>ML779753.1:946382-1009953 GCA_009831015.1 Picea engelmannii | reverse complement strand
TGAAAAAAGCTGGGGACACTGAGGATGGATGGAGTGAGAAAGTGAGAATCCCCAAGAGTTAAGGAGAAATATCTCACTTGGGTCAGTGGGGAAATCTTCCTGGGTCCACAGATGAAGCGGAAGAGTTTCCTGGACGTGTGAGAGGATTGTGTTCCAGAGGAGGGTGGGGGGAGAGGGTTGGGAGTGAAAGATTCTTTTGTTCCTCTCTTTCCATAGTTGTCAAACTATGAAGCTAGGTAAGAGTTTCCAGGTTCTGTTCATGATAGGAATTTTCAAGGAATCATATCCCCAATCCCTAATTGTGCTTGTGATGTTGTTCTTATCTCATTTGTTTCTTCTCATGAGCTGAGAGGTTTGGTTCCAGATGTCCTCACTGAGTGGAAAGCTATTTAGGAGGTGCTCCATGGTTTCTTCTTGGAGATGGTAGAGATGGAATATTGAGGGGTTGATCAAGCCTCATATTTGAAGATTTCCCCAAGTTAATATCTTGTTATGTAGAAGAAGCCAAAGGAAAGTGGAGATTTTGGGCCAAAGTTTTGATTTCCAAATGGTAATATAGATGTTTTCCTTTTGAAGATTTTGGAATTTTTCCTATAGAGTGTATCCCTCTTTGAGAGTTAAGCTACCATGAGGTGTGTATCCCCATCTAAGAATGTCTTGATCTGTTCTTTTTCGGATTTTCCTTTGAGATGTTTCCTATTTCCAATGCTATAGGTCACAGTCCAATGCAATTTGGAGTTTATGATGGGTTTATTTCCAGTTGCGCTAGGGAGAATTATTGGGGGTATCTGTCCACATATATGCCACTTTGAGAGTGGCCAAATCTTGTATGTGATTTGTATAGGATTGAAGATTTTCTTCCAATTGCAAGGGTGGAATTTGCTGCCAAGAATCCGTCTAGATTAGGGCATTCTAGCCATTGTGAACTTCCCAGAAAGAATGATCCTGAATGAGTGGCCGATTTTTCCAGGCCACGTTCTAGATGTTGGAGCCTTGAATTTTCTCCTACATTATTATTAGATGGCTTTGATGCATGTTGGGGGCATATTTTCATTTACGGAGTTTGGCCCAGATCTCTGCTAGAGTTTTGAGCCATCTCTACCAAATTCTTTCTCCCATGGTGCTATTCAATTTTCCATGGTCTCGGAGGCCCAATTTACCTGAAGATTTGGTATTGCAAACCTTGTCCCAGCTGACTAGGGCCCATTTTTTTCCGGATTGTGTCCATGCCATAGAAATTTTCTTTGCAGATTTCTTATTTTATTTATGATGGAAGGGGGGGCAGTTAGAGTAGAGAAGAGGTAAGAAGGTATGGCTTGAAGGACTAACTTTAAGAGAATTGTTTTGGTAGGAAGGTTGAGGGAGAGAAATGTCCAGTTTCTAAGACGGTTGGGAATGGAGAGTAGGAGAGATTCCCAAGAGATATTTTTGGCTGCTGAATCAGAGAGAGGGAGTCCCAGATAGAGAGAGAGTAGAGTGAAAAAAAGAGTGTTCAAAAGTTGAGAAAGGTGATGTTGGATTGCTTCCGGAGTATTAAAAAAGAAAAGCTGTGACTTGGCCAGATTAAAGGTGCTGCCAGAGGATTCACTGAAATTAGAGAGGATGGAATTTAGTTTGTCTACCTCTTACATAGTGGGGGTGTTCATTAGCAGTGTGTCATGAACAAATTGGCCGTGGGAGTCTATTGGTTGTAACTCGTGAAGAGGGAGGCCTTGGAGGGAGCCATTTTGGAAAGAAGCCTTGATGTAGCATCCTAGGCCTTCTGCCATAATGAAAAAAAGGAACGGGAAGAGAGGGTCGGCTTGCCTTATTCCTCTTGTGGGGGAGAAGGGTTGAGAGGGGACTCCATTGAAAAGGATTGAGAAAAAGGTTGAGGAGATGAGGTTCATTATCCAATAGATCCAATCCTTGTTGAAACGGAAAGCCAATAAAAGAGCTTCCATTTACTACCAGCTTAATTTGTCAAAAGATTTTGAAAGGTGAAGTTTTAGAAGTATAACTAGAGTATGGGTGGACTTGAGAGAATGAATGATTTCATGGAAAAGGATGATGCTATCCATGATTTTCCTTCCTTCGACGTACCCTCATTGCTCCTCGAAAATGATGAAGGGGAGTATGGGCTTAAGTCTTAGAGCTATGAACTTGGAGATAATTTTATAGATCACATTGTAGTGTGCTATGGGTTGAAAGTTCTTTGGGTTTGTTACTCTTTCTTATTTGGTTATAAGGGTGAGGAAAGTGGTGTTTAGAGCTAGAAGAACTTTGCCTGAGCCACGTGATTCCTCCACCAACTGCCACACTTCTTCCCTTAGCATTGGCCAACAGGAATGGAAGAATTTTGTGGTGAAACCATCTGGGCCTAGAGCCTTACCTATGGGAATGTATTGAATAGCCTGATTCAATTCTACTTGCGTTATTAGTGCCATGAGAGCCTCATTCTATTCCTGGGTGATGATGGTTGGGATATTTTGGGTCACCCTTTCAATTGCATAGGTATGGTCCACCGTAGGTTCTGAAAGGAGATCCTTGTAGAAGTTCGATAACTCATGCGATATTTCCTGATGATTTAACAAGGTGTTTTCTTGTGGGTATTCCAGTTTCTTGATTCTATTGATTAGGCATCTGTGGATCATGGACCAGTGGAAGAATTTGGTGTTTTTCTCTCCCTCATTGAGCCATCGAACCCGAGATTTCTGTCTCCAAAGAATTTCTTCTTGCTTGTTTCTTTCTTCCAGTTTCCTTTTGATCTCATTATCCTCCTACTGCTGAGTGATTGTGTAGCCCAAGAGAATGAATTTCCCCTTGAGGTCTTTAGTTTTTTTTCCAACAGTTTCCTTTCTTGGAAAATGTTCCCGAAGAATTCTTTGTTCCATTGGCGCACTTGTTGTTTGAAGTATTTGATATTTTGCTGGAAGCAATACATTTTTGTTCCCTTTTGGATTTTCGTTGTGCTCCACCAGTGACGGGCGAGTTCCTGGAAGTCTGGATGGGTAAGACATAATTTTTCAAATCAGAAGGGTTTTAACTTGGGGGTGGCGATAGTGTCAACCCATAGCTGAACCAGCCAGTGATCCAAGCCGGTCTTCGAGAGCATGCTGGAATCAATTAGGAGGCCTTCCACCAAGAGAATTTTTGAGATGATAAAGTGATCTAGAATGCATGCTATTTTTTGGTTACCTAATATTTTTTTGGTCTAGGTGTAGGTACCATTTTTGTTCTCTATATCAACCAGTCTGAGGTTTTCTAGGAGTTCCTAAAATTTTATGTTGTCCTGCTCTAGGCACTTTTTTCCCCCTCTTTTCTCCTCTAGCATGAGAATCATATTGAAGTCACCCCCTATTATCCATCATTTTCCCTCACCTAGAGACCCTAAGTAGGCTAGGCTTTGAAGAAAGAGGTCTTTCTGCTGGCTATTTTTCGGTCCATAGGCGTTCACGATCATTCCCTCCTTGTCCGAACCTATGGCTCTATAGTGAGATGTGATGGTATTTGAAGTGGAGAATACTTGATATAGGATGTCTATGGTAGGGTTACAAAGGATTCCTAGGCCCCCGAAATCCCCCTTTGATTCTGTTTGATAGGAGTCACAGTTGTGCCAACATCTTTTGAGGATGTCTTCTATAGTTTGCGTTGCATATTTTGTCTCTTGTATCAGGAGTATATCAGGGTCTTCCATTTTGATGCAGTTCTAGAGTATCCTTTGCTTAGATATTCCATTTAGACCTCTAATATTCCAGGTGAGGATATTCATAATTAATAGTTAGGTGGGTGGGAAAAGGAGCTCTCTGAGAGCTTGTGAATCTGTCCTGAGTTGATCATATATTTTCCTTCTTCCTTTATTAGTTGATGAGCCAATTTTCAACCTCGTCGCTTGTTTTCTTTTGGATTTTTTCTTGGATCTTGGTTTGGGTCTGTGCGGATTCCCAACCTTGATGTAGCCCCTGCTGATGAGTCCATAAAAACTTTGTGAACTTTTTTGAGTTGGTCCTCTGGTAAGGTTTCAAGATTCTTCTTGTTGAGTGCTTCTTCTAATCTGTCTAGGTTGATTTCTTCTAGGTCCTTCTCATCCATCTCCATGACTGTATCTTTCTCTCTTCTTGGTTCCTTTCTTGTGCCTGGGTGGGTCTATGGATCTATTTGATTTGCTGGGGTTTGGTGTGGTTGGTCTTCCTTGTGCTTGGTGGGATCTGTCCCCGCGATCTTGTGGTGGTTTCCCACTTCTTCTGCTTCTAGTAGGTGGTTGAGGGATTCAAAGGAATTTTTATTTGGGTTCTTTTTTCCATTGTTGGTGGTGGGGTTCTTCTGCACTTGTTTCCTTCGATTTTGGACCTAGGTGAATCCTTCCTTTGTTTTCTCTTCAACTTCCCTTTTGGGGGGGGGGGTTGTTGAGGGGGAAACATCTGAAAAGGTGACCATGTTTGTGGCATTTTCGACATCTGAAAGGAATGTGTTCATAGTCTATGGTTTGGGACCATTCCTCATCCTAGTATTCTAAGGTAACTGTACCTGGAAAAGATTTAGAGAGGTTCATATATACACAAATCCTTGCATAAGAGGTGTATTTTATCTGTTTAGTGGCTTCAGAAGATTTGACATATTTACCCAGGGTGTTGCCTATGCCCAATAAAATTTCTTCTAACTAGAACTCTCAAGGTAGGGAATAGAGGTGAATCCATACCGGTGCGTACACAAATTTCTCCTTTTCTGGGTAGAAGCAGTTTGTTCAGAAGTAGAAGTAGAGGTCAACCGAATTGTAGAAATATGGTCCCCCTTAAAAGTTCCTATCCTTGTCTTCCTGGTTGTAGAATATTATTGTGAAGAAACCTTTGGAGCTCAGTTGGAGCTCATAATCTCCCTTGGGGTTCCACCATGCCTTGATCCAGTGGGTTAGGTCTTTTTCTGAGGGCCAGAGACCTAGGAATTTTCCTATGAGGGCATGGTCTCTCATAAAATGTGTGTGTTCCCCTATCCTGGTGGTTTTGATGTTGTATCTCGGTGTAATCGGGGCTTGGAGGATACATTTTATGGGTATCCAAGCTTGGGAAGCTTTTGTATGAGAGGACTCAACGTCTGTAGTCGAGTCTTTGTTAATTTCCATATCTTCCTGCAGAAACTGGTCTCGCAGGTTCAATGGTGTCTCAAAGGTCATTCTTCATGCCTGTAAGTTCTCCAGATCTTTGGTGGCGATGTTGCAGTAAGACGAGGATTTCACCCCCCCTTCTGTTCCCATTGTCTGAGGCGGTCAGAGCTGTAGGGCTGAGGTGATCAATGCGTACCCAAGGAGTCAGAGAAGGTCTGGGCAAGTGGGAGTTGGGAGCATGGGGAAACCCCAAAGCTCGAGCTCAAAAATTTCTTTTGCATTACCAATATTACCAACACCTTCAAATCATCAATATTTTCAACATCATCATAATAATTAATATAAAAAAATCATCAATACTATCAAGAGCACAAGTAACATCAAATCATGAATACAATCAAATCATTAAGAGCATCAACACCAAATCAATAATATCATCAAGGGAATCAATATCACCAAACACATTAAGAGAATCGACTAAATCATTAATATCATTAAGAGCATGGATATCATCAAAAACATAAATATCTCTAAATGCATCAATATGATGAAGAACACCAATAACATTGAATCAACATCATTAACATTATCAAATCATCATTTTGTATAACTAGATCTATGACACTAATAAGAAATGAGCAACATTAAGGTTATGATCCTATCAATGTTATTATTGTAGAGTGGCCATTCATCCATTTGAGGTGGCTCCTCTTAAGCTAGGAATAACACATTAACCAAGGAATACCATAACATCAAGCAAGGGGAAAGAAGGTAAGCCATGAGTTGCAACTAAGGAAAATTAATTTTCCATGTCAAGTAATTGTACATGTAAATATACCATCCCAATCATTTTTACATATACATAATATTTGTGCTTTATGGTAATCAAGGTATGAATAATAATAGTTACGAGCTAACATGAAATTCAATGATTTATCTCGATATAACACGTAAATTGTAACAAGATTTTTTTTACGTCTCTTAATCATTTCAATGGCTAGATACTTGAGGAGACGAAATGGTTCATTACATTACTTGACTAAAATAAATTGGGTAATTTTTCATCCATTATTATTCGTTAGTTTAATTCTCATAAGCTAGGTATCCATATTTACAAACTTAACCTTGATACACAATAATAAAAGTTTGATTAACAAGTATCAATATCTCTCTAGTCATGTGCCATACAAGTATAATGACCCTCACATGGACTAGACATCAAACTCTTTCTCATATACAACCTCTCAATACATCAATCACTTCACAAATACAAGCTCTCAACCATGTACCACAAAAATCCTTAACCATATGCCAAGAAATACAAGATGTGCGTCAACACTAACAAGATGTATCAATGATAAATGTTGATTATACTAGGACTATATTTCTATAGATATTACTTATAAATAAAGTCCCATGCCACCCCTAATCTCTCTAGCGAAAATCATCAAACCACCATAACCATTTCTCATGTAGAAAATAAAATCCAACTACTCATTGAAATAAGACATACCTTTTGAACAGTAGATAGATCTGATCTAGCTGATCATTGTAGACCTTCTTGGGATCTTGCTTTCAAACTCTAGAGATCTGGCATCTTCATATTCTTAATTTTTTAGGTCATTTCTCTCACGTACATGCCCTATTATATTGCTAGCCCACATACATATGCTCCCTAATCCACTGCAGCCCGCATACATCTCAAAAACTATAGTTTTTTTCAGTATTTTCGGTAATTTTGACACTTTCACCATCAACCCTTTATGCTACCTCAGAATTGTGCAACTTCATATGTATCAATGAGTACCTACAATAAACATTACACAATCATATATATTCAATGTTCTCAAAATGGTGCTAATAGGAGTGCCTTCCTTTCTTATTTATTCTTCCATGTAGCTTCCTCAAGGGGTTACCTTCTAACCAACTTAACCAATTTCCTTCTTTTAGGGATAAACAAATTCTAACCACTTGTCCACTTCTAATCCACTTTTCTACAAATAGTAAATTATCCATTTCTATTTGCAACTAATTTTGTTTTAATTAATTTTGTATTGCAACAACTTAACCCATGATTAACTTCTAGTTTCACTAGCTTGACTAGTCAACTTCTTCTAGGAGCTTCTAGAATAATTTTGACTTATTTGACCTTCTAGATAACTCATGAGGGTTCTCCAACTTCATAAGTCCATAACTCTCTAAGCCTGAGGAGTTATGTGATGTTCCATATATCACCGAAAATGGCATGACATGTACTATCCACCTAGAATAGTATTACATACAAATATACTAACCTTCATACCATTATAAATAAATAAAAATTGGATCCCTTAACCATACTATTGTGCTACCAAAAGTTTCTACTGGACTTGCTTCAAGGGTTTACATCAATGACAACCAACCCAATTAATAAAAAATCTCCCCCTTTGGAATTGATGGCAACACTATGATATAACATTGAATTCATTTCACTTATGTTTCCCTCGTGAACATCGCTCCCCTTGGAAACATACCTCTATTCTCTCTCTCTAAGAATCTAACTCTTTGTCCTACATCTGGTTAATCTATCCTCCTTTGAAATCAATAGAAAAGGTGAATTTTCATCTAGGGTTTCTCCCCCTAATTGAATTGTCCTCGTGGATGCTCCCCTTGACTGAACTCTTCCTGAACTATGTCCCTCAACCTGAAATATCTCCTTTATGGTGCTTCCTCATGTAAATCTAAGAAATATACGATAAGCATTAAAAATAATTCATTTTGGAGTAGAAATTAATGTGAGTCTCTCGTGAAGATATTCAAAAGATTCCCTTGGAAGAGGTTTTGTGAAGATATCTACAACTCGTTCTTTTGTTCCCACATATTCAACTTTGATGTTCTTCTCTACAACTTGTTCCCGTATAAAGTGATACTTGATTGGAATGTTCTTCATCTTGGAGTGCATCACTGGATTCTTTGAGATACTGATAGTGTTTGTATTATCAAAATATATAGGAATGGGCTCATCATACTCAACCTGTATATCTTTCAAAGTTTTTTTCAACCATAGAACCTATGTACAACATGTTGTTGCTGGAATATACTCTACTTCAACTCTAGACAATGATATTGATGATTTTTTCTTTCTTAGATAAGATACCAAACACTCACCCTAGTAGAATGTCACTCCATTGGTTCTTCTTCTATCTTTAATGCAACCTACCCAATCTGCATCTATGTATGAAATAAGTGATAGATCCTTTCCTTTTGGATACCATGATCCAAACTCTTATGTGCCCTTGAGATATCTAGAAATCTTCTTCACTTATAGAACATGCGATTCCTTTGGTGCTTCTTGAAATCATGCCACCTGTCCAATTTACTGCATTACATCTGGTCTGGATTTTTTCACATAAAGTAAGCTTCCAATCATTGACCCGTATTGCCTCTGATATGTAGAATTTGAATCATCATGTTTTCTCAAATTGCAACTGGTTTGCATAGGACTGTTAATTGGTTTGCAATCTTCCATTCCGAACCTATCTAGCATTTCTTTGATATACTTAGTTTGAGAAATACAAATTCCTTGGTTGCTTTGAAATATTTGAAGACCCAGAAAGAAGGATAGTTCTCCAAGTAATGACATTCTACATATCTATTGCAAATTTCTGGTTTAATCTATCATGATCACTTCTAAAAATAATATTATCAACATAAACTTAAATTAATAAAATACTATCTTAAGTTACCTTGATGTAGAGGTTGATGTCTGCATTTCCTTTTCTGAACCCTACTTGGTGTAGATATCTATCGAGTCTAGAGTACCATGCTTTGGGAGTTTTTTTTATACCATACAAGTCCTTCTTCAATCTACAAATGTAATCTCCATTATTTGACAACTGAAATCCTTTTGGTTTCTCAATGTAAACTTATTCTTCAAGATCCCCATTCAGAAAGGATGATTTTATGTCCATCTGATACACTTTAATATTCTTGGAGCATGAATAAGCTAAGATCAATCATATTGCTTCCATTCTGGAAACTAGGGAAAATGTCTCTTTAAAGTCGATACCTTCAACCTGTGTGTATCCTTTACATACCAATCTTTCTTTGTTCCTTGTAACCTACCCATATTCATTCAATTTATTTTTGAAGACCCACTTTGTGCCAATCACATTCTTGTAGCTTGGTCTTGGAACCAATTCCCAAGTGTCATTCTTCTCTATTTGATCCAAATCTTCATTCATGGCCCTTTTCCACAATTTATCCTTTATGGATTCTTCAAAATTGTTTCTCTCAATCGAAGATAAGAGTGCTAGGTGTAGTTGTTTTGGTGAACAAATTTTTCTTCTAGTCTTAATTCCTACATCTTTGTTCCTGATAATCTGATATGAAGGATGATTCTTCTGTACTCGTTTTCTAGGTGTCTTTGGAGGTACTTGCTGAAATTTCTCTTCTACTTCTATCTTATCTTCTTCATCTTCCCATTCTGAGGCTTCTTCATCCTTTGGTTCTTCTTCGTAAACCTGTTTCACTGATCACTTTTCTTCTTCCTTCAATTTCTGTCCACTTGTTTCATCAATTTTTATAGTTATGCTTTCCACAATTTTTTTGAGCCTTAGATTGTAACACTTGTATGCTTTCCTTGTACTTGAGTAACCAACAAGTACTTGAGTCAAACATTCCCATTCTTCCATATTCTCTTTTGATGTAGCATTTTCTTCAGAACACTCTGAAGTGATTCACATTTGTTGGTCTTCCTTTCCATAGCTCGTAGGGAGTTTTGTCACCGTTTTTTCTGAGCATTGCCTTGTTTTGAATGTGAACTGTTGTATGCACTAGATGTGTCCCAAAAACATTTGTCAATTTAGAATCCATTAACATTGTTTGAGACATTTCCTATATTGTCCTATTATTTATTTCAACAACTCCATTTTGTTGAGGTGTCCTAGCAACGCATAATTGTATTTTTATTCAATGCTTTCTGCAAAAATCCATAAATTCATTTGAGGTAAACTCTCCTCCATTATCTGATCTCAAGCATTTGATTTTTGAATCCATTTCATTTTAAACCATTTCCTTGTATACCTTGAAATTTTCAAATGATTTTGATTTGTTTGTGAGAAAACAAACTGCAATCATTCTTGTATAATCATCAACCAATAACATCAGTTATTTCTCACCTTTTAAACTATTTGTTCTAGTTGGTATAACTAGATCAGTATGCATAGTTTCCAGTGGTCTTGTTTGGGAGTATTCCTTTGATTTGAATCTGGTCTTTGTTTTCTTTATTGGTTGACAATGATTTCATAATGTGTTGGTTGACTTCATTATCTGGGGAATTTCTCTGACTTCTTCCTTTTTTTTGAATTTCACAAGGTTATTGAAATTTATGTGACCCATTCTTTTGTTCTATAGCCAAACTTCATCTTCCTTTCCTAGAAAACACTTTTCATTTTCGATTTCACTTAATACATAAATGTTGTTTGAAGTTCTTACAGTTGTTGCAATCAATTTTCCCGATCCTTCTTTTCTTATCTGTCACTTCTGTGAATCGAACGTAAGTTTTTCACCTTGGTCACACATTTGGTCATATATTCCACTAGTAGAACATTTTATGCCTTGGTATTCTTGTTTCCAATTTTGACTGTGCCCTTTCCAATGATTCTATCTGAGTCTTCATTTCCAAAAGAGACTGATCCATCTCTTTCCTTTATCAATGTAAGAAACATGTCTTCATCACATGTCATGTGCTTTGAGAAGCCAATGTCAACATACCGACCACGTTTCCTGTGTTTATCTTGTAGAGCGAGTGTGTATTCTTCATTGTTAAACTAATTCTTATTTCTTATCCATATTCTCTATTGAGGTTCTTGTCTATGAATGTTCTCATTATGTTGTGATTCTCTATGAGGGACTGTCATTCTAAAATCTATGGCCATTTTTCCAAAGTTGTTTCACTTGTAACATTCCACTTCAGTTCTCAATGATTCAAACCTATTGTAGCTTCTTCTTTATGTTTCACTAGGACTTCTTGGATAACCATTTTGTGCATGATTTTCAAATTTGTTTTTGTTCCTACTATTAGCTATGCAATTTACAAATTTATGTCCAAAATTACTACATGCATAACATAAACCAAAAAATATAGTTTGATACCTGGGAGTTGAATATCTTTTGAAAGGAGTTACTCCTCTAAATCCTTCTTCTTCCTAAGACTTTCTTGTTTCTAACTGTTGCTGATTTTGAAATCCAAATCTTCTAGTTGGACGAGTGTCCCTCTGATCCTCCGTGTAAAACTCCTTGTCTCGTCTAACTGTCTCTGCATAACTTCTTGGTTTCATTTCTTTATCTATGTTTTTGGAGCTTGAACCTCTTTATTTCTAATTGTATCCTAGCCCAAACTTGTTATTATGTTTCCTTTGACTGTTGATAATATTATCCAAAATCTTTGAGTTGTTCTATATATTTTTCTATTGAAGGCATTTTCTCAATGTAACAACCTCTACTTCCAAATTTCCAATGATTCTATCCTTGTCTTCAAACTATTCTTTGAGTGCTTCTTCGATTATTTTTTCTTCTTCTATTTGAACCTTTAATTCAATGATCATCTTCTCTAGTTCTTCAAAGTTTGAATTATGAGTTTCTTATTTCTTGTCTAGTTCTCCCTGGAGCTTCTTGTTTTTCTTCTTTTCTCTGTTTAGAAATTATATAGCACTCAACAATTCTTCTTTTTAGTCATCTTTTGCCTCTTCATATTCCTCTTCAATGTATTCTTTATCTGAGTTTTCTATTACCATGAATAGAACTCTTTCTGTCTCACTTTCACTGACTTCATTCTTGTTTGATGGGGAGCTATTTTCTTTGGTGCATAAAATTTCATTCAAGACTTTCTTTTTGGTTGTTTTACCTTTATATGTTTGTTTTCTATTTGAATCATCTTTTCATTTCTTTTATTTTTCTTGTGAGGAAATTTCTTAGAAAAATGACCAATACCATCACAATTAAAACAAATCAATGGAAGTTTACCTCTATATCTGCCGTTGGTTCCCTTTTTCAGTCTTCTAACTGTAATGTACCCCAAATTTGTCAAATAATAATAAAAAAATGTTAGGAGACATTAAAACTCCTTGAATCTTCAACATTTGATCAAAACATATCTTTATTTGCTTTATTGTAAGTAGAGTAGATCTATCATCTCTATTGGATTTGGAATCATATACTTATTTGTAATTAATACAATTATGACCAGGGCTATCATAGTCCTTAAAATATCTACCATGTCTGTGTTAAGTCATGTTATCCAAAAATTACAGTGTGTAATAAACTAAAGACTAAAGACTATCATATAGTCTATCCATAACAATCAGCACTGATCGTTAATGATATACATACATATAGTTTACCATGTAAACTATAATATGGATTCCATAGTATTGACACTATCCATGTCAATAGGTATATGTATATATATAGTTTATCACATAAACTAACCTATGGATACTATAACCTTAACTCTATCCATATAAACATATTTATACATATATTGTTTACCATATAATCTATCTCATGTATAATATATACTAACACTATCCATAACAAAAATTATATGTTTAATATATAACACTAACCCTATCCATAAAATTTCATAACATTTAACATACAATCTATTATATGGATACATCAACCCGTATGACTATAGCCTAAGCGATGTGCTTATCGTTTAACATGCAGATTGTTATAACACTAGAAATATCCCCAATGATATACCTATCATATACCATAAAGACCAAAGTGTTTGAACCAATGATGTATGCCCTTATCATAGAGTAGCGAGCATATACCAATACATACGTAAAGTTTGTAACCCTACTTGACTAGAAACACAACTCAACAATATTTTTTTTTTAATTTCTTTTAATGGAGGATGTTAGTCCGGATCTCGTAGGAATTTAACCCTTGGTTATTCCATTAATGGAGAAACCTAAATTGTACCTCCCAGACTTGACACTTAGGCCACCGTGTCTAATGCAGGCTCACCACCTCTAGGTTTTCACATGGCATAGGTATTGGCACGTACCTACTTCATTGCTCCTTTAACGAGGCCTCGAGGTAACAATCGTCCATTGTTTGCCCCTTTGGTCTTGTAACATTTTGTCTCTGTGCTACAATGCGAACACGCCCTTTGCGTTGTATACTCCTGTTTTCCACTTCTCTGTATGGTCGAATACTTGGGAAGATCGGTCGTGGTAAAATATGGGAGGAGGTGACGCATCTCTAGTGCTCCTATGCACAAGGTAAGTAAAATAACTATGTTGCTTATGAACACTGTGAATGAATACTTTGTTTGATGTAATGTAATATAAGAGAGGTCTATGGAAAAACTCCCCATTTCTCTCTTTGTTAATGTTTTTCATTGTATTATCTTTGCGCCACCTTAATTATTTTTCTCCTGAGGTTACTCTATGTTTAAGAGACTCCCCATTTATCTCTCCGTTAAGGATTTTCATTATATTATCATTGTGCCACCTTAAGAGTTTTTCTCCCGAGGTTAATTTGTGTTTAAGGTTCAGGTCTGGAGGTTATTAAATTTTTCCTTGGTTTATTGTCACCCCATACTTTTTACAGTTCTTTCGTGGCCCGAAACATGTTAAGGCTCAAACCCTAGTCTGCCTCTTTCCATCGTTAAAACCCTACTAGTTCTGGAACTCATCCTAAGAATCTAGAGACTTAATATGTCGACTATTATTATCCTGAATTGTTTATTGTCAAACCCGATAAAGGATTCTCATATTTTCTATCTACACGTATATACATTCAATAACCCTTTGTGGGAAATTTCTTCGTTTATATTCTAGGTAAAATCACTCCTCTATGGGAATTTTGTGGATTTCATCCAGTGTAAAAATATAAATCACAGTGTAAATCCCTCTACGGGAATTTGTAATTAATATTTGTGTAAACTTTATAAACACTGTATAAATTGTGATTTATGCTCTGTGTATACAAAAAATTTACTTACCCTCTTTGGGGATTCGTGATTACGCTGTGTAAAATATATAGAAACACTCTGTAAATCGTAATTCCTTCTTTGCATATGCAAAAGCATTACTTACCCACTGTGGGGATTCATGATTACGTTGTGTAAACTATATATATCAACACTCTGTAAATCGTAATTCCTTCTCTGTGTATGCAAATGCGTTACTTACCCTCTGTGGGGATTCATGATTGCACTCTCTGTAATTATAGATAACAGTCTTAATCCTTGGTAGGAATTGTAGATTTACGTTCTATGTAATTATATACTTTGTGGAAATTCGTAAAAATACGCTCTGTGTAAATAGATAAATATATTAGTGTTAGTCCTCTTATGAATATGTGAACACACACAGGACACACCTTATGTGCATCTTAGATTTCAAAGACTTAATGTGAAAATACCCAGGGCTTAGAGAAAATAAAAGTGTGCTTCCTTTTTTCTTATCATATGCACATTCTATATTCAATGCTAGTTATTTACTTTCACTTTTTCTATTTTATAAGTGAATATTTATGCACAGCTACATTAAATTAATGATGGGGCCCTATTTTGTTTTGCGAGGGTACCCATCAACTGATTTTGGGTCGACTCCTCCCCCTTTTGGATCGTGGAAATATTGTCGCACAAGCCCAAGTGGTGATCTGGTTCTTCACCAAACTCAAGCTAAGTATTTCTTTGAATTATTCTTTATACTTAATTTCCATAGAATGAAAATTCTAGCATAGATTACTAAACCCTCATTTTTTTTCCT
The DNA here is from genome assembly GCA_009831015.1 of Picea engelmannii. Classification (NCBI taxonomy): domain Eukaryota; kingdom Viridiplantae; phylum Streptophyta; class Pinopsida; order Pinales; family Pinaceae; genus Picea; species Picea engelmannii. Next base: position 995,103 of record ML779753.1, on the reverse strand, counting down.
TTTGCATGTTTATGCAATCAAGGAAAGCAGATCGAGGAAACCTCTTGCTCGAAAGGTATTCAAGTTCCAATATAGGCGTTCCTTACTTCGATTAAAACAATATTCTCTATGTACTTCTTAGAATTTTGTTTACATCACAAGTTACTATGGAGTCTTTGGTCTATGATACCGTAATATTTTGAACAATGCTCGATTGAATACAAGGGTTGATTTTGTAATATACTTTTAGTTCACCACTATGTTTTCTGTAGTAATGAAAGTTTTATTCAAACTGTTATTCTTTCAATCTATTCTCTATGGTGTTATACTAATCTAAATAGAAATTCAACATATATAAATAAATGGTCAATAGGAACATAACAACAATTCTAATTTTCCTTTATGCATGGACACAAATATATGTATATACAGTCATTTATATTTATATAACCATGTTTAATGATCACTAGGAACATACAATAGTTCTATCATTTCTTTATGTGTGAATACATATATGTGTATATACGATCATTTATATGTATGTATAACCCTATTTAGTGATTACTAGGGACATACAGTAGTTATGCAATTTCTGCAAGGTGAGCACACACACACACACACACACACACATATATACCATCATCACATAAACCATCGCATCCCTAACAATTAATAATCAAACATAATATTGATAAGGAATGAAAGTCACAGTACATATTCAAAAACCTGATGCTGGGATACAAATGGAACAACCACATTCCATCCAACCATAGAGCAGAACAACCAAGTTCACTTGCCCTGTTCACCCCCTATCCTGACCATGAGTCCATAAGGGAAAACTGAAATGATCCTCTTTAGCTACAGTCATCATCCACAACTCAGAAATTCCTTTGCCTCACACTCACAGTGCTCATAACAACAAATATATATTTCCTTTCTCGAACATACTAAGCAACATCCTGCCTCCTCCATATGTTGTTTTTATATTCATCTTGTGCCTTGGTATTTCCCTCCTTCCTTGGGAAATTGATAGCTTTATAAATACTTGATTTTTACGGGTTGCTAATGGTCAAATCCCACATTTTCCACTTGTAAAAATCATCCTTGAGGTAACTCAAATCTGTTCCGCACTCATGGAGTCATGGTCAACTATTTTTAACTTGTCCGTTCCATTTGTCTTCCAACATTTAATTTATAAAAAAATTGTCTTTCACATGTGTCAAATAAAAGAGGTTAGTTGGGCAAGTCAAATATTTTCCCAACAGTCACCAAATAATTAATTACAATAATAAAACTCAAAATTTGGATTTTCCATAAATGGAAAATAATTTCCAAATTTGAATTTTCCAAAAATGGAAATTTATTTCCAGGTACACTTAGAATTTAATATTCTAATATTTTCGGGGATATTACATCCTCTCCCCCTTAAGTAAAACACTGTCCTCAGTGTTCATTCCTCTCTTGGAATAAGGTTGGAAAATATTTCTACAAATATTCCTCCAATTCCCAAGTGGCCTCCTAAGGGATAAAGTGCTTCCATTGCACTTTTACCTGGGTGATGGATCTGTTCCATAGTACTATTTATTTCTTGTCGAGAATTTGTAGAAGTTCCTCTTGGAACTCGCCTTCTGGTTCCACCTGCACCATGTTCCAATCAATAATGTGAGTAGGATCATGAATATACTTTTTTAATAAGGAAACATGAAAAACATTATGAACTTTTAAGTTTGCAGGAAGTGCTAGTTGATATGCCACTGGTCCGATTCGAGTTAAAATTTCGAAGGGGCCACAAACTCTAGGTGCCAACTTTGAACAATTTCCTAGATTTAGAGATCTTCTCCTTGCTTTGAATTTCAGATATACATGGTCCCCAATTTGAAATTCCTAGTGTCCCCTTTTTAAATCTCCATAGCTTTTATGTCGGTCTTGGGCCTCCTTTAAATTTTTTTGTACCCTTTTTACCATTTTCTCCATTTCCTGGAGCATTTCTAGTCCCACCCTGAGCCTTTCAGCTGGATTATCCCAGCTAATCGGAGTTGTGCATTTCCTTCCATATAATACTTCGAAGGGACTCATCTTGGCTGATGTATGATAGCCATTATTGTAAGCAAATTCAACTAAGTGTAGGTACTCCTCCCACTTAGTTGGTTTCGTTCTCACGTACATTCATAACATGTACCACTAATAAACAAAACTTGAGAAGTTAAATTTAATGCCGAGATTTGGAAATCGAATACCTTTAGAGTGAGGCGATCTCATGGATCCTTTTTGTTGAAATGATTAAGTCCTGCAAGGAGAAAATTGAGAATTAGTAAACAATGTTATGAAAAATCAATGAAATTAAATATTGAAGATAAATCAAGAATTAGTAAACATTGTTAAGAAAAATCAATGAAATTAAATATTTAAGATTCAATACATGAATAATACTTAGATTGAGGTTGGCATGGGTGAATTTCCCATTGACGTTGCAAAAGCAAACTGTCCATAGTCCAAAGGGGAGAAGTGGATCCATAAATGACTGATGGGTACCCTTGCAAGGAAACATGGGTCCCATCATTAGTTTTGTAGCCAAAAGAATTAACCGAATGCTCTAGAATGTAAACAAACAATGAAGCATTGCTAAATATTTAATACATTTCATAATGTTGTCCCTTGACCAATTTTGGAGACTTCGACAGGTTGGTCGAAGACGGAGCACCAGGCAAAGTGGAGATTGCAGGATCTCATCCCTTTTTATGGGATTTTTGGGATTAGGGTTTATGTAATGGGTATGGGATGTCAGCCCATGGGTTTACCCAAGTTTAGGCCTATTTTGTAATATATAAATAAGTAGCTAGGTGATGTAAGAAATGTCGATGGCTTAGTGATAATGTTCGCTAAGTGTGAATAGTTGTGAACGCTCTATGCATACTATGTAAGACTTGCAGAGCTAAGTGAAAGTGATTGTAAGAGGTCGTGTAAAGGATTTGTGCTGTGACCTAACTCAGGGAAGGAGGATATGGTAAGGTGTGTGTAGATATCCTGTCCTATGTGGAGTTGGTTTTGAGGCTTTGTGCATGTAAGGAGATTGACAGAAGATAATAATGAAGATGAAGAGTTGGTGGACGTAGCCCCATGATGGGGGTGAACCACGTATATCCTATGTTATCGTTTCTTTGTGTGATTGATGCTTAGTGTTGTCATATCTATGTATGTTAAATGCATATGATCTAGTATCTTAGTTCTTAGTAATGTGAATGAATGCTAGATCTGTTCTATTTCTAAGTGCTAAGTGCTTGGGTTTGTTAGATCTTGTTGAATACTGTATTTCTCTATAATTAGGGTTTTACCTGCAATGTGAAAAAGGTTTAAATGATAATGAATGTTAACTGCTAAGTGCTTTGTTAAGTACTGTGATCACAGATCTATGTCCCATATTGGTTGTAGACACTTCAGTCCTGCAACCCCCCTTGCCTCTACCTCAGGTGAGACTTCATATGCTTCACAGGTGTTTTCGAAAGGGCCAGTAGTTAGGGTTTTGTTCGTGCGTTGTTGAAGTGTTAAACCCTGGGTCTGCCCCTATGCCAACAAATGGTTCTGTTTTCGAAACCTGAAACTGTGATTACTGGGAATTGAGGAAAATAGAAATCTTTGTGCATAGATCTGTTGTTGTAGTGAGCAATACTCTAATTGACTTGTGAGGCCCCATGATAATAAGAGAAGTCTGATTTGAAGAAAAGAGGTAAGATCTTAAATCTTTGTGCTCTGATAAAGGTAATATAAGTGGAAATTTTTGTTTCGAAAGAATGGATCTAGGTATGTTTGATAGATTTGGTCCTAGTCTGAAAACTAGGGCACAACTCGAAGAAAGAATATATGATATGAATAAAGATGATAAAGATAGTGAAATATATGTTATCCCTATGCATAGAAAGAACATTTGGACTAACAAGTGGGTGCAGGATCCTAGAAATATTTTTTTGCAGGTCCATCATTGTGATTCGAGTGCGCAGTACAGGAAAGGTTGGGGACTGTTTAAGAGAAAGAGAGGATTGACTCTTTGTTATAGTTGCAGAAGACCGCGACATATTGCTAAGGAATGCCCTGGTAGAAGTCTTATTTTCCTTTGTTGTAAAGCTATTGGACATGAAGTTTTGGATTTCCCTAGAATGATTTCTAAAGTTGAAAAAATGAATATCAGACAAGAAACCCCTAAGGAAGGTCAAGAGACTAAGAATATGCTAAAGAACCAGAAAGAATCAGAGGCTATATTAATGCAGATGAAAGAAACACTAAATGATCTGAGAGACAATAGTTTATCAGATATTTTAAAAGAGAAAGAGTGCATAGAAGAAAGAATAGGATACTTTGACATAGATTGTGTATTGGATGCAGAAACATAGGTGAACATTATAACAGAAAGTACTTGGGAAATATTAGGAAATCTTGCTATGATTCCTTCATTGGGAGGAATAGGATTGTTTAAAGGAAAGTTTATAACTCTATGTGGGAGACTTACCCATGTACCTATGATTGCTCATGGAGCATTGACATAAGAAGAATTAGAGGTCATTAATTTTGTTGAGAACAACAACCCCCTTTCACTTTTGTTAGGAAGGACTTGTATTGAGAAAGATCATATCCGAAGGAAAGAAGAAGAGGAAGACCTAGAACAAAAAAAAAGAATTAAGGGATTTCATGGTTAGGAGAATAGCGAGCTTAATAGAAGAACAAGAGGATAAGTCAAAGAAACTGAGGACTAGAGACCTAGCTACCAAAGTTGAAAGAATGCAAGAAGACTTAGGGAACTTATCCATACAGGAGAGTAGAGCACCTACTCCAGAAACAGTAAGAAAATAAGTATTATCCTCGAACATTGTGAAAGACCCTCAACAATGCGAAGTTACTATGCCAAGAGGAAATAAGAAAAATAATGGAAAGAGGCATCCAAAGACATAGATCACAGTAAAGAAATATAGAAAGCTCAGTAAGAAGAAAGAAAATCTAGAAAAATTGCAAGAGGTTCCAGAGAGGACTTCACAGAAGGAAGGTTTGCAGAACTTGAACCTTGTCAGAATAGCATAGCAACGTAGATTGGCACTTTGCCACCATTAAGAAATATGACCGTTGGAGGCATCTCGACCGTTAGAACGATGCTCCAAAATGACTAGAAACACAATTATTACCGGAACATTCTCCATTGGACCGTTGGGACCATGCCATAACGAATGGAATTGCATTGAGTGAGGCACTTTTACCCATTGGAGGAGTCTATTACAAAATTGTCTATTTAGTCTGTCGCATGTCTCACCGAGAACACTTTTTCCAATTGTGATTATTCGAGCCCATAGAAGGCTGACTATTACCACGCTGTTCTTATTGAGACCTCACCATCCATTTTGCTACCTTCATTATTTGTTCACTGACTTGAGATATCAGATCTCGAGTGTGTATGTCAAGTGAATTTAGAGCAGTAGAGAAATCCTTCGAAGAGATTCTCATAGACCTCATGGATGAGAAGGTCATGTCCGCAGGAGCACAAGCTTTGTCAACAAGAGGAGTGTATGCATCCCCATCGACTACACATCAATCTGGGCCCTCCCGAACTGTGACAGAGAAATGAACCAAGCATCGTGATGACTTGGTGAATTTGAAGCTCATCCCATCAATCCTTCCTAACTACATCCCACCTCTAGCTGGTGCAGTGAGTCGTGACAGCGTCCTGAGGGACTTTGACTACACATTAATCACTGTGTACCTCCCGAAGGGGATACATGTAGTAGGACCATAGTTGGAGAGGATTATGATGCTAAATATCAGTGACTTCAACTTGGGAGATCACAAGAACCATGGAATTCTCGCACCACACAAGTATTTGACCAAGAAAATGGGGAAGAAGTTGAAAATAATCCCCCAGTCATGGACCATGGACATCACAATATCGACCATCCTAAATGTAATGAAGTTACCACACTTCGACATACATCAGGAGGTTAACATGTGCATTAAAATCCTACTGTCATGCTTGCATAGAGGTTACCTATGGTTGGACAGGTGCATCACAGTAGATCCAATGTTGATCCACCGGATAACCAAATTGAGCATGCAAGGACCAGACCCATAGGAATTTTATCCAGGGAAGGTTGCAGACCACACCGTGGCACAGAAAATAAAAGACACCTATGATGATGTGGATAAGGGGAAGAGGGGATACAAGGTAGCCTCCATCTAGAATGGCACAATGCTCCTATATTTCTAGTTGATCACTGGTAAGCTCATCAGGAAGAATAGGCCAACGCAGGTCACGGGTTTTGTTGTTGACCTCATAGGAAAATGCATTGAAGGGATGTAATGAACTGGGAGAGCTACCTCATCAACCAGTTAGAGAAAGACTACCATGAAACTCAGGATCAGGGCTACGAGTTCCATTTTAGTTGGTTGTTTATCCTCATTGCCTTCATTGCTTGGGATATGATGGAAGGAGTGACCTTCCCTGAAATTGAGCTATCTGAACCACTAGCTCTGAAGTTCACTACGCTTTGGTATTTGAGCGACATGAAAAAACAATGGTAGTTAAACGTGGTGTTCCACACCTATTATATGCAACTTAAGAGGGCCATTGAATCTTTCCCTCGCATGACGCCGAATACCCTACACCGGTTCAGGTCGTTCTCAAAGTTTTGCACGAATAGGCATTTCATATATATCACTGCGTGTAGAGATGAAAGAAAGGAGGAGCTACAGAGTTATTATAAACTAACAGAGTAGGACATGGAAGAAATAACCAAGGAATGGTCCATAGAGTTCCTTGTACCAGTTGACCAGAAAAAAATATCTGTCTTCGACCTCATCGAAAGCCCTATGGTCACTCACGAAAAATATGATACACCCAGCAGCAGCAAGAAGAAAAAGAAGGAAGAGGTATAGGAATTGAGCAGCACATCAAAGGAAACTACACCAGATTCACCTGAAGGGGGAGGAGGTGATGAAGTAGATAAAGAAGAGGATGAAGGGGAAGAATACAAGCATAAGTAGGGTGAAGTAACATCGCCTAAATATCGACTAACAGAGGCAGAAACATCTAAGAAAAGAAACGGTTCCCTAACGAAACCTTCATTGCGGAAGAAGTCAAAAGCCAATAAAACCCCATTCCACACTATTCTCATGGTCGATGACATTGACCTTATCATTTTCCATGTATCAGACACCTCAAAAGACATCTTGCAGTGAAGCGAAGCCAAACATGAGACAATGTTTGACAGGATCGAGGTATATCTTAAAGGTGTACACCATGCTCTTTATTTGAGCCGCCCAGTGCCTACTACGCCGTTGTCAGCAGGGGTCATAGAAGTAGGAGATGAGCCTACCCAACTATGCTAACTAGAATACTCAACAGAGGCTCACCTTCATCGTGTCTAGGAGGAAAAAGAATAGGCCACATAGGCCCTGCAGCAAGAAAAGGAGGAATCCATAGAGAAATGTATGGTTATGCAACAAGAAAAAGATGACCTCCAGGATAAGTTTGTAGAGGATAGAGTGGAGATAAAGAAGGATAAAGAACAATTGCTCACCAAACAGTTGGGAGTTAAATAATTAGTCACCAGAGCACTTCGATCTGTGACAGGCCTAGAAAATATGGAAGAAGAAATCGCTGATAGCTAGGTGGGGAAGCTCGCTGAAGCCATTCAACAGCTCCAATCCATGCCAAGAACTCTGTATAAAGTGCGGTATTAGAGAGAGGAAAATGCCAGTAGCATAGTCGAAAAAATCAAGGCATTGGCCTTGGAATGCAAGCAACTCAGTAGTTGAAGTGTGGAGACCTATGAGAACCTTGTAGAGGACCTATTGGCACAAGGGTAGATTCGGGGTTCACTCCAAGAGTGCACCAACAAACCCTAGCTATAGGTCCTTTCATAAATACCTATGAGGTAGATGCAGTCTCACCTGAAGAAGCTATGAGGGGGTTGCAGGACAGAAGTGTCTACAACCAAAAGGAATGAAAAGTGGATTTAAAGAAACTAACATACAATAGTCTAATATCTTTATCCTCTTATAGTATACAACACAAGTTATAACCTCAAATCTAACACATTATCATCACAATAACATATTAAACAATAGAGAACAGAGCATCAATCACACACAACACAAGATGTACGTGGTTCAACCTCTCTCTAGGGCTACATCTATAGAATTGTGCTTTATAATATATTAAGGTGAAAGCATATAGTTTTGATCTATTCTCTTAGCTTTAGCAGATATTCTTCTTCTTCTCTTTGTCTCTCCCCTCCCTATGCACCCAGCTATAGGAATGATCTCCGCACCTAGCTAGAGATCTTACAATACCAGAAGGATTTCACACTAGCACTTCTCTCTCACACCAAAATAATAACCCACCTCAATAACAACAAAAAAATATCACCAATATCATGCACCTAACCCAGGTCCTCTTGACCTTTATTTATACATTACAATAGCTCATCGACTTCCTTAGGCCAATAACTAAGTGTCAAAACCCTAGGTGTCTAAAACCCTAGGTCAATTTGACCCATCTTTTCAGGGCTTCGCCAACCTGTCTTTCCTTTCTTCTCACGTGGTGCTCCAAAGCATCCAATGGTGGATTTTTCTACTTGATGACATGTCCTTGATCTATATTCCTTGTTGATCTGTCATCCTCGATCTCCTCTTCCAATGGATTTCTTCCTTGGACTTCGCTCCATCTTTTCTTCTCTTTTGCTTACTTTGACCCAGTAACAGTCACTATGTCTTCTGCGAAGTTCGCATTCTTCCTTTTCTTCCTTGATCTACGCATAATTCTTTAACCAAGGACCAACAAGCCCCCAACACTCACATGTGACTTGTCCTGAGGCACTTCAGATATGATCCTTTTATTTTACTTTGACTTAAGACTATGTAGTGTAGCCTCTACTTTATGCTTTATGCCTCCTCTCCTTCCCTTGTGTAGACTGTTTTTTCTGTGTCTGGTACCTAGTTTCAACTGCACCTAGTACCTGGACCCTTTTCCTTATGTTTTTACTGAGATATGCGTGGTAGTTGTTTATCATAGTACAATTTCAGCCGACTCCCTTTCACTAATCCTTCCTTCTGTTGTCCCTGTAAAGTTTTCAACTGCATATCTCCTCCCTCTGTAACATAGGCAACCTCATATGGCCCAAGCCAACGAGTTCTGAACTTTCCAAGATGTTTGATAAACTTACTGTCATATACTAGTACTAGATCACCTTTCTTGAATTCCTTCTTCTTGATGTGCCTGTCATGATAGGCCTTCTCTCTTTCCTTCTATACTTTCTGATGGAATCCTACAATAAATCTGTCTTCCTCGAGTTCAACCAATTGTGCAAGACTCTCCTGAATAGTGCTAGCATCATCCATACCTATAAAGGAAACAATTCTTAAGCTTGGTACCAAATATTCCATTGGGACAATGACTTCAAGGCCATAGACCAAATTAAAAGATTATTGCAAGTGGTTCTATAGGCCCATAATATTGCTGGTACTCTTAAATCCCAATCATCCATGTTTACACTACAAATATTCATCAATGTTGTCTCCAAGATCTTGTTGAATGCTTCAACTATCCCATTTGCTTGTGGATGGTACTGTATGCTCTTCTGATGGTGGACTACAAATTCTTCATTCAAGGCTTCAATTGTTTTATTGATGAAATGTGTTCCTTGATCACTCATATGGATCTTTGGGCATGCAAACCTGGTTATTATGTCATCAAATATGAAGTGCATAGTTGTAGTTGCACTACAGTCCTTGACTGCTCTTGCTTTGACCCATCTGGTCAAGTACTCTATTGTAGTAATTATGTACCTTTCTCTTGTGTGCTTTCCTGGTGGGTTTATAGGTCCAATGAATTCAATGGCCCATTTCTCAATTGCTTATAGAGTCAACTATGGTGCTAATGGAATTTCATCTCTTCTTGATGGTTTCCCAACTCTTTGGCATACATCGCAGGCTCTGCAATAGTGTTTAGACTCGCTGTGTAAGGTAGGCCACCAAAGGCCGGCTCTAAGAATCTTTTGCGCAGTTTCTTTCCCTGCATAATGTCCTCCTGTGATGCCTTCATGAGATTTTGTGAGGATCAATGGTCGCTTTGCCTCTATAACACATCTCCTCAATATCTCATCAGGTCCCATATTGTATAGTTTTCCAACTCTAAGTGAAAAGTTTGTGGCACGCACTACTATTTGTTTCTTATGTGGAATTGTATACTCACTAGGTGCCATTCTTGTTGATAGGAACTAGACTATCTATGCAAAGTGATCATCAACATTTCTAATGGCCAATAGTTGTGCATCCGGCAGGGCATCCTCCAAACTAGTTGGCTCTTCATCCTATTCCAACCTCAACAAGTGGTCAGGACCTTTATTCATTCTTCCTGGATTTATTATGATCTCAGAGTCATATTCCTAAAATAGGAGAAGCCATATGCATATTCTTCCCCCCAACACTAGCTTGTTGACTAAGTGTTTCAGTGCGGAGTGATCAATAAACATTTTGAAGTGTCCTCCCAACAAGTAGTGGTAAAATTTCTACAACGCATACACCATGGCTAACCATTCTCTCTCAGTGGTGGTGTAATTAATCTCAGTTTTTGACAACTTCCTTCTAGTGAAGGATAACGTGTGGTCGATGTCTCTTGTTTCTGGTTGTGCTAACACAAATCCTAATGAAATAGAAGATGCATCGACATGCACATGAAACTCCTTACTCCAATCTGGGAAAACCAGAATGGACACAGTAACCATCTTCTATTTCAGCGTGTTGAAGCTCTGCTGGCATTCTTCTATCCAACTAAACTGGCAATATTTCTTCAAAAAATTCTCCATAGGTGTTGTGATCTGTACATATCCTTTAATGAACTTCCTGTAATAACCTGTGTGTCCCAGTGTAGTGTGTAGTTGTTTAACTGAAGTAAGAGGTGGTAAATCAACAATGATGGCAATTTTAGAGGGGTCTACCAGCAATCCTTGCTTCCATACAATATGTCCTAACAACACTCCAAATGGGGAGAAGAAAATGAATTTCTTCAGATTCAAAGCAATCTGAAACTCTCTCCATTTGTTTAGCATTAACCTTAGACATTCAATATGATTCTTCAACAAAATAAATATAGTCCAGTCATCAAAGTATGATTTTTGAAATTTATGAAAAAAATCCTTGAAGGCTTCGACCACCACCCTGGAAAATATGGCTTATAGGGAATTCTTCAATCCAAATGGCATCACTATATGCTAATAGGACCCCCATTCTGTTGCAAATATGGTCTTGTGGAAATCTTCCTTGGCAATCTGGATCTGATGGTATACTGAAAATCCATCTATAAAAGAATATACTTCTTGGCCTCCCACATTATCTAACACTTCGTCGGTGAATGGTGTAGGGAAGGGGTCATGTAGACAGACATCATTCAACTTCCCAAGGTCTACACATATCCCGATTTCTCCTATCTTCTTATCTTTTACCACCATAGGGATTATCCATTCTGATTCTCCAACAAGCTCTATAATTCCTGCTTCCAGCATTCTATCAAGCTCAATATTCACTTTCTCCTTATATTTAGGGTTTAGTCTATAGGGTCTCTGCTTGACTGGTCTAGCATCTGGCTTCAAAGGGATCCTCATCTCTCCCATAGGCCCTTTAATGCCCTTCATATCAGTGAACTTGGTTGGAAACAAGTCCTGATATTCATGCAGTAACTCTGTAATTTTATCAATGGTACCAACATCCCAATAATCTCCAATGTTTGCAAGATTTGGTGTCTTCTTTGTTCCAATATTGAATTTCTTAATCTTGATTGGTTGTCCAATGAATGGAAAATTAACTCTTGGTCCTTCCACATCTCTCTGGACCTCTGTTTCTATGATGTTCACCTTCCTCGGATCATCGTCTTCATTGGCATTGATGTTGTAGCAGCCCTACAATTTCTGGAGAGGCATAGTCCATTCATCCTCTTCTTGTTCCAAATGAAGGCTAGATGCCTTCTCAAAAAATTTATGTCTTACAATCTGTAGTGCTTGATCCACTGTAGGATATCGAATTTCAAATAAGAAGGTAGTTACAAAATTCTGAGTCATACCTATCCAATCCGTTGTGATGAGGCACAACTCTGCTTGAAGGTACCAGTTGATCGGGGTGGTGTCCAGTGTGTTAATGAATTTGTGCACCCAGTGCCCTTGAGGAATATTTCTCCAGGCCTCTTCACAACTTCGTACATGGTCCTTTGGAAAACTTCAACCTGCATACCTTACTTCATATTTTTTTGTTTTTGCTGAGAAACATGTTGTCATCAAAGTTCGGCACTGTACCTAGTCTGTAATGTTGTATTTGTGTGTTCCACACCATCTTACTGGTGTGGATTTCAGGGACTCATCCATTGTCAACAATTTTTGTTATGTTGGTACACTTTCTTCAAAGTATAATAAGAAGGGTTCTAAAGGATTCAGACCATCGAAGGTAGGTAATTTACTTATTGTTGTGTCGATCTAGTGAACTTCTCTGGTCAATCTAGCACATCTCCTTGTAGATACTACATACATCTTATTCTTCCAGTTCTCTAGTGATTCTTCTGAATTTGACGAACATGCGTTGTCACTTCGCTACCTTAGGTTTCCATCTTCCATAGGATTAATGCAATCTTGTTGTCTGGCTGTCAGTTTGTATATGTTTTCCAACTCATATGCGCAGTTTTCCTCTCTGATGGGATCTATGTATCATGGACCTTCATCTGGATATAATGGTGCAATGAACCTAAGGAAATCTCTTTCAAATTTCATACGTCTCTTCTTCAAATCAACCATGGTGGAATTCTTGAAGGCCCAATCAATTCCTAACAGTGCAAGGTAAGGACAACTATCATCGACTATCTCAATTGCCTCAAAATATGCAAAGGTTATTATTCCATCGATGTCCATAGGGACATGCTCCAATCGTCCAAATGGGCTGACAATTTGTTGATTAGCCATCCTGAGTCTGATAGGGGAATAAATCAACTTGGTTTTTCCCATCAATGCCTAAGTTTTCTTCATCATGACGTTGACCTCCGACCCTAAGTTGATGACTACATAGTCTATATCATATTCACCTATTTGAGAATTCAAATATAATTCTTTACTTGTCCTTCTCTTCTTACCGATTTGGTGTACTGCCCTGTTCAATAAGGGGTCTATCTTTCCTAGCTCATATTGTGTGATTAAATTTTTTAACTATTGTATAATGCTCTCATCTTGAATCAACTTAATACAAGTATACAAAAATTCCATGAGGTTGCTTACCTCTTTTTATTCTTTTGGTGAATAAGATTGATCAAATTCCTGAGGCATTCCATATTCTCTTACTTATGGCCATGTCTTTGATGAATATATTTGGTCTAATTTGAAATATTTTCTAGCCTCCTCGAATATATGTCTTTCTTTCTCTGCATCAAAGGTTAGGGTTTTCTCTGCATCTTTCCTAATTCCTGAATCTTCTGTAATATTCCCTTGGGTCATTCTGTCATCTCCTGTAACAGTGCCTCCTCTGGTTATAACAACGAATCTAGGATCTTCTCCATGAGGTTCAACTTTGATCAATTGTATCTACGGGTTTTGCTGAGGTCCTTATTTCTCTTGAAGTTTAGCCAATAACGTTGGACATTCCTCAATAACATGCTCGAATGAGTTGCAATAGATGAAAGTGGTACAAGGGTTTTGGAAGTCCCTTGCAAGGTCTCCCAGCTATGTGTAGTTATAATATATTATCTTTCCTTGGCCTCGACCCATACCTACTACTCACCCTCGTCCTCTCAATCTAACACGAGGATTGAAGTTTCCTCTCCCAAGGGAGTTATACTGCATAGTGTTTCCTTCTTGTTGTACTTCACCTTGAATCTTATATATATATCTTGACCTTTCATGCATGAGATCATAAGCCCTACAATATCGATCATCATGTCCCACAAAATTACAGAATGTACAATACAAATTTGTAGGTGTCTGAACATACTTCTGCATGTAATAGAATTTGCTTGGGCGATGCCTATTTTTGCATACTTCACACCAGGGTAAGGTAACTTGCTTCAAGGGGTTCAGAGATCCAAAGGCCAGGTAGTCATGGAATAGTGGGAAGTGCTCCTTGTCATGGCCTTCTGATTTGCATCTGACACACTAGATGTCTTCTCTTTTATCTTTTCCCTTATATTTTCCCTTATCTTTATTCGTATCTTCAACCTGCAAAGACAAACTGGTCAACTAGTTCAAGATATGACTCATACCTGAGATGGATTCTCCCATAGGGGATGATTCTAACTTCATGGTGATCTCCAGTGCTTCAGTCTACGAAGTGATATAATGTTTCATCAGAGGAACTCTGATGTGTGGTAAGAGGGCAGCAATGAAGCATTCTTTGTTTTGTTCATTTGGAATATGAAAAGTCAATTGGCTTGCCAAGGTCTTGAATCTCTGATTGAACTCCCAAACCGGCTCAACTACCTTCTGCTTGATCTCCTTTAGTTCTATAATACACTGTGACTCTGAATTGGGTTTTTTAAATTATGCAATCAATGCATTCTTGATCTCGTTTAGTGGCTTAGACTGTGCAAGTCCTTGTACAAGCTTCATTTTCCATCTCATTGCGTGATCTCTTAGGGTAGTGCTGAACTAAGCTCTTTTAACATCTTTGTTGGTGAAATTATTAATATTACACATGGCTTCACACATAAACCAATGCTTATTAGGATCTTCATATCCATCTCCCCTAAAGATAGTGAGCCTCATCTCATCTACCATAGAGCTTCCTAGGTTTCCTGTCTAAGTAGATGTTGAACTGCTACTAACAATACTCTGAGTGCTCTGGTGATTCTGACTATTCTGATTGCTTATTGCAGCTGAAAAAATAGGGGAAGTGATAGTACTCACTTCAATGGTCTGCACAGTTGCTGAAGTTTCAGGCTATTCCCAACGACGCTCTTCATATCCCTTTTCCTCTACCCTAGCATGTTTTGAATGCTCTTCTTCTATCAGATCTACCTCTTCTCCATTGTAGAAACCCTAATCTCCGTAGTTTTTCTTGAATAGGTTCGGAAGATGAACTTCTCTGAATACTTTCCCACTGCGTGTATGTCTGATCTCTGTGTCATTGTCGCTGTCTGAATTCTTGAACATTATCTTTTTCAGATCCACCCAATCTATTTTATCTTCAGGATGTTCTTCTCATGCAAGAGCATCTTGATTCTTAACTTCAGAAAATGTAAAAATATTCCTCTAAGTTCCTTGAAAAAGTATCTCTCGGCTTCGCTATACGATTCTAATCTATCAACAATGAACCTAGTGATGTAACCCCCAATGGTGCTATCAAACCAGTGATCTAATTCTATGGATACAACATTATCGACTCTCTTGACCTTCTGGATTAGCGTCGACATCCAAAATACAAGAGATCTAGGTCTGATATCAAACTGTGTATCTGCTAACCTAGCTAACCACTCATATAGCTCTTGATGGATTCCTCCAAAGAAGATCTCATGTATATCAGTAAAGATATACCTCCCCAACCAATCCTCTGTACTAAGATTAGGGTTCTTGTGCTGGGATTCGGTGAAGTCCTTTCTTGATCTTCTATCCACTTTTGAATCTCTTTCTTTGATGGAAACCACCTTGACATTCCCTCAAAAAGGTTCCTGTCCCGGCAACGGAACCATTTTTTGTCACAGGGGAATACCCAGGGTTCACTCCAAGAGCGCACCAACAAGCCCTAGCTACTATATTTTTTGGCAACCCCGACGAGGCAGATGCAGTCTCAACCAAAGTAGCTACGAGGGGGTTGCAGGACAAAGGTGTCTACAACCAGAAGGAATGAAAAGTGGATTTAAATCAACTAACATACAATAGTCCAATATCTTTATCCTCTTATAGTCTACTGTGCAATTTATAACCTCAAATATAACACATTATCATCACATCATATGGCTTATAGGGAATTCTTCAATCCAAATGGCATCACTATATGCTAATAGGACCCCCATTCTGTTGCAAATATGGTCTTGTGGAAATCTTCCTTGGCAATCTGGATCTGATGGTATACTGAAAATCCATCTATAAAAGAATATACTTCTTGGCCTCCCACATTATCTAACACTTCGTCGGTGAATGGTGTAGGGAAGGGGTCATGTAGACAGACATCATTCAACTTCCCAAGGTCTACACATATCCCGATTTCTCCTATCTTCTTATCTTTTACCACCATAGGGATTATCCATTCTGATTCTCCAACAAGCTCTATAATTCCTGCTTCCAGCATTCTATCAAGCTCAATATTCACTTTCTCCTTATATTTAGGGTTTAGTCTATAGGGTCTCTGCTTGACTGGTCTAGCATCTGGCTTCAAAGGGATCCTCATCTCTCCCATAGGCCCTTTAATGCCCTTCATATCAGTGAACTTGGTTGGAAACAAGTCCTGATATTCATGCAGTAACTCTGTAATTTTATCAATGGTACCAACATCCCAATAATCTCCAATGTTTGCAAGATTTGGTGTCTTCTTTGTTCCAATATTGAATTTCTTAATCTTGATTGGTTGTCCAATGAATGGAAAATTAACTCTTGGTCCTTCCACATCTCTCTGGACCTCTGTTTCTATGATGTTCACCTTCCTCGGATCATCGTCTTCATTGGCATTGATGTTGTAGCAGCCCTACAATTTCTGGAGAGGCATAGTCCATTCATCCTCTTCTTGTTCCAAATGAAGGCTAGATGCCTTCTCAAAAAATTTATGTCTTACAATCTGTAGTGCTTGATCCACTGTAGGATATCGAATTTCAAATAAGAAGGTAGTTACAAAATTCTGAGTCATACCTATCCAATCCGTTGTGATGAGGCACAACTCTGCTTGAAGGTACCAGTTGATCGGGGTGGTGTCCAGTGTGTTAATGAATTTGTGCACCCAGTGCCCTTGAGGAATATTTCTCCAGGCCTCTTCACAACTTCGTACATGGTCCTTTGGAAAACTTCAACCTGCATACCTTACTTCATATTTTTTTGTTTTTGCTGAGAAACATGTTGTCATCAAAGTTCGGCACTGTACCTAGTCTGTAATGTTGTATTTGTGTGTTCCACACCATCTTACTGGTGTGGATTTCAGGGACTCATCCATTGTCAACAATTTTTGTTATGTTGGTACACTTTCTTCAAAGTATAATAAGAAGGGTTCTAAAGGATTCAGACCATCGAAGGTAGGTAATTTACTTATTGTTGTGTCGATCTAGTGAACTTCTCTGGTCAATCTAGCACATCTCCTTGTAGATACTACATACATCTTATTCTTCCAGTTCTCTAGTGATTCTTCTGAATTTGACGAACATGCGTTGTCACTTCGCTACCTTAGGTTTCCATCTTCCATAGGATTAATGCAATCTTGTTGTCTGGCTGTCAGTTTGTATATGTTTTCCAACTCATATGCGCAGTTTTCCTCTCTGATGGGATCTATGTATCATGGACCTTCATCTGGATATAATGGTGCAATGAACCTAAGGAAATCTCTTTCAAATTTCATACGTCTCTTCTTCAAATCAACCATGGTGGAATTCTTGAAGGCCCAATCAATTCCTAACAGTGCAAGGTAAGGACAACTATCATCGACTATCTCAATTGCCTCAAAATATGCAAAGGTTATTATTCCATCGATGTCCATAGGGACATGCTCCAATCGTCCAAATGGGCTGACAATTTGTTGATTAGCCATCCTGAGTCTGATAGGGGAATAAATCAACTTGGTTTTTCCCATCAATGCCTAAGTTTTCTTCATCATGACGTTGACCTCCGACCCTAAGTTGATGACTACATAGTCTATATCATATTCACCTATTTGAGAATTCAAATATAATTCTTTACTTGTCCTTCTCTTCTTACCGATTTGGTGTACTGCCCTGTTCAATAAGGGGTCTATCTTTCCTAGCTCATATTGTGTGATTAAATTTTTTAACTATTGTATAATGCTCTCATCTTGAATCAACTTAATACAAGTATACAAAAATTCCATGAGGTTGCTTACCTCTTTTTATTCTTTTGGTGAATAAGATTGATCAAATTCCTGAGGCATTCCATATTCTCTTACTTATGGCCATGTCTTTGATGAATATATTTGGTCTAATTTGAAATATTTTCTAGCCTCCTCGAATATATGTCTTTCTTTCTCTGCATCAAAGGTTAGGGTTTTCTCTGCATCTTTCCTAATTCCTGAATCTTCTGTAATATTCCCTTGGGTCATTCTGTCATCTCCTGTAACAGTGCCTCCTCTGGTTATAACAACGAATCTAGGATCTTCTCCATGAGGTTCAACTTTGATCAATTGTATCTACGGGTTTTGCTGAGGTCCTTATTTCTCTTGAAGTTTAGCCAATAACGTTGGACATTCCTCAATAACATGCTCGAATGAGTTGCAATAGATGAAAGTGGTACAAGGGTTTTGGAAGTCCCTTGCAAGGTCTCCCAGCTATGTGTAGTTATAATATATTATCTTTCCTTGGCCTCGACCCATACCTACTACTCACCCTCGTCCTCTCAATCTAACACGAGGATTGAAGTTTCCTCTCCCAAGGGAGTTATACTGCATAGTGTTTCCTTCTTGTTGTACTTCACCTTGAATCTTATATATATATCTTGACCTTTCATGCATGAGATCATAAGCCCTACAATATCGATCATCATGTCCCACAAAATTACAGAATGTACAATACAAATTTGTAGGTGTCTGAACATACTTCTGCATGTAATAGAATTTGCTTGGGCGATGCCTATTTTTGCATACTTCACACCAGGGTAAGGTAACTTGCTTCAAGGGGTTCAGAGATCCAAAGGCCAGGTAGTCATGGAATAGTGGGAAGTGCTCCTTGTCATGGCCTTCTGATTTGCATCTGACACACTAGATGTCTTCTCTTTTATCTTTTCCCTTATATTTTCCCTTATCTTTATTCGTATCTTCAACCTGCAAAGACAAACTGGTCAACTAGTTCAAGATATGACTCATACCTGAGATGGATTCTCCCATAGGGGATGATTCTAACTTCATGGTGATCTCCAGTGCTTCAGTCTACGAAGTGATATAATGTTTCATCAGAGGAACTCTGATGTGTGGTAAGAGGGCAGCAATGAAGCATTCTTTGTTTTGTTCATTTGGAATATGAAAAGTCAATTGGCTTGCCAAGGTCTTGAATCTCTGATTGAACTCCCAAACCGGCTCAACTACCTTCTGCTTGATCTCCTTTAGTTCTATAATACACTGTGACTCTGAATTGGGTTTTTTAAATTATGCAATCAATGCATTCTTGATCTCGTTTAGTGGCTTAGACTGTGCAAGTCCTTGTACAAGCTTCATTTTCCATCTCATTGCGTGATCTCTTAGGGTAGTGCTGAACTAAGCTCTTTTAACATCTTTGTTGGTGAAATTATTAATATTACACATGGCTTCACACATAAACCAATGCTTATTAGGATCTTCATATCCATCTCCCCTAAAGATAGTGAGCCTCATCTCATCTACCATAGAGCTTCCTAGGTTTCCTGTCTAAGTAGATGTTGAACTGCTACTAACAATACTCTGAGTGCTCTGGTGATTCTGACTATTCTGATTGCTTATTGCAGCTGAAAAAATAGGGGAAGTGATAGTACTCACTTCAATGGTCTGCACAGTTGCTGAAGTTTCAGGCTATTCCCAACGACGCTCTTCATATCCCTTTTCCTCTACCCTAGCATGTTTTGAATGCTCTTCTTCTATCAGATCTACCTCTTCTCCATTGTAGAAACCCTAATCTCCGTAGTTTTTCTTGAATAGGTTCGGAAGATGAACTTCTCTGAATACTTTCCCACTGCGTGTATGTCTGATCTCTGTGTCATTGTCGCTGTCTGAATTCTTGAACATTATCTTTTTCAGATCCACCCAATCTATTTTATCTTCAGGATGTTCTTCTCATGCAAGAGCATCTTGATTCTTAACTTCAGAAAATGTAAAAATATTCCTCTAAGTTCCTTGAAAAAGTATCTCTCGGCTTCGCTATACGATTCTAATCTATCAACAATGAACCTAGTGATGTAACCCCCAATGGTGCTATCAAACCAGTGATCTAATTCTATGGATACAACATTATCGACTCTCTTGACCTTCTGGATTAGCGTCGACATCCAAAATACAAGAGATCTAGGTCTGATATCAAACTGTGTATCTGCTAACCTAGCTAACCACTCATATAGCTCTTGATGGATTCCTCCAAAGAAGATCTCATGTATATCAGTAAAGATATACCTCCCCAACCAATCCTCTGTACTAAGATTAGGGTTCTTGTGCTGGGATTCGGTGAAGTCCTTTCTTGATCTTCTATCCACTTTTGAATCTCTTTCTTTGATGGAAACCACCTTGACATTCCCTCAAAAAGGTTCCTGTCCCGGCAACGGAACCATTTTTTGTCACAGGGGAATACCCAGGGTTCACTCCAAGAGCGCACCAACAAGCCCTAGCTACTATATTTTTTGGCAACCCCGACGAGGCAGATGCAGTCTCAACCAAAGTAGCTACGAGGGGGTTGCAGGACAAAGGTGTCTACAACCAGAAGGAATGAAAAGTGGATTTAAATCAACTAACATACAATAGTCCAATATCTTTATCCTCTTATAGTCTACTGTGCAATTTATAACCTCAAATATAACACATTATCATAACCTCAAATATAACACATTATCATCACATTATCATCACATTATCATCACATGGTTCACCCTCTCTCTAGGGCTACGTTGACAGAACTGTGCTTTATAATATATTAAGGTGAAATTATACAGTTCTAATGTGCTCTCTTAGCTTTAGTAGATATTCTTCTTCTTCTCTCTGTCTCTCCCCTTCCTTCTCACCCAGCTACAAGACTGATCTCTGCACCCAGTTGGAGATCTTACAATACCATAAGGCCTTCACACTAGCACTTCTTTCTCTCACACCACAATAATCACCCACCTAAATAACAACAACAACAATATCACCAATATCATCCACCCAACCTAGGTCCTCTTAACCTTTATTTATACATTACAATAGCTCACCAACTTCCTTAGGTTGAGACCTAAGTTTCAAAACCCTAGATTCCAAAACCCTAGGTGTCTAAAACCCTGGGTCAACTTGACCCATCTTTTCAAGGCTTCACCAGCCTATCTTTCCTTTCTTCTCATGCAGTGATCCAAAGCATCCAACAGTGGATTTTTCTTCTTGTTGACATGTCCTCGGTCTATATTCCTTGTTTATCTGTTATCCCCAGTCTCCTTGTCCAACGAATTGCTTCCTTGGACTTTGCTCCATCTTTTCTTCTCTTTTGCTTACTTCGACCCAGTAACAGTCACTGTGTCTTCCACGAAGTTCGCATTCTACCTTTTATTTTTTGATATTCGCTTAATTCCTTAACCAAGGGCCAACAAGACCCTGAACTAAGGACATTGGAGTCACAACTCCAGGAGGCAAAGCAACATGCAACAACACTGCAATCACAGTTGAAGCTACTGTCACCGGTCAAGAGGATGAAAAGGTCATAGGAAAAACACACAGTTCAACAATAGGTCCATGCCATCTAGATTAAAGTCATGGAAGTGACCTAGATGCTCTAGCCAGTGCAGGATGAAGCTTACACACTTTTTAAGGCGATTGAAGGACAAGGTACACAACTAGAACAAGTAGTCAGCACGGTATAACAACGCTTGGAAGGACCAATGACTAATAAAGTTATTCAAGAGTTCGTCGAGCAAGAGGCTCTGGCAAAGAAGCATGTCGAGGTAGATCAAGCCAAGCTCGAGGCCTCCGAGGCAGAGTTACCCATATCAAAGTGACTTAGGATGAGTCACAAGTGAGTGTTAGGGGCCTGTTGGTCCTTGACCAAGTTTTTTGGAAATGTTGGTCATGTTTGACCAATTTTTGGGACTTCGACAGGTTGGTCGAAGATGGAGCACTAGGCGAAGTGGAGATCGTGGGATCTCGCCCCCTTTTGTGGGATTTTTGAGATTAGGGTTTATGTAATGGGTATGAGATGTCATCCCATGGTTTTACCCATGTTTAGTCCTATTTTGTAATGTATAAACAAGTAGCTAGGCGATGTAAGAAAGGTCGATGGCTTAGTGATAATTTTAGTTAAGTGTGAATAGTTGTGAAATCTCTATGCATACTATGTAAGACTTGCAGATCTAAGTGCAAGTGATTGTAAGAGGTCGTGTAAAGGATTTGTGTTGTGACCTAACTTGGGGAAGGAGGATATGGTGAGGTGTGTGCAGATATCCTGTCCTATGCGGAGTTGGTTTTGAGGCTCTATGTATGTAAGGAGATTGACATAAGATAATAAATGAGACGAAGAGTTGGAGGACATAGACCCACGCTAGGGGTGAACCACGTATATCATGTGTTATGGTTTCTTTGTGTTATTGATGTGATTTATGCTTAGTGTTGTCATATTTATGTGTGTTATATGCATCTGATAATGTAGCTTAGTGCTTAGTAATGTGAATAAATGCTAGATCTATTCTATTTCTAAGTGCTAAGTTCTTGGGTGTGTTAGATCTTGTTGAATACTACACTACTCTATAATTAGGGTTTTACCTATGATGTGAATAAGGGTTAAATGCTAATGAATGTTAACTGCTAAGTGATCTGTTAAGTATTGTGATCACATATCTGTGTCCTAGCTAGGTTGTAGACACTTGAGTCCTGCAACCACCCCAGCCTCTACCTCGGGTGAGACTTCATCTCCTTCGCAGGTGTTGCTGAAAGGGATGGTAGTTAGGTTTTTTTTGGTGCACTATTGAAGCGTTGAACCCTGGTTCTGCCCCTATGCCAACACATAACCTGATTGATAAAGTTCACAAAGTATAGTGTATGTCCCACATAGGTGTTTATTGTCCAATTGGATACTTCAACTACTATTTTTTCTTTACACTGAAGAACTGCAAATAGACAAGTTCAAACACATAATTTCCAGAACATGGAGCTTAGAGTAAATATTTTAAATAAGTTTAAATTTTGGAAATTTTACACACAGTGGAAGTCTTATGACTATAATAATTCCTATACAAGTATGAGCAATGTGAATAGATTTAGACTAACGAACCAGTTACTAAACTTTACACAGTAGCAAGAAAACCTTACCGCACCTGCATGAAATGGTTTACGACTTTACATCGTATAATTTGAGGGTGTAATTAATTCATAGTAAGTCTCAGATGCATAAATTCTTTCAAGATTCATTAGTTCAAGGAATCTTTCCAGATTGCCTCTTTATGAATCCAAAAGACTCATCACATAATAAAACAAGAATATTAAATATACGTCGTGCATACTTGAAATGAATTAGATCAAAGTAAGACCCAAGACGTATACTCTTAGAAATAAGAATTGATATTTCATAAATTTATATAGAGATACAAAACTTTGTTTACCTACAAAATTGCTATATAAAAATACTAAAAAGGAATGAAATCGTAAACATCCACGTCGCAAGTAAAATACGCAACACAGACAAAATGAAACCACTTGCTAACTATTGGGTCACATATTTGTCCATATTTTCATCATTTATAGACATCCATCCCATCCCTTCTTTGTCCTATTATCGTTCATTTATCATTCCATTTTCCATGCATTTGCTACAACTGCTCATAAAATGACATATAATTCCTTTTATGCTTTAGTGGTTAATAATGATTATTCTTCCTTCATTTTTAATGAATTAAAGACTATTATGCATAATTTTTCTGATGATGGTTTGATGAGTGATTTTATGTATCAACAGTTGCAGTAGTCAAGGTTCCAACCTCCAAATGACACATGTGAGTTCCAACTCGTGGTTAACCGTTTTCAGTGAAAAACGTGGTAGATAAGGAGAGACAAATTTGTGTGGCATATTGTGAGCATATGAGGATGATTCTCAAAAATCTGAGACATGGGTTTTGTTCAGAATGGGCCCAATTGAGTTCATGGCAGGTCGTTTTCCAATTGGAGCTAAGGTTTGAGAGAAATCACTAGTTCTTTAAAAGGGTATTTTCCAAAATTACAGTGGTGACCGGTTCTCTAAACATAGCAATTTTTTTGAGAAACCCAGGGATTTGTGGATTTGATTTGTATAAATAAGACCTCTTCAATTAGGAGAGAGTTAGTAATGAAATTATATAAAATTTATTTGTGAGAAAGAGTTGAATTTATATAATTTCTAAGTTTTCTTCAATAATACAAGGAGTTGATGGATCTGCAATTATGTGCAACTTTCTCTTAATATTGTAAGTCTTTTGGCCACACATGCTAGGTGAGGCAGGGCCCCCTCAATCTGGTATGTGTTGGTCTTATTCATTTACTTGTATTTTTCTTTTCATTGTCTTAATTTATCTTGCTTTAGTGTTGGTCTTATTCATTTACTTGTATTTTTCTTTTCATTGTCTTAATTTATCTTGGTTTATGATTAATTGATCATTGCTTACAGTTGTGTGTTGTTTATTATATTGCTCTTATAGTAAGATTCAATTCATGTTGTTGTTACTTCATTTTGTTAATACTCCTTTAATTTATGTAAGAGGTGGTAGTGGTTTTATTTCAGCTGAGTGTATTTTCAAGCAAGAGTGGATTTGATTGATTTTAAGTTATGTGTTTTATTTTATTAAATAGATAATAGTGTTAGTTGGAATTTGCTGCTTCCATATATTGTGCACGGTAACTTTGAAATAAAAGACTTCCTTGGGTTGAAAATTGAATAGTTGGGAAAATACTACAATGCAATTAATTCAACATTAGTTCAGCCCAATGTAGTGACTGTTGTTCCTTTGAGTATAGTTGTTGTTCCTTTGAGTGTAGTTGATATTCATTTGAAAGGAACAACTGTTGTTCCTTTCACGCGACTGTTGTTCTTTTGAGGGTAGTTGCTATTCATTTGAAAGGAACAACTTTCGTTCCCTTTACGATTTTTGTTCCTTTATAGGTGTTGCATCATAAGAGGTTGGGTATTGAAAACATAAGGTAAGAACCTACGTAGGAAACAAGTAAAATGCTTGTGCCAACGCCTACCTTTGGCTGATGCATAAAGGTTGATTTTAGGACATATTTAGAGCCCAACACTTACCACAGGGGAGAATCCTGCAAATAGAAATATCTAGAAAGGGTATGGAGTGTATCTCACTTACTTTTTCTATCACACAAAAGAAATCTAGATTCACTATTTAGAATACAGATTTAAGAAATCTAGATTCACTATTTAGAATACAGATTTAAGAAATCTAGATTCACTATTTAGAATACAGATTTAAGAAATCCACGATTTCATATAGACAGATAACAAAATGGACAAAGAAATATATATAATCTTTAAAATCCATGAAATACTGAAGCCAAGAATTGAACCTCTATCGAGTTTTCATAGAGATTTAATCACACAGTACAAGAAAATGAAGATACAGTAAGTTTGACTATAGTTTTTTGAAAACTAATTCATGCGTTGTTGGGCATTCTTGCTCCCTTTGGGTATTAATACAATCCATGAATTTACGACCTAATACAGGGGAAAAAATGGACTTACGACAAACCCTAAGCATTGAAGGGTACTTGAAAAAATGATAAGACTCTAACTCATACCTGAGAAAGTCAAAACCAATAGAGCCAAGAGGAGTAGATGGTGACTAGTGCATACTATGATATTCTAGGATCATAAAGAGTTCAAAATAAAATAATTGAGAGTTTGCTTACCTTACGGAGGGTAGTATCCAATTGATAGACGCATCCTATTTTTTCTTTCTGCCCAGGCCGAGCCCAATTCCAAGATTCTGGTCATGCTTACTGAGTTGAACATTGAAGGGTCACTGGAGAGTTTTTGCAAAAGACATAGAACCATAGGAGGAGAATGAAGCAATAGCCCTAGAAACCCTTCGTTGCGCAGAGTAATAGTGGTAGTTATGAAAATGTACTTGGCCATGTGAACAAAGTGAGGTGGTAGGGATATGTTGGGCATGGTGGTCGAACGATATCTCAAGGAGGTATGTTTACATGACACCATAAATGTCTTAAGTAGGATTTTATTTAAGTCAGGACTATCATACCTTCAACAAACCTCTTATCAATTTATGGTGGGGTATGATGTCAATCAGTTAGGGTTACAGATGTGCCTTTTAGTCAGTTCCTTTGCTTCCGGTTAAGGACTTGTTCTTTTAGTTATGATTCGTTAACACATGTGCCAATGAATGTTATCATGGGGAGACGTCTAACGACATCAAAAGAAACCTCTTTTATCAACCATAGAGTAACAACAAATGTGAGTATTAACACATGTACGTATAAGAGTTATGTTAGCAATAACTATGTAATAATGGAGACGGTCCACATGCGACCTATATACTAAATTATACACTTATACTAGGGATTTGTTCACATATATGTAATCCTTATAGTATGTCTTGTAGTAGACTAGCACGAGTATAATGAAGTTTTTAAGGTGGGGTGCAATAGTTTAGGTACTAAATTATTTCTTTACTATTTTCATGAATAGGAATTTTATCAACTTTGAAAACTCAGAGGAGAGTGCATAGTGAATAAGTATACTTGTACAAAATGAATAAACACTAAGGTAGGTTCATGGATAGGCTATAGGATATCCATATTCCTTGTAGTAGTTACAAATTATGATTATGATATCATTCGATGCAACTTCACAGTTAATTTTTAATCTACATACCATTGCACCCGTGTCAAGAAAATGATAAGTGTAAGTTTCGAAAGATAAAAGAAATAGCTGAACTACTCTACATTTATAATTAAGGAATGTTTTGAAACAAGTATTGAAGGCGAAACAAATTTAATGAGGCTAATAAAAAAAATTATTTAGTAAATTTGGGGTACATTACAACTTTGACGTAAATTTGACTTCTCTATCCGAGATCACCATCTTAGGAATTCCATGTAATCTAAATATTTCTTTCATAAAAATTTAAGTAATATTAATTTCTTTATAATTAGACTTCACAGGTATAAAATGTGCAGATTTGCTAAGTTTATCAATCACTACCATAATTGAGTCATTTTTCTTTTGAGTCTTAGGCAATCCTGTAATGAAGTCCAATGAGATAATATCCCACTTCCATTCTGGTATAGGTTGGGGTTGTAGCAGATCGGCTGGATGCTGATGTTCAACCTTTACCTGTTGAAAATCTAAGCATTTAGATAAGTATTCAACTATTTCACTTTTCATGTTAGGCCAATAAAACAATTTTCTTAACACTGTTATCATTTTCTGGTATCCTGGATGACCAGAATATGGCCTTTTGTGCAATTCTTCTAAAATTGTTGACTTTAAATCAACATAATTAGGCATGTACAAACTGTATTTGAACCTTAGCAGTCCATTTTTATCCAAACTCAGATTTGTTTTGTCCAGTTTTTCTGCATTTTCTTGTAATTCTGTTGTTGTTTTGATGTATTTTTCGTCATTACATATTTCAAATTTTATTCTTTGTTCGATGTCGTTTTCAGATTTGCTAACACTTATCTCAAAAAGTCTGTTAGTCCTCCGACTTAGGGCACCTACAAATTTGTTTTCTTTGTCTTTTATGTGTCTTACTTCGAAATCAAATTCACTTACAAAGGATAGCCACCTCGCTTGCCTTGCGTTGAGATCGGGTTGACTGAATAAAAACTTTACACCATTGTTGTCAGTTAGTAGCATAAACTTTCTCCCCATTAAATAATGTTGCCACATTTTCAGCGCATGAATTACGACTGCTAACTCCAGATCATGTGTAACATAATTATGTTCATGTTCTTTTAGTTTACGTGATTCATAACAGATGACGTGTCCATATTATGTTAGGACACATCCCAAGCCTTATTTGCTTGTATCCATGAAAACTGTAAAGTCTTTATCAGGATCCACTACCCTTAGAATAGGTGTTGTAGTTAATAGTTCTTTTAGTTTATCAAAGTTGTCCTGACACTTTTGTGACCAAGTAAATCTTATTCCTTTTTTATGTAGGGAAGTAATTGGATATGCGATCTTAGAAAATCCTTCGATAAATCTTTGTTAATAACCAGTAATTCCCATGAATGATTTGATGTCTGCTATATTTTAAGATATAGGCCATTCCATAATGGATTTTATTTTTTCTGGATCAACTGCAATACCTTTTTTGGATATCACGTGTCCTAAGTATGGTATCCTTCTTTGGTATAAGTCACGCTTATCAAACTTCACGTACAACTTGTGTTTCCTTACGGTCTGCAATACTATTTTCAGATGTTCTTCATGTTCTTCTTTTGTTTATGAGTAAACCAAAATATCATCGACAAACACCAACACAAATTTATCTAGGTATTGACTGAATATACTATTCATCAAACACATAAAGGTTGTTGGTGCATTAGTAAGACCAAATGGAATTACGACAAAATCATAGTGGTTGTATCATTTTCTAAATGTTGTTTTATTTATATCTTTGTCTATTATTCTGACTTGGTGATAACCAGACCTTAAATCTAACTTAGAAGATCTTTTATCCTCCCACTTGGTCAAACAGGTCATTAATTCTGGGTAAAGGATACTTATTTTTAATTGTTATCTTATTTAGTTGTAGATAGTCAATGCATAGCCTCAAAGTCCCATCTTTATTTTTAACGAAAAGAACCGGTGCTCCCTAAGGTGAGACACTTGTTATAATATATTCTTTATCCAATAGTTCTTGCACCTGAATTTGCAACTCCGTTAATTCGGGTAAACTCATTCTATAATGTTCCTTAGATATCGGGGCAGATCTAGGTAGTATATCGATAGAAACATCTATCTCTCTTCTTGGAGGTAGTTTTGGTATTTCGTCCAAAAATACATCTCTAAACCCATGTAGGACTACAAAGTCTTCTAGACTAGGTTTGTTTTCCTTTTCTAACAGATTAGTTACTTGAACAACATAAACTTGGCAACCATTATTCTTACATTTCTTAAACTGCATGGCTGATATCTGCCTAACCAAAACTGGTTTTTTGATCCCTTGCATCATCCTTACTGTGTTGTTTTCGTCTCTGTAAGTAAGTGACTTTTCATAACAGTTTAAAATTACTTTATGTTTCTCTAACCAGTCCATTCCAATGATTATATAGTAATATCCCAAAGGTAAAATTTTCATATTTAACTTTGTACTTTGACCATCTATGCCGAGTTCACATCTAGGAATAAAATCTATTACTTTTATCTTGGTCCTTGTTGCTAACTATACTAACCATGACTTAGCATGCTTTAATTTCTTGAGTTTGTTTAATTCAACTAAACCAAGATTAACATAACTCAGACTAGCTCCTCGGTCAATTAATATAGAAATGTGGTTATCATGAATTTTACATTCAACCTCCATGATAGTGGATTGATGATCAGGTTTCCTGCCATCCACAACAACATTACTTCTGTGCACGCTTCTGTCCATATATCCTATTGTAGAATCTTTTTGCAGGTTATGGACTATAGTTCTTGATTTGGAAGTTAAGTGTGGACAGTTTCTCCTCAAGTGAGGTTCTCCACACTCCCAAAACTTTAATGGTTCTCTGGGGCTATCCCCAACTTTCTTGACTCCCAAATTAACTGGTCTACCTCCCCCTTGAGCACTCTAGGTGTTTGAATGATAGTCCTTCTTTTGGAAACTCTTTGCCATATTTTGGAAAGGGGATAGTTGGAAGCCTTTCTTTCAATGATTCATTCTGTCCTATTTCTTGTCCTTCCATGCCTTGGGAATTTCAGACCTCTATTTGTATTGATCATAACACATCTAGGCCTTTGTGAAAACTTCATTGAAGGTCTTGGAATTATCAAATTCAATTTTTTATTTGTATGACTATGGTAGACAACTTAAGAATTGTTGTATATTTACTTTATATTCCTTGATGTATGGTACAAATCTCAATAGTTCAAGAAATTTATTTATCAAATCGTCCATGGTCATTTTTCTGAGTCTTAAATCATAGAATTCCTTAGTCTTTCTTTCATAATAGATTTCTGAAAAATATTGCTTCTTGAAATATTTCTTAAAATATGACCATTCCATCTATTTCTCTTTCAATCCCTTAGCCAATTTCAGATCTTGCCACCAGATACTTGCTTTTCCCTTCAAGTTGTAAATGGTCATTTTGACTTTTATATTACTAGAGTAATTGTAAATTTGGAAGTATTTCTTTATATCTAGTAGCCATTCTTCAACCTCTTCACCCATCCTTAATTCTCCGTCAAATGTGAATGGTTTTATTTTCTTGAATTCACCTTCCAAGTGATCTGCTTGTTTTCTTTTTCTTCTTGTAGATGTTTTGCTTCCTGCCATGTGTGTGTCTTCGAAGGAACTGTTATCATTTTTTGCTTCATGACCATAGTTTTTAGAGGACATTTTGATGATGTCTTCCTGTTTTTCATTGTCCTTTGGGATATTTTTTGTTACTATACTGCACAACAACATTTCATTTATTTCTAACTGGTCTTCTTATTCCTTTTTCATCTTTTCATTGTCTTCTTTAAACACTTGTAATTCCACGGTGAGGTTCTTCATTGTTTCCAAAACTCGGGTGGCTAAATTTCCTTCTCTATTATGCCTAGGTTCTTTAGGAAGTCCTTGATTAGGATTCTCTTTAGGTCTGATTTCTTCTTCATCCTGTGATGACACTATTGATGCAAGAGAATCGCCTTCAAAGTCAACAATGCACGCGTGGAGGCAGACGAATGACATCTCAACAATGACAGAGCTTCAAATCAAGTATTTAACTCAAAATTTAATTGGTTGTTGAGATATTTTGTAACAACATTTTGAAAATGTAACTTGTTTGTAAAGTCTTGAAGGACTGTAAGAAATTGAAGATATGGAGTGTTGACTCTATCTAGAAATAACTAGTAGTTATTGTAATAGTACATAGTAGGTAATAGATTTGAATTTGAAATGATAGATTTCAGAACAGGACAAGAGAGCTCATGGAGCCGGTCCTTAGATAGTTTTTTAGTATTGTATTGTAACATATAGAATATATGAGATAAGATAGAGAGATCAGTAAAACATAGTAGAGTAGCGGAAACACTATGTATTTTGTTTTTCATGAATGAATAGAACAAACATAAATTTTCCCAAATATTTGGACTGTGTTCATTTCAAGTTTGATTGAATGAATGTTGATTTCTATGTTTATGATCTAGTTTACTTCATTCATGTATGATTGTTCAAGAATTGAACTGTATGAGGTCATGAGGAAGCTGGTTGAGTTTCAATTGTTTCTCTCCTGATACTTGTATGCAAGGTGTGCATATCGAACTCAAGGAGTGCGTCGACTAAGTCTTGGATTGATTCAGAGAAGTTCAGAGAGAATTAGAGAAAATCAGACTAGGTGCAAGGTGGGCACAACCTCAAGAAACCAATAAGTTTCGAAGAACCAGAGAAGAAGAATGCTAGGTGGGTGAGAAGTATTTTCTTTTCAAGAAAATCCTTCGAACTGAGTTATTTGAAATCTTGAGAATGAAAGGAGTTCATGGGAGATCAAAATCCTTTCAAGGCACAAAGCTCATAAGAAATGGAACTTTCCATAAGTGTTAGCGATATTCAAGAGTTGGATTCACAAGAGAAATGAAGGTTGGGTCTCTGAACTCTAAGAAATCTTCTAAGTTTGGAAGAAGGTGGAAGTTCAGGAGGCAGAGAACTGTGGTCGTAGATCAGTTGCAGAGGAGAAGGTCTAGATCATTGAAATCCATGTCTAGATAAACAAAAGTGAGCACAAGAGGAAAAAAAATTTGAACCGTCGGATTTGGCGTGTGGACCAACAATCATTGGATTTGGAGGAAGGTGCACGAGACAAGTTTTGACACCATAAAAATCATCCATCAGGAGGTACGTGTGGAAAACGATCAACGTTTCACTCACTTGTGACTCAAGGAAGTCAAAGGGAAGATTCATGGAACTCGCAAAACATGAATTCGTGAAAAGGTCCTAACTGCTGAGTGAGGAGAGATTTGGACCATTGATTGTCTAGGAATAATTTTAGCACTTTCGGGGATCGAGAGAATAGAGGAGAAGAGCCTTTCAACTTCACGATACGCGAAGTCCCGATATGTGAAATCCTGATTTAATCTATGCCATTGGATAGGGATACCTATGCGCTGTCGATCTAGCATGGTCATGGTTTCATAGATTTGGTCATCGGGAAAACATAAGTGAAGACTTTCCCAAAGTTGCAAAAGGTGAATCACCGACTTAATTTGGACCATTGGTTAGCAAAGGATCTGGAGTCGTTGGATCTTTATGAATCATATATTTGGAAGGGAAGGAAGGACCATTTGTTGGTTCTCCAAATCACGAAATCTTGAAATATTTGCGAGCTGGGACACAATTCCTAGAGGAAGGTCACACCGAGTTCATAGGAGAGAGTGGTATCACTTTCTACACCCCTAGTAAGGTTTCAGAGGTTGGAGTGTTAGAGTGGCATCATACCTACATTCCTCAAATCAAGAAATTCTACACGCCTTTTGGTTTAGGCTCGTGGTCATGGGTAGTGGTCACGTGGAGGAGGAGGCTCAAGCTTGGTGCCTGTTCGCACAAGATGAGTTTCTAAAAGGACTTGTGGATATTTGTTCGTGGGATTCCAAAAGGGAATCAAAGAGCTGTTCCAACTCAATTTAGTAAAGATCTAGTGACCGGGAGGTCAAGAGACCCTTCTGAGGTAGGGGGACTACATCAGGTGGTATCAGAGATGGTTTTAAATTTGTTTGCAGGCAGCAGAAAAAAGGAGAAAGGAGGAAAGTTGGTATCAAAGAAAGTTAATTTATGCTTGTAGGTGACGTAGTGAAATCATGCCACCCAGAAGGCGCAGAGTGAATGCAGAAATGGAAGAAGAAATGAGGTGACTCCAAATGAGATTGGACACCACAAAGACAACATAAAGAAGAGAACCAGATGCTGGTGATGTCAGTGAAGATGAGAATGAAGGAGAAGAAGAGGTCGAAGTAAATGTAGTAGAGGATGTTGCACAAGATCGCTTGATAAAAGATGTTTCAAAGATAGGGGCCAGAGCAAGGATAGAGGTATCTATGTATAAGGGAAATTTAGAAGTTGAAGAATTGTTAGATTGGGTATGTGTTATGGACAAACACTTCGATTATGAATATATCGAGGAAGAGAAGATGGTGAAGCATGTAGTAACAAGACTGAAAGATCATGCAGTGTTATGGTGGGATGAACTGTAAGCCGAATGCAGGAGAAATGGTAAGAAGAAAATTAAAAATTGGGATAGGATGGTAGCTAAGTTGAAGGCCAAGTTTATCCTGAAGGATTACCAAATCAATATTTACATGAGATTGCAGAACCTGAAACATAGGGGTTTATCAGTGAAGGAGTACACTGAGGAATTTTATCGACTGAACATTAGGGCTGGATAGAAAGAAAATGAAGACGAAAAGACAACCAGATACATCAATGGGATGAGATATGAATTACAAGAAGATATCATCATGATGTTGGTTAGAACAATCGAGGATGCCTATCAAGCAACATTGAAGGCTAAAGAAAAATTAGTTAGGAAGAAAAGCCAATGAACCAGAGGAAAAAACTCAAGAAGAGGCAAGGGAACCACCAGAGAGAAGTTCCAAAAGTCGAAGCTTGAAGATGACAAACAACATATTCACCATGAGAAGGGTGGAAGTTCTAAATAAGGAAAGAAAGGAGGAAGAGGTTCTTTTTCCAGAGGTAGAGGAGGAGGAAGATCCAAAAGAGGCACAATTAAATGCTATACCTATGGAAAAGACGGACATAAATCTTTGGAATGTACCGATAGAAAGAGAGAAGGTGGAGAAGCACACATTGCTGAAGCATAGAAGCATGTGGAAGCAGAAGAAACAAAAGGAGGTATAAACCTCATGATGAGGAAAATTCTTCTTAAACCAGAAAAGGAACCAGAGGAACCAGTTCAATGAACAAGCCTGTTCAGAACTACTTACAAGTGAAGAGACAAAGTTTTCAAGGTGATCATAGACAGTGGGAGAACTGACAATCTAGTATCCACAGAGATGGTGGAGAATTTGGAATTGAAGACAACGGCACATCCAAAGCCATACAAGGTATCATGGTTGCAGAAAGGACATCAAGTCATGGTAATCCAACAATGCCAAGTTGAATTTAAAATAGGAGGTTACAAAGATGAAGTATTATGTGATGTAATTCCTATGGACGTCTATCATATTTTATTGGGGAGGTCATGGCAGTGTGACATGAAGGTTATTCATGATGGGAGAAAGAATACCTATACCCTAGAAAATAATGGCAGAACACATATGTTGTTACCTATAGAAGACAAAGAGAAAAAGAGGGAAGCTAGTTCAAGAATACTTCTCATGAGTGGGAAGGAGTTCTTAAAAGAAGTCAAGAAGGAGAAAGAAATGCAGTTTTTTGTATTGAGGAAACCTAGAGTTATCCTTACGAATAATTTGATGGAATATTTGCCTGTAGAAATCCAGGAATTGTTAGAAAACCTTGTTGATATAGTAGTGGATGAATTAACACACTCATTTCCACCCATTAGGATCATAAGCCATCATATTGACCTTATTATAGGAGCTAGTTTACCAAACAAAACAACTTATAGGTTGACACCTAGAGAGAATGATAAGGTCAAAAATCAAGTCCAGGAGTTATTGGATAAAGGGTTAGTCAGGGAAAGCCCAAGACCATGTGCAATACTGACTGTATTAAGTCTAAATAAGGATGGAGGATGGAGAATGTGTATGGATTCCCAAGCCATCAACAGGATAACAATTAGATACAGATTCCCTTTACCGAGGATGGATGATTTGATGGATTGTTTGAGTGGAGCAAGTTATTTTTCCAAGATAGAATTAAAAAGAGGATATCATCAAATAAGAGTGAGAGAGGGAGATGAATGGAAAACAACATTCATGACAAATGAAGGATTGTCTTAATGGTTGATCATGTCATTTGGGTTGACAAATGCACCAAGCACATTTATGAGGTTAATGAATGAAGCGTTGAAAGACTTAATAGGAAAAAATTTCATAGTATATCTGGATGACATACTAATCTTCAGCAAGATGAAGGAAGAACACTTAAGACACCTGACATCAATGATGGAAAGGTTGCAGTAAGAGAAATTGTTGATAAATATGAAGATGAGTTTTTTTATTAGGAAGGAGCTCATATATTTGGGTTTGGTAATCTCTTCAAATGAATTGAAGATGGACCCAGAAAAAGTTAGAGCGATTAGAGAATGGTCGTCACCAAGCAATATATTTGAGGTAAGAAGTTTTCATGGGTTAGCGAGTTTTTATAGGAAATTTATCAAAAATTTCAGTGGCATATGTGCACCCATTTTGGACTCTATGAATAAGAAACACAAGTCCTTTAGTTGGACAAAGGAATATGAAAGAAGTTTCAAAGTCTTGAAGGAGAAAATTACAAAGAAGCCAATTCTGGTCTTACCATATTTTGGAAAAATATTTTAGGTGAGATGTGACACAAGTGGATTAGCTATTGGAGTAGTCTTGAGTCAAGACAATAGGCTAGTTTCTTATTTCAGTGAGAAACTAAATGACGCCAAGAAAAAGTATTCCACGTATGACAAGGAACTTTATGCGGTGATTCAATCTTTGAAAAAATGGAGGCATTATCTAATTCCTAAAGAATTTGTCTTTTATAGTGATAATCATGCTTTGCAATTTATTACTAGGCAAGAAAAGTTGAATCAGAAACATGCAAAATGGGTAGAATTTATGCATAATTTTACTTTTGTTATTAAACACATTGTTGGAACTACTAACAAAGTCACACATGCTTTGAGCAGAAGGAGTTTGATTGTATAGGAATTCCAGGTGGAGACCTTGGGGTTTGAACACCTCAAGGAGATGTATAAAGAAGATGCAAATTTTAAAGAAGATTACGAGGCATGCAAGAATACTTTGTTGGGAGATAGAAGCCCATGGACTGAATACTTGATTCAGGATGGAATACTGTTCAAAGGGAGCCAATTATGCATTCCAAAATGCTCAATGAGATACAACCTACTGAAAGAGAAACACAATGGATGTTTAGTTGGACACTTTGGTCATGATAAGATAGTTGCACAGTTGAATAATTCCTATTAATGTCCGAGCATGAGAGAAGAAGTGAATAAGTTCATGAACACATGAATAATTTGTCAGTACACAAAAGGAAGGCAATAGAACATTGTTTTGTATCATTCATTACTAATTCTAGAAAGGTCGTGGGATGCAATCAGTATGGATTTTGTTTTGGGATTACCTAAAACTCAAAAAGGGAGCGATTCCATATTTGTTTTGTAGACAGATTCTAAAAAATGGCACATTTCATACCATGCCATAAGACAAGCGATGCCACATACATTGCCAATTTACTTTTCATAGAATTAGTAAGACTACATGGATTCTCGAGGAGCATAGTTTCAGATAGGGACACCAAATTTGTAGGAAACTTATGAAGGAATCCATGGAAGAGGCTGGGGATGAATTTATTCTTTAGTTCTGCATATTGATGCAGGCGCGCCACCTAGGCACGTCCGCTCACATGACCTCCTCTTTCCTTGGCCCGAAGAACTGAAAATCTCTTCTAATTCCCTATCAGGAATTTTCCACACCCACAACAATTCTTCAACAGATCTCCCTTAATGATCGGGAAATCAGACTTCGCAGTTTCACGAGTCCTGTGGTTGAGTGTAATTGGATTCTCAAAACCCCGAACCCTAATGCAAGTCAACGCTGACCTTTCATGTCCCTATCAGAGTTTCTCCTGTCGAGATTTCAGCACTCGTGATGTTTTGAACACTTTGCTTTTCCAAACCCCGATCCCCGATACACAGATACACTCCCTTGCTGCCTTAGCCCCTCCCCAGGATAAGCCTTTGGTCCACATGAACGTCCCTTATTTGATCACAGTCATATTCCCCATAGGGATTTCGTGGTTCGCAATTTCAAAATGAATAAATACCTTATCACCAAGATCCTCGAAATCCTGATGACCCAAACACTGATAGACGACTTCCTGGTCAGCACGTTGGACTTCGCGGGATCACGAATCCTAATACCAATGGTTTCAAGAATTAGCTTTTCCTGAACTCCAATATGGTATGCCACCTGTCCTCCACTAATTCCACTGTGGCCCCACACTGTTCCTTTGGCCTGTCAGGATATCGCATTTCGGAGTTTCGCGATTCCTGCTGTAACGATTTCTTTATCCCCGGGATTCCCGAAATGCTGAACCCTGACTCCTCTCGGATCTTCTAACGCATGTCCACCCTAAGATCCATGACTAGGACTTCATTGGTGTTTCAATACTCAAAAGACCTTAAGTCTCTTGACTTCTGAAACCCCGATGCTCCAATATCACGATGCCTCTCCGAAACTTTCCTCTGCTCTGTAGGACCTAACCCCAGTGTAACTCCTGCATGATCAAACGACTGACGGGAAAACCAACAACGATCCAATGGCTCACGATCCTTCCAAGCTTAACCTCCTGGTATGGCCGTAACCTCCTCGTTGCTCTGGTGGATCTGACGGCTGGTGGATTTTTCACAAACCCCCTCCACGAGATCCTGACCATCAATATTCCCCCTTTGAGGAATCCGCAAAATGAGTATATGCTCCCCCATGGAACTCGTCCTCCTACGTGTGAACTTGCGACGTCTGTTCTAACACTTTCTCACACAACTCCCTATGCTTCTCTTCAGGGTTCAATCAAAGGTATGATACCTCCTGATCTTTGTCAATTCTGAATATTTTAGAATTTAAGACCCCCTGCTCACACTCCTTGTGGCAAACTTTCAAACCCCTTAAATGTTTGATTTTCTTCGACCCTACGCACACCTGCAACAACAGTCTTCCAGCACTTCACTCAGATTCAAAACTAAGACTCTCCCTTAGCATGCGCACCCCTAACATGGCTCCAGTAACCCAAATTCACTTATGGGTGAACGAGAACAAGATTTAAACTACTTGAGCGTCTGTCAACGCACTCCTTGCAAACTTTTTGACTGCACTCCTTGCAGGAATCCTCACTCAGATAGAGAAACAATTGAAACTCATTTCTTCTTCCCCTTAGATTTCAAACTCAAGCATGAAAACACATACACAACAATAAAGCGAATGCATAACAGGAAAACAAACACTCATGAGCACATCATTTAAAATCAACACACAGAGAATAGACACAAAACCATGGATTTGAATCAACTTCTTCTATTAATTCAAGATCTATACATGGATGTTCTTCTACAGCTCTCTGTTATTCTCCTGTGCTCTTCCTGCTTCAATAATCATGCATCTATGCTACCATGTACAATGAGGGTGTATATATCCGTTTTCCCTCCTTCTTTCTAAAACTATCTAATCTATGAATTCAATTCTACCTACTTACATTTACTACTATAAATGCCTCCATCTACTTCAGATGAGAGCGGGGCGCTCAAGGTATGATTACATTTACAAGTGCACTTCATTAAATTTCCTCATTAATGTTCATGCAACAGTTCCAAGGTATTTTCAAAAATTTGTGTTGGACGCCTTCCAGTTGTCCTTTGTCTTCCGCACTGGCTCACTTGGTGTGAGGGATGCTCCTGCATCATACTCCCTCACTTGAAAATTTTCATGGGCTCCTGTCCATGAGCTCCTGCACAGTATATCCATGCTTCTGTATCTCTGCTTCGTTATCCCAGCTGGAATCTTCCACTGGATGGCCCTTCCATTTGACCAGATACTCATAGTATTCCTTCCTTCTTGTCTTCTTACTGACTCTCTTGTCCAATATGTTCTCCATCTGCGGCTTCTCTATAATTGGCATCTGCTTCTGCCACAGAACCTATGGCTATTCACCTTTTGTTCCTGCTTCCTCAACTTTATATGGATATAAATCTGCGACATTGAATATCAGAGATATTCCGATCCCATCCGGTAACTCGATCTCATAAGCATTTTCCCCCAATTTCTTCAAGACCTTACATGGCCTGATTTTCTTCATTTTCAATTTATTGTATGTTCCCTTCAGGAACCTCTCTTTCCTCAAATGTGCTAGAACTAACTCACCAACCTCAAACTGAAGTTTTCTCTTCCACTGGTCGGCTCTGCGATTATATTCATGACTTGAATCTAGTAGTCGCTGCTTCACCTGGCCGTGAAGTTCTTTCATTGCCTCTGCGAATTCTTCGGCACTTGCACTCCTAGTCGCAGTCTGTTCTGAATCCCTTAATTCAGAAACTTTTCTCGGCTGCATGCCATATGAAATATGGAATGGACTCTGGCCTGTGCTCTGATTCACTGAGTCGTTATACTCGAACTCTACCTGCGGCAATATATTATCCCACTAACTGTGGTGCTCTGTCACCAAGCTTCTCAGCAAGTCTTCCAGACTTCTGTTCACCACTTCTGTTTGTCCATCCATCTGAGGATGATAAGAATAACTAAACATCAAGTTATTCCCCAGCTTCTTCCATAGTGTCCTCCAGAAATGTCCCACGAACTTTGTATCTCTGTCCGAAACTATACTTCTGGGTAAGCCGTGAAGTCGAACGACCTCTTTGAAAAACAGATTTGCGATGTGAGTCGCATCACTGGTTTTCTGGCATGGGATAAAACGTGCCATCTTGGAAAACCTATCCACTACCAAAAATACTGAATCAAATCCTCTTTGTGTCCTTGGCAATCCCAATACAAAATCCATGCTGATTTCATCCCATGGCCTCTCGGGTATGGGTAATGGTTGATACAATCCTGCATTCTGCTTTCTTCCCTTTGAATGCTGGCAAATTCTGCATATGTTTACAAACCACTTGACCTCTGACCGCATCCCTAGCCAAAAGTATGACTCGCTCAACTTCACGAATTTCTTATCATGACCGAAGTGTCTGGCCAATCCTCCACTATGTTTTTCCTTCAGCAGATTGTCCCTAATGGAGCAATTTGGAATACACAATTGATTTCCCTTGAACAAAAATCCTTCCTGGATCACGTACTCTATCCACTGGCTTCTGTCTCTAAGGACTGGGTTCTCAGCTGCTCCATATTCTTCTTTAAAATCCTGATCATCTGCATACATGTCCTTGAGATCATCAAAGCCTAACGTCCTAACTTTGAAATCCTGCATCATCAAACATTTCCTTCTCAAAGCATCAACAACTTTGTTAGCAGTACTCAAAATATGCTTTATCACAAAAGTGAAATTCTACATGTATTCGACCCACTTAACATGACTCTGATTCAACTTCTCCTATTGAGTCACAAATTGTAATGCATGTTTATCACTATATAAAACAAATTCCTTTGGAATCAAATAGTGCCTCCATTTCTTCAATGCATGGATGATGGCATAAATTCCTTATCATACATGGAGTACTTTTCTTTTTCCTCATTCAACTTCTCGCTTGAATATGCAATCGTTCTATCCTCCTGACTCAAGACCGCTCCTATTGCAAACCCACTTGCATCACATTTCACTTGAAACGTCTTTTGGAAATATGACAACACCAGAACCAGTTGTTCCGTGATCTTCCATTTCAACAAATTGAAACTTTTCTCTGCCTCTTCAGTCCAGTGAAAAGATTTATGTCTTTTCTTCACTGTATCCATCATCGCTGCGCTAAATCCACTGAAATTTCTGATGAAC
Organism: Picea engelmannii; assembly: GCA_009831015.1. NCBI lineage: Eukaryota > Viridiplantae > Streptophyta > Pinopsida > Pinales > Pinaceae > Picea > Picea engelmannii. Next base: position 954,469 of record ML779753.1, on the reverse strand, counting down.
TTCTGGTAGAAACTAGATATTCCATGAAAACTCCTCACCTCAAAAATATTTCTCGGTGATGGCCAATTTTTAATTACCTCCACCTTTTATGGGTCCATCTTCAATTCATTTGCAGATATAATAAACCCCAAATAAATGAGCTTTGTCTTCATAAATGGGGACTTCTTTATGTTTATCAACATCTTCTCCTGTTGTAATCTCTTCATCACAATGGCCAAATGCTTCAGATGTTCAACCTCCATTTTACTGAAAATCAGTATATCATCCAGATATATGATAACAAATTTCCTGATGAATTCCCTCAGGAATTCATTCATCAACCTCATAAAGGTACTTGGCACATTTGTCAAGCCAAACGACATGACAAGCCATTCATACAGTCCTTCCTTTATCTTGAATGTTGTTTTCCACTCATCACCTTCTCTCATGTGAATATAGTGATATCCACTCTTCAAATCTATCTTTGAAAAAAAAATTGCTCCGCTTAAGAAATCCATTAAATCGTCCATCCGCGGCAATGGAAACATGTACCTGATGGTTATCTTGTTGATGGCTCTTGAGTCGGTACACATTCTCCAACCTCCATCTTTTTTTGGGCTGAGTACTATCAGAACAACACACGGACTCAAGATTTCCCTGACCAAACCTTTGTCCAACAACTCCGGGACTTGTATTTTAACTTCTTCATTCTTCTGCGGTGTCAGTCTATACGCGACTTTGTTTGGAAAACTAGCTCCTAGTATGAGATAAATGTGATGACTCACACTCCTGATCGGTGGCAACGAATGAGGTAATTCATTCACTACAATATTAGTGAACTCTTCCAACAGTCCTTGAACTTCTTCTGGCAAATCATCCACTCTTGTTTTAGTCAGAACAATCTTCGGTTTTCTGACCACAATGAACTGTGGATGCTCCTTCTTCTTAACATTAGTAAGGAGTTCCTTCCCACTCATGAGAAGTACTGTGTTTCTTACCTATGGTTTTACTTCTTTATCCTTTATCGAAAGCAACATGTGTGTCCTCCCATTCTTCTCTAGGGTATACATATTCATTTTTCCATCATGAATTATGTTCCTGTCATATTGCCATGGTCTTCCCAGCAATAGATGATAGACATCCATGGGAATAACATCACAGAGTATTTTATCATTATACCCTCCTATTTTGAATTCAAATAAACACTGTTTAGTGACATTTACCTGATGTCCCTTTTGTAGCCACGAAACTTTGTATGGACTCGGGTGATCAATTGTCTCCAGCTCCAGCTTCTCTACCATCTTGGTTGAAATTAGATTATCTGTGCTTCTGTTGTCCACGATAACCTTGCATACCCTGTCCTTGGTTTTGAAAGAAGTTCTAAAAAGTCTGTTTCTTTGAGCTGAGTCCTCCACCTCCTTCTTGGGTGTTAAGAGAACTTTACGCATCATCAATGACCTTCTTCCTTCTGCATATTCCACTTCAACATCTCGTCTCTGTGCGTCGGTGATGTGAGCTTCTCCAATTTATTTCCTTTTCTCTGGACACTCGAATGACTTGTGCCCATTCTTTCCACACGTGAAGCATGTGATTACTCCACCTCTTCCTCTTCCTCTACCTCTGGTACGAGGAAACATGTTATTATCAGTGTATCCTCTGCTATGCTCTGTATGCTTCTCTCTCTGTTCAACATGCTGGCATTGTTGTGAACTTCCACTTCTCTCAGTTCTAGTCTGAGGCTTTTTCCAGTCATCCTTGGGCTTCTAGTATTTATCTTGGGCAACCGATTTTCCTTTGGGCTGACTCCTGCCTCGGCCTCGCTGACCTTTCTTACCGCTCACCTTCTCTTCATCTTTCAAAGCCATTTGATAGGCATCCTTCACCGTTCGGATGGTTGTCATACTAATTTCATCCTGGATATTGTATCTCAGGCCATTCATATACCTGGAAACTTTCTCATCATCACTCTCATGATGACCTTCCCTGATGTTCAGTCAATAGAATTCCTCCATGTATTCTTTTACTATCATCATCTTCTATCTCAGGTTCTGCATCCTCCTAAACAGAGTAATTTGATAATCTCTCGTGATGAACTTTGCCTTCATCTTTGCAATCATTTGATCCCAACTTTTAATTTTTTGCTTGCCTTTGCAGCGTCTATCTGCTTGTAGCTCATCCCACCATAATGCTATGTGTCCCTTCAATCTCGTGACAAAATTCCTGACTTTCTTATCTTCTTCGACATATTAATAATCGAAGTATGTATCTAGGGCTCTAATCCAATCTAGAAGCTCTTCCGCATCCGGATTCCCCTCACAAACTGGAATATCCATCTTCGTCTTTGCACCCATCCATGCAATAGATTTTATTAGACGTTCATTGGCTGCATCCTCGACTACAAATTATTCCTCATGTTCAGCTTCAACTTCACCCTTTGAATCGCTAAGATCCCCCGCACTGGCTGTGCGTCTTTGCGCTGTCTCCATATCTTCAAGTCTAGCTCGTAGATCACATATCTCTCTTTCCATTTCTGGATTCTGCGCTTGCCTACCCCTTCTCCTCGGGTTTTCTCTTTCCTATGGATTAGGTGACTGTCTATCCCGTCTCCTTGGCGGCATAGTGAATTTCCTTCTTCTTTGCTACAGAAAGCAAAGAAATTTTCTTGCTCTGATACCACTTGACATGTATCCAAGTGCTCTTTACCTCTTGCCTCTCTTGCCTAAAATATACAGTCAAGAAACAAGCTCTGATACCACTTGACGCAGGCGCACCACCTAGGCACATCCGCTCACAGGACCTCCTCTTTCCTTGGCCTGAAGAACTGAAAAGCTCTTCTAATTCCCTATCGGGAATTTTCTGCACCCACAACAATTCTTCAACAGATCTCCCTTAACAATCAGGAAATCGGACTTCACAGTTTTGAAAGTCCTGTGGTCGAGTGTAATTGGATTCTCAAAACCCTGAACCCCGATGCAAGTCAACACTGACCTTTCGCGCCCCTATCGGAGTTTCTCTTGTCGGGATTTTGACACTCACGATGTTTCAAACACTTTTCTTTTCCAAACCTCGATCCCTGATACACCGATACACTCTCTTGCTTCCTTAGCCCCTCCTCAGGCTAAGCCTTTGGTCCACACAACCATCCCTTATATGACCGCAGTCATATTCCCCATCGGGATTTCGTGGTTCACGATTTCAAAATGCATAAATACTAAGTCACCAGGATCCCCGAAATCCCGATGACCCAAACACCGATAGACGACTTCCTGGTCGGGACGTCGGACTTTGTGGGATCACGAATCCTAATACCAATGGTTTCATGAATTACCTTTTCCCGAACTCCGATATGGTACATCACCTGTCCTCCACTAATTCCACTGTGGCCCCACACTGTTCCTTTTCCCTGTCGGGATATCGCGTTTCGGATTTTCGCAATTCCTACTGTAATGATTTCTTTATCCCCGGGATTCCCAAAATGCCGAACCCTGACTCCTCTCGGATCTTATGATGCGTGTCCACCCTGAGATATGTCTAGGACTTCATCGGTGTTTCAAGACTCGAAAGACCTCGAGTCTCTTGACTTCTGAAACCTCGATGCTCTAATATCCTGATGCCTCTCCGAGACTTTCCTCTGCTCTGTAGGACTTAACCCCAGTGAAACTCCTGCCTGATCGAATGGCTGACGGGCAACCCAACAACGATCCAACAACTCATGATCCTTCCGAGCTTAACCTCCTGGTATGGCTGTAACCTCCTTGTTGCTCTGGTGGATCTGACGGCTCGCGGATTTTTCACAAATCTCCTCCACGAGATCCTGACCATCAATGTTCCCCTTTTGAGGAATCCACTAAATGAGTATATGTTCCCCCATGGAACTCATCCTCCTGCATGCGAACTTGCGATGTCTGTTCTAACACTTTCTCGCACAACTCCCTATGATTCTCTTCAGGTTTCACTCAAAGGTACTATACCTCCTGAGCTTTGTCAATTCTGAATATTTCAGAATTTAAGACCCCTTGCTCGCACTGCTTGCGGAAAACTTTCAAACACCTTAAATGTTTGAGTTTCTTCGACCCTGTGCACACCTGTAGCAGCAGTCTTCCAAAACTTCACTCAGATTCACAACTAAGACTCTCCCTTAGCCTGCACAACACTGGCATGGCTCCAGTAACCCAAATTCACTTCTGGGTGAACGAGAATAAGAGTTAAACTACCTGAGCTTCCGTCAACGCACTCCTTGCAGACGTTTTCGACTGCACTCCTTGCATGAATCCTCACTCAGATAGAGAAACAATTGAAACTCATTTCTTCTTCCCCTCAGATTTCAAGCTCAAACATGAAATCACATACACAGAAATAAAGCAAATGCATAACAGGAAAACAAACACTCATGAGCACATCATTTAACACCAACACACAGAGAACAAACACAAAACCATGGATTTGAATCAACTTCTTCTATTAATTCAAGATCTATACATGGATGTTCTTCTACAACTCTCTATTATTCTTCTGTGCTCTTCCTGCTTCAATAATCATGCATCTATGCTACCATGTACAATGATGGTGTCTATATCTGTTTTCCCTCCTTCTTTCTAAAACTGTCTAATCTATGGATTCAATTCTACCTACTTTCATTTAATACTATAAATGCCTCCACCTACTTCAGACGAGATCGGGGCGCTCAAGGTCTGATTACATTTACAAGTGCGCTTCATTAAATTTCCTCATGAATGTGCGCGCAACAGTTCCAAGGTATTTTCAAAAATTTGTGTTGGATGCCTTCCAGCTGTCCTTTGTCTTCCACGCTGGCTCGCTTGGTGTGAGGGATGCTTCTGCATCACATATCACCCTCAAAAATATGGAAAAACTGAAGTAGTAAACAAAAGTCTCAAAAAATTATTGAGAAGTTTAGTCACTGAGCAAGGTCGACAATGGGATCAGATTCTAGCATAGGCAGAATTTGCATTCAACAATTCAGTGAACAGGAGCACAGAGAAAAGTCCATTTGAAATTGTATATGGTATACGACCAAGAGGGATTATAGAGTTGAGATATTTGAGTCAAGATGAGTTCAGAAGTGCTGGAGCAGAAGATTTTGCAATAAAAATGAAGAAACTCCATGACAGAGTCAAAGAGAAGCTACAAGACAACAATAAAAAATACAAGAGCAGAGTTGATCAAAATAGAAGAGAAGTTCAATTCGAAGTTGGAGATGAAGTTTTATCTCATTTGAGAAAAGAGAGGTTTCCAAGGGGAATGTATAGCAAATTTAAGATGAAGAAGATAGGACCATGCAGGATTCTCAGAAAATTCACAACCAATGCTTATGAGATTGAGTTGCCAGACAATGTTGGGATATCACTGATATTCAATGTTGCAGACCTGTATCCTTATAGGGAAGATGAAGCAGGAGAGTCAGATGATCAAAAATAAATTCAGTGGGAAGATAAATTTCCCACAACAAAAAAACCTCAGATGGAGAAAGTTATTGAAGAGACAGATGGAAAGAAAACCAGGAGAAAGATATATCCTGAATATTTGGTGAAATGGAAATATCATCCAATGGAAGATGCAAGTTAGGTCATAGAACCTGATATTTTGAAGCATGGAAAGATAGTGTAGGAGATCATGGAAAGGAGTCCATGAAATTTTTTAACCAGAGGAGTATGATGCAGGAGCATTGCCTTCAAAGTCAATAACACACACGTGGAGGTAGACAAATGACATCTCAGCAATGACAGAGTTTCAAATCAAGAATTTAACTCAGAATTTAATGGTTGTTGAGATATTTTGTAGCAACATTTTAAAAATGTAACTTGTTTGTAAAGTCTTGAAGGACTGTAAGAAATTGCAGATATGGAGTGTCGACTCTATCTGGAAATAACTAGTAGTTATTGTAATAGGACATAGTAGGTAATGGCTTTGAATTTGAAATGATATATTTCAGATTAGGACGAGAGATATCATGGAGCTAGTCCTTAGATAGTTTTTCAATATTGTATTGTAACATATAGAATGTATGAGACAGGATAGAGAGATCAATAGAACATAGTAGAGTAGCAAAAACACTATGTATTTTGTTTTTCACGAATGAATAGAACATACAAAAATTATCCCAAATATTTGGACTGTGTTCATTTCGGGTGTGATTGAATGAATTTTGATTTCTGTGTTTATGATCTAGTTTACTTCATCCATGTATGATTGTTCGATAAGTTAACTATATGAGTTCGTGACAAAGATGGTTGAGTTTCAATCGTTTCTCTCCTTATACTTGTATGCAAGGTGTGCATATCGAACCCAAGGAGTGTGTCAACTGAGTCTTGTATTTATTCAGAGAAGTTCATAGAGAATCAGAGAAACTCAGACCAGGTGCAAGGTGGGCACAATGTCAAGAAACCAATAAGTTTCGAATAACCAGAGAAGAAGAACGCCAGGTGGGCAAGAAGTATTTTCTTTTCAAGAAATTTTTTCAAACTAAGTTATTCGAAATCTTGAGAATGTAAGGAGTGCATGGGATATCGAAATCCTTTCAAGGGACAAATATTATAAGAGATAACACTTTCCATAAGTGTTAGCAATATTTAGGAGTTGGACTCACAAGAGAAACAAAGGTTGGGTCTCTGAACTCTAAGAAATCTTCTAAGTCTAGAAGAAGGTGAAAATTCAGGAGGGAGAGCACAATGGCCATAGAACAGTTGCAGAGGAGAAGGTATGGATCGTCGAGATCCATGTCTAGACAGTGAGAAGTGAGCGCAAGAGGAAAATAGATCTGAACCATTAGATCTGGCATGTGGACCAACAGTCGTTGGATCTGGATTAAGGTGCACGAGAAAAGTTATAAAACCATAACAACCGTCCATCAGGAGGGACACATGGCAAATGATCCGCATTTATCTGATTCGTGACTCAAGGAAGTCAAAGGGAATATTCGTGGAACTCGCAAAACATGAAATCAAGAAAATATCCTAACCGCTGAGTGAGGAGAGATCTAGACCAATGATTATCTAGGAAAAATTTCAACATTTCTGGGATCTCGAGAATAGAGGAGAAGAGCCTTTCAAATTCACGATACACAAAGTCCTGATTTAATATAGGTCATTGGATAGGGAGACCTGTGAGCTGTCGATCTAGCGTGTTCACAGTTTCAGAGATTTGGTCATCGGGAAAATGGAAGTGAAGACTTTCCCAAAGTCGTGAAACGTGAATCGATGACTTAATATGGATCATTGGTTAGCGGAGGATCTAGAGCCGTTGGACCTTCATGAATCATATATTTGGAAGGGAAGGATGGATCATTTGCTGGTTCTCCAAATCATGAAATCCTGAAATATTTGGGAGTTGGGACCAAGTTCCTAGAGGAAGGTCACACCGAGTGCATAAGAGAGAGGGGTAGTGCTTGCTAGGCCCCTAGTTGGGTTTCAGAGGTTAGAGTGTTAGAGTGGCATTAGACCTACATTCTCAAAATCATGAAATGCGATGCACCTTTTGGTTTAGGCTCGTGTTCACAGGTAGTGGTCACATGGAGGAGGAGGCTCAATCTCGGTGCCTATTCACACGAGTTGAGTTTCTAAAAGGACCTATGGATTTTTTTTGCGGGATTCCAACAGGGAATCAAAGAGCTATTCCAACTTAGTTTATTAAATATCCAGTGACTAAGAGGTCGACATACCCTACTGAGGTAGGGTGGCTGCATCAATTATCACAACAGACCGACACTTTTTTTCATTTTGTAACAATAAACATATTTGTTAGTTTTTTTCTAACAAAAAATAAAAACTTAAAATAATTTGGCCTTGCCCTAAGGTCCAAGTGTTGTAACCTTCAGCTCTGATACAATATGTAATGTACCCCAAAATTCCCAAATATATATTTTTTTTGTTAGGGGACATTAAAACTCGACTCTTCAACATTCGATCAAAACATATCTTTATTTCCTTTATTGTAAGTAGAGTAGATCTATTGTTAAGAACCAAACATCAATATAACATAGAAAAACCTCAGGAAAAGTACTCAACGCCTTGAAAAAGAGATAATTTCAGATAATAAGCCTCTTCGAGGGGGCAACCTCCTTTTACCCCACTTAAATGTTCAAGTACAAGATG
>ML779753.1:882014-941068 GCA_009831015.1 Picea engelmannii | reverse complement strand
CACCCAAAATACTACAGACTGTCCATGATCCAATGCAACCAGTCCCACTCAATTTGGATACTCTATCAAGAAGTTATGATTGTTTTACCTGGAACACCTTCTTGAGACTAGTCAATAGGACTAGTCAGATACCCTATCTTACATAAGGTGTATATACAAATTTAAGATGACCCAGAATCTGAACATTCTACCACAGATACGTTACTCATTTCTATAAATGGCCTCCATATTTCAAGGTCTGAAACATTACATAAAATGTTTTATAGAGAAAATTCCGCAATGACGCATTTCAAGATGATTCCAGAACCCTATCTTGTACAGGATGTATCTCCAAAAGTATAATGCCTTAGGAGCTGAATTGTGAACCCAAAGTACCTTGATCCGCCTACTACATATCCTCTAAGCCGTTCCTTTTGAAATGTTGTAGAAAAAAAGTTATAGCAAAAATTCCACGGTGTCTCGGATGTAGCAGCGAAACCCCAAGACCTTGAGCTCTAATACCATATGTTAAGAACCAAACATCAATATAGCATAGAAAAACCTTAGGAAAAGTACTCAACACCTTGAAAAAGAGATAATTTCAAATAATAAGCCTCTTCGAGGGGGAAACCTCCTTTTGCCCCACTTAAATGTTCAAGTACAAGATGATTCAAAATGAAAATGTCTCCTTGGTATATATTGGAGACTAGGAGGTATAATTACAACTAATGGCCTAAAGCCAACATAAATAAAATAACATTACTAATATAATATGCCCCAATTAAGGGGTAATGAGCCAATATTAGGGCTTAACATCTATCGTTTCTATTGGATTTGGAATCATATACTTATTTGTAATTAAGACAATTGCAACCAAGGCTATCATAGCCCTTAGAATATCTACCATGAATGTGTTAAGTCATGCTATCAAAAAATTACAGTGCGTAATAAACTAAAGACTAAAGACTATAATATAGTATATCCATAACAATTAGCACTTATCCATAATGATATACATACATATAGTTTACCATGTAAACTATCACATGGATTCCATAGTACTGACACTATCCATGTCAATATATATATATATATATATTATCACATAAACTAACCTATGGATACCATAACCTTAACTCTATCCATATCAAAATATTTATACATATATTGTTTACCATATAATCTATCTCATGGATACTATATACTAACACTATCCATAACATAAATATATCGTTTAATATATAATACTAACCCTATCCTTAACATTGCATAACGTTTAACATACAATTTACTATATGTATACTTCAACCCCTATGACTATAGCCTAAGCGATGCGCCTATCGTTTAACATGTAGACTGTTATAACGCTAGCAATATCCCTAATGATATACCTATCTTATAACATAAGGAATAAAGTGTTGGAGCCAATGATGTATGCCCTTATCATAGAGTAGCGAGCATATACCAATACATACATAAAGTTTGTAACCCTACCTATCTGGAAACACGAATCGACAATAAATTAGTTTGAATTTGTTTTAATGGAGGATGTTAGTCTAGATCTCATAGGAATTTAACCTCTTGGACTTGACACTTAGGCAACCATGTCCAATGCAGGCTCACCACCTTCAAGTTTTCACATGGTAGAGGTACTGGTGTGTACCTAATGCGTTACTCCTCTAACGAGGCCCTGAGGTAAAAATCATCCATTGTTTTCCCCTTTGGTCTTGTAACATTTTGTTTCTGTGCTGAAATCCGAACACACCCTTTGTGTTGTATACTCATTTTTTTCTCTGCTTTGTACTGTCATCAACTTGGGAAGCTTGAATCTGGTAAAAGATGGGAGGAGGTGACACATCTTTGGTGCTACTATGCACAAAGTAAGTAAAATAAAAAAAATTCTTATGTACACCATGAATGAATACTCTGTTTGATGTAGTGTAATATAAGAGAGGTCTGTGAACAGACTCCCCATTTCACTCTCTATTAAGGTTTTTCATTGTTTTATCATTGTGACACCTTAAGCATTTTTCTCCCGAGGTTACTCTGTGTTTAAGAGACTCCCCATTTCGCTCTCTATTAAGGTTTTTCATTGTATTATCATTGCACCACCTTAAGCATTTTTCTCCTGAGGTTACTTTGTGTTTAAGGTTCAGGTTTGGAGTTTATTAAAATTTTCCTTTGTTGATTTTTTCCCCATACATGTTATGGTTCTTTCGTGGCCCAAAACATGTTAAGTGTCGAACCTTGGCCTGTATCTTTCCACCGTTAAAACCCTACTAGTTCTGGAACTCGTCGAAAGAATCACGAGACTTACTGTGTCAACTGTTATTATCCTGACTTGTTTATTGGAAAACCCCATAATGGATTCTCATATTTTCTATCTATTCATATATACATTCAATAACCCTCTGTGGGAAATTTTTCCATTTAAATTCTAGGTAAAATAACTCCTCTGTGTGAATTTCGTGGATTTCTTCCTATGTAAAATTATAAATGGTAGTGTAAATCCCTCTATGGGAATTCATAATTAAGATTTGTGTAAACTATATCAACACTGTATAAATTGCAATTTATGCTCTTTGTATACAAAAGCATTACTTACCCTCTGTGTGGATTCGTGATTATGTTGTGTAAAATATATAGCAACACTCTATAAATCATAATTCCTTCTATGTGTATGCAAAAGAGTTACTTATTGTTGTGGGTATTCGTGACTACGTTGTGTAATATATATATATCAACACTCTATAAATCGTAATTCCTTCTCTATGTATGCAAATGTGTTACTTACCCTTTGTGGGGATTCATGATTGCGCTCTATATAATTATAGATAATAGTCTTAATCCTTGGTAGGAATTGTATATTTACGTTCTGTGTAATTATATACTCTGTGGAAATTTGTAAAGCTACGCTCTATGTAAATAGATAAATATATCAATGTTAATCCTCTTATGAATATGTGAACACACACACAGGACGTACCTTATGTGCCTCTTATCTTTCAAATACTTAATCTGAAAATACCCATGGCTTAGATAAAATAAAAGTGTGCTTCTTGTTTGCTAAATCTATGCACAGTCTATATTCGATGCTAGTTATTTACTTTCACTTTCTTTGTTTTATAAGTGAATATTTATGCACAGTTACATTAAATTAATAATGGGGCCCTGTTCTATTTTGTGAGGGTACCCATCAGTCGATTTTGGGTCCACTCCTCCCCCTTTTGGATCGTGGAGAGATTGTCGCACAAGCACAATTGGCTATCTGGTTCTTCGCAAAACTCAAGCTAGGTATTTCTTTGACTTATTCTTTATACTTAATTTCCATAGAATGAAAATGGTAGCATAGATTACTAAACCCTTGTTTTTCTCCTTTTGTAGGTTTATGCAATCGAGGAAAGTGGATCTAGGAAACCTCTTTCTCGAAAGGTATTCGAGTTCCGATCTAGGCGTACCTTACTTTGATTATGACAAGATTCTCTATGCACTTCTTAGAATTTTGTTTACATCACAAGTTACTATGGATTCTTTGGTCTATGATACTATTATATTTTGAACAGTTCTCGATTGAATACAAGGGTTGATTTTGTAAGATACTTTGAGTTCACCACTATGTTTTCTATAGTAATGAAAGTTGTATTCAAACTGTTATTCTTTCTATCTATTCTCTCTAGTGTTATACCGATTTGAATAGAAATTGAACATATATAAATCAATGGTCAATAGGAACATAGAAACCTTTCTAATTTTCCTTTATGCATGAACACACATATATGTATATACAATCATTTATATATATATATATATATATATATATATAATCATCTTTAATGACTGATAGGAACATACAACATTCTATCATTTCTTTATGTATGAATACATATATGTGTATATACAATCATTTATATATATGTATAACCCTATTTAATGATTACTAGGGACATAGAGCAGTTTTGTTATTTCTACAAGGTGAGCACACACACACACACACACACACACCATCATCAAATAACCCATCACATTCCTAACAATTAATAATCAAACATAATATTGACAAGGAATGCAAGTCAAGGTACATATCTGAAAACTTGATGCTAGGATACAAATGGAATAGCCACATTCCACCCAACCTTAGAACAGAAAAACCAAGTTCACTTGCCTTGTTCACCCCCTAGCTTGACCATGAGTCCATAAGGGAAAATTGAAATGATCCTCTTTAGCTACAGTCACCATCCACAGCTCATAAATTCCTTTTCCTCACACTCACAGTGCTCATAAAAACAAAAATAGATCTCCTTTCTCCAACATACTAATAAGCATCATGCTTCCTCCATATGTTGTTTTTATATGCATCTTGTGCCTATGTCTTTCCTTCCCTCCTTGGAAAATTTTCATCTTTACAAATTCCTGATTTTTAGGGGCTGCTAGTGGTCAAATCCCACATTTTCCACTTGTAAAAGACATCCTTGAGGTAAGTCAAATCTGTTCCCCACTCATGGACTCATGGTAAGCTATTTTTAACCTAGTTATTCCATTTTTCTTCCAGCATTCAATTTATAAAAAGTTTTTTTTGACACGTTTCAAATAAAAGAGGTTAGTTGGGAAAGTCAAATATTTTCCCAACAATCATCAAATAATTAATTACAATAATAAAATTCAAAATTCGGATTTTCCATAAATGGCAAAAAAATTCCAAATCTAAATTTTCCAAAAAATGGAAATTTATTCCCAAGTACACTTAGAATTTAATATTCTAATATTTTCAGGGATATTAAACTAACAAAGTTGGCCACTTCTTCATCATCTTCTGATATGTCATTGTTGTTTCTATATTCTTTTTCCTTTTTCTTTGACTTCTTGGATGCTTTAAATGTTGCTTCTTTTATACCTGGATTCTCCTATTCAGTTCTCATTTCATATCATGTGAAAATTCCATGTTCTTAATTCATGCTTATTGAGTCTAGATATGCTCTTTCTTCTAGTGTTGATATTTTAGGACCAAATCTCATTGGAAGAGATCTTAGTACCTTTTGAACAATTATAGATTCATCAACTTCTTCTCCCAATCCTATGATCGCATTCACTGTTTCATCAACTTGTAAAATGTAAGATGCATTATTCTCATCTTCCTTCATCTTTAGTTGTTTGAATCAACCTCTGTAAGTTTGAATCTTTGATTCCTTGACTTTTTCATCTCCTTCATAAATATTCTAAAGTTTGTCCCAAATTTCTTTAGCGGATTTGCAATGCATAACTTTGACATATACCGAATCACAAAGACCATTCAAAAGTGCATTTGTGGATTTTGAATTATTTAGACTAAGTTTCCTTCCACTTTAATTTATTGGCGGAACTGTTGGTTCTTTGTATCCATCTACAACTGATTTCCAAACCTCAAATCCCTATGCCTATACATATGTTATCATCCTTCTTCTCCATAATGCATAGTTATGTCCATCAAACTATGGTATTCCATTTTTATACATATTGTTTCTCTCCATGATCTCCCTTTCAGTGGTTAAAATAACTTCTAAAGGAACCTTCTCTAATACCAATTGTTGGATTAATGAGAGGGGGGGTGAATCAATAATATATATTTCTAATCCTTTTAACCATAGTATGAAAGTTCTATTTATATTTATGATCAATATGAACTTATCATCCAATAAGTGAAAAGTAAATAAACCATAAACAATGAACAATCATACACATATAGAGTACAACAATAGAGTAAATAAACCTAATGCAGGAGAAAACCACAAAATGATTTTTCTCATATATCTTTAAGAATTACATTCATTGGAATCACCAACTTCCTTTTTTCTCTAGCTACAACTAGAAGGAAGCTTTGACCCCTTATATTTTCAAGCTACAACCTGAGGGAAGCTACAAATCCCCAATTCTATGGCTACAACCAGAAGGAGGCTACAACCACCTATCCTTGCCTCGTCCTACGGCTATGAAATATAAGTAAGATGATAAAACCACTGTCACATTGTCATTGTGAGATATACTATTGTAAACCTATACCAAACTGAGCCAACAACCTGTAACCAGCCTATGCCATTGTTATGTAACCAACCTATACTTATACTTAACCTGTACCAATCAAAACCCAATAGGTATGCAACCTATCTGTGTTGCAGCTCGCGTATGTATGCGACATGCCTGTACTGCAGCCCACATATGTACGAAACCTATATATACTACATCCTACGTATGCCTTCTAAAAAAGGGGTTTTCCACTTTTGTTGAAACTCAGACACACTGCTACCTCTTGTCAAATCAACCTGCAACCTATCACTATGTGTAACCTGTAGTTGTTCCCTGTGTATACATACTCATACATATCCCTTAACGAAATGTATCTATATCTCTCTAGTCATCTGCCATACAAGTATAATCAAGAACAAGTATAATGACCCTCACATGGACTAGACATCAAACCCTTTCTAATATACATCCTCTCAATACATCAATCACTTCACAAATACAATCTCTCAACGATGTACCACAAAAATACTTAACCATATGCCAAGAAATACAAGATGTGCCTCAACACTAACAAGATGCATCAATGATAAATATTGATTATACCGATACTGTATTTCTGTAGATCTAACTTATACAAAAAGTCCCATGCAGCCAATAATCTCTCTAGTGAAAATCCTCAAACCCCCATAACCATTTCTCGTGTTGACAACAAAATCAAACTACTCATAGAAATAAGATATACCTTTTGAACCAGTAGACGGATATGATGTACCTGATCACTATAGACATTCCTAGGAGCTTTCTTTTAGACTCTAGAGACCTGGAATATTCATCTTCTCAAGTTTTTAAGGCTTTTCCCTCATGTACGCACCCTATTATACTGCTATCCCATGTACATACTCATCCTGCTCCACTTCATCCCATGTAAACTTCAAAAACTAGGGTTTTTTATTATTTTCTATAATTTCAAAAATTTCATCGTCAACCCTTCATGCTACATCAGACTTGTGCAACTTCACATGTATCAATGAGTACCTACAATAAAACTTACACAATAATATATATTCAATGTGGTCAAAATGGTGCTTATAGGAGAGCCTTTCTCTCTTATTTATACTTCCATGTAGCTTCCTAAAGGGGTTACCTTCTAACCAACTTAACCAATTTCCTTCTTTTACATCTAACCCACTTCTAACCACTTGTCCATTTCTAACCCACTTTGCTACAAATAGTAAATTCTCCACTTCTATTTGCAACAAATTTATTTTTAATTAATTTCATATTGAAAAAACCTAACCCATGATTAACTCTTGGTTTCACACACTTGACTAGCGAACTTCTTCTAGGAGCTTCTAGAATAATTTTGACTTCTTTGACCTTCTAGATGACTCATCAAGGTTCTCCAACTTCACAAGGCCATAATCTCTAACCATGAGGAGTTACGTGACGTTCCACATATCATCGGAAACAACATGACACATATTATCCATCTAGAATAGTCTTACCTACAAATATACTAACCTTCATACCATTATACATAAAACAAACTTAGATCCCTTAACCGTATGGTTGTACTAATAGAATTTGCTACCAGACTTTCTTCAAGGGTTGACATCAATGACAACCAACCCAATTAATAAACATTACCTACCATTGGAATATCTATATACATGTGCGTCAAATAAAAGAAACCATTTAACTATATCGAATAGTATATTTCACCTTGAATTGCATTGAAATAATAATAAAATAATAATGTAAGTAAATAAATAGAAGTTTCCATATGTAATTTTGTAATTCTAAAATTTGGTATATGTTATGTTGAAGTTGAAATAAAAGCTCACATGCATTTTTTAAGATGAGAAATAATGTTTTGACTTAAGATAATAGACTACACATATTCACAAAGATTCTTTCTATTTATTCATTCCATAACCATTAATGCAATTAAAATTCATAATCTTCATTTGTATATCCACTACTAAAGTTCATTGAAATCACATTATGCACTTGAAAGAAGAAAAAAAAGGCACTTAGGTCTTATGTTCATTGTTCTCGAGAGGAAGGAAAACACATTAACATCTATTTCAACATCCAAATTTATATAGTTCACATAGATATAGTGATATCATCTAGCACTATGTGTTATTACTAATCCTTGCACGAACAATATACTTTGTGTGTGGATGTATGCACTACTCTACAACTACCAAAATTATAATTAACGATTTTCCCTACAACTTTTATTTTCTTCTTAAGTTGATTTAAATGATGAAGACACAATAATAACTTCTAGATTTAATTGTTATTATTAGATGTTATAATTTCATATGCGGTTGCATCCTCTTCTTTTTCTCTCTCTCTCTCTCTGACACACACACACACACATAACCTTATCTTATGTTTGTTGTGTGACACTGTTTATGTGTACATCGACACTACAACATACACACACACACACACAATTGGTTTCATCTGTGTGATACATAAGGCATGTTCTCATAAACAATTTTTTTCATCTTTTTTTCCATTATATGTTATAGTGTTTACAACATAAGTCATATGTGTGATATGTATATGTATTTAGATACATACATACATACATACATACATACATATATATACCTATAAGTATCTAACACACACACGTGTGTGTGTGTGTGTGTGTGTGTGTGTGTGTGTGTGTGTGTGTGTGTGTGTGTGTGTATAAGACCCCCTTTCTAAACCTCTAATTATATGTAATTAATCATGTTAATGATTTCCAATGCATGTCATATAAATATTGTAATTGTATTTCCTTTTATTGAAGTGCCAACTAGTTGACTGTGGGATGAAGCCTTAAAAGTATTGTACGTGATACCACTAGAGGAAATAATGAGGGAACCTATTGAGGGGGGGTGCTCATTATGCTAAAATAACCCAAACCTCCATATTGAGATATTATTTTGGAAATATTTAGATTATTTCCCTTAGCCTTGATTTCAAGAAAAATAAGTTAATGGGAAGGGGTTGGTAGTTGAACAACCAGCCACTCCCATGAATACAAGTATAGGAAATATGGCTAGGAAAATAGGAGCTATCAACCAGAGGTACAACAAGATACCAATTCTGCAGCCCATATTGACCTCTCAAGTTCCTTCTAACAGAAGGAAGAGGACAGGTTGAGAACCTTCTTGGGTAGGGCATGAAAGAAAAGAATGCACGAGGGAAGACATCAGGGGGGAGAGATAGAACAAATCATATTTCGGGGGTTGAGAACCTGAGAGAGATTCCTTGGTGGTATCATGTCTTGGAACAGGGGTGGCTTGTTGTTGAAGTGACTGAGAACGTAGAGCTTATGGTTGCATGGAATGGAAAACATCCACAGTTAGTTGGCTAGTTAATATTTTTTTTGAACAGATAAGTGATTATTGTGGTTGTGGCCATTGCATATTAACAACAAGGATAAATGTTTTATTGTTCATATAAATAATGTGATTGGAAGACTAAATTTTTGTAGTGCATTTCAGTGATTTTGCATGCCTGTTACTAGGATGATTTATCATTTTATAGGAAAATCCTTGCACTTGATTGAATGTGGAAATTATGTTAATTGTACAGGTGTTATACATACAAACATATGAACATTGTGATTGGTTATGGAGGTTAAAATACCCTATATTGTTTGATGGATGCAATTTCATTATAATTGGACCATAATCTATAATGAGAATGAATGGTTGTGTATTATTGTTCCTATGTTCATAGTAGTAGGTTATTGTAATGGGTTTCATGTGAAAGGTCATTGGATTACTAAGTCCAAAAATGAACTTGAACCATTGAAACCCATGTGTTTCTCTTATCCATTGAAATGTAAGGCTTGCAAGATGTAATATCCTTAACCAGGATTTTAGGTATGGATTCCTTAGTCAATTTAAGAGTGAAATCCAAAGTCAATAAGTCTTGGTAAAACCCCTATGATAAACCTGAAGATATCCCATAATGGTTAAGTCTAATATCACATTATTTTCCTAAAGGAGAACATGAGTTCAATTAGGATTATTTGCAGCCATTGGATTGGTGTGGTGATAATATCTAGACCATTGAATAGATAGGACCTTATCATCACATAGATCAAGGGATATATTGTAATAGGACTCTAACAAGGGAGGTTCCGAGTCAATAGCACTCACTGATTCGTCGGAACATGGTTATGGTGGATTTTGGATCGTTGGATCCAGTTGATAGTCTATCGGTGTAAGAATAGTCAGAGGTTTTCGAAAGGAGGTTAGAAGAGGTATTCCAATGATAGGGTGTTTGAGGAACGTAGATCTGACATAGGCTATCATGGGATCACAATCGTCATATATTGTGAGGGATTCCCCTAGGAAGATAACTTTTCTACCTTGTCTAGTGATTGGTTGGGAATTTTAAGGAACACTACATCCACCAGATCAAATTAACAAGGACCATTTGATCTATTGGAGAATGTGTGATCAGAGTGGATGAATTGTAGTAGTAAATGAAGTGAAAATGGAGACACTTCTATAAGGATAAGTTCTGAGAGAAAAGGTGAATAATTGATTTTTTGGAGGCTGATTGATGAATCTCAATGATTGAGGTTGGGTGAAGGGAACATGGTTGCAACCCCTAGTTCCATGCCTTATCATATAAGAGAGAATAAAGAGAAGATGACATCAACATGACATGTCATGGAAAAATGGTAGTAAACATGTCTTAGAAGATGACATGTGTCAATACCTAGTTTGTCAAGAGGATGAGGATGGGCCCCTATTGGGCTTAGAACTTTGGATGGTGACCCTTAATTTGCGATCGTCATATATGGGGAGGAACGATCTCCACCATTGATTAGATATCATTTCTATTGGGATGAATAAGTGTGAGGTTAATAGGGGACCCTGATGAAGGAGGCTCCAAGAGGATATTTGGATCGTAGATCAACAAGAGGGGAAAAATTAATCCTATTCATTGATCGATGTATATTTTGACCAGTATAAGAGGATTTGATATCCTTAAACATCGAGTAGGTAAAGACTCTGATGTGATCATGGCCATTTTTTATTTGACTCTAAGACCCATTATATCTGATGAAGGGAGTTCCATCGGAGTGGTATGAGTCACTAGAACGAGTAAAATTTGATGAAAGGGACTCTGAGGATTAATGAGGTTCATTGATTAGGAAGAGGATAATATTTAATCTTAAACAAAGATCATTTTGGGTCCCGCAATAAGCCAAGCTAAGGAAGAGTGTGGAATGGTCAATAACCTCCAAGAAAGTGGAGACTCCAAATTAATCAAATTAGTTGATATCCAACCTCAAGGACCATGTGATCCATCAGAGTATACAAGGTCATAGTGGAACATGACTCCAGGAGAGAAGTACTCTGACAGGAGGAACTCTGAGAATGATGGAGGTTTTTTTATCACAGGAAAGGCACGATGAAATGACAGTCATAGAATTGTCATGGACCCCACCTGATTACTTGCAAGAAAATAGAGAGGCATGTGTTAATCAAGAAGATGGCGAGATTTAATATTAGACGAAGATCATTTTGGGTCCTGGAATAAGCCAAGCTAAGGAAGAGAGTGGAATGGTATATAAACTTGAAGTAAGTGGAGACTCCAAATTAATCAAAGTCATTGATATCCAACCTCGAGGACCATCCAATCCATCAGAGTATACAGGGTCAGAGTGGAACATGACTCCAGGGAGGAAGTATTCTGGCAGGAGGAAATCCAAGAATGATGGAGGTTTTTTTATCACAGGAAAGGCATGATGAAATGACAGTCGTAGAATTGTCGTGGATCCCACATGATTACTTGCAAGAAAATATAGAGGAAGGTGTTAATCAAGAAGATGAAGAGATTTAATTTTAGAAGAAGATCATTGTCGATCCCAGAATAAGCTATGCTAAGGAAGAGTGTGGAATGGTTGATAACCTCCAAGAAAGTGGAGACTCCAAATTAAACAAATTCTTTGATATATAACCTCGAGGGTTGTCCAATACATTAGAACATAGAGGTTCAAAGTGGAACATGACTCCAGGGAGGAATTACTACGACATGAGGAACTCCGAGAATGATGGAGGTTTTTTTATCACAGGAAAGGCATGATGAAATGAAATTCATAGAATTGTCGTGGACCCCACCTAATTACTTGCAAGAAAATAGAAAGGAAGGTGTTAACCTATGAGCAGGTTAAAGGAACCGAAATGAATGGGGTTTTTGTCTCTAGATATCGAGGGCCATTGGATCTATGGAGACTATTAGAGTTGCCTTTGCTTTTTGGCCTGTTTAAAATTTCATATCTTAATGCTTGAAATCAAAAGCCGGTTTTCATATTGTTAGCTCCCAAAATGAATCAATCAATGTTTTTCATTTTGTAGGTGATAGCGTGGTCATTAATAGGATTCTTTATAAATTTTTAGATTTTAGAAGTATCAAAACATAGGATTTAAGATTTTATCTTAGAAATAAATTGATCCTCAAAAGATCTTTTCAATTTTTTGAGAAAAATATTTTCAATAGCTAACGTGTGTTGTGAAGTTGAAGTTAGCTGGTGAAAGCCTCAGGTTTCAATAGTTAAGGTGTACTCCCCACAACAAGTAAGCTGGTGAAAGCGCTTATTGTTGTAAATATCAAAAGGAAACTTTGACAATTGTTATAGTGACCATGTCTGTCCTATGCGTGCACACCTCGAGGAATTATTGACTTGGGTGGATATTCAAAGGAAGAAATACAGTTTTTACAGAAGCAGATGGAACATGAGGAGTATCTCTTTTTACCGTTTTTCGGCAACGATGGAAGCAGGCAAATTACTCTGGATGATCTTCAATGAATCTGCCAGGAATTTGGTCACCTGAGGCTCAAACATCAAATGTTGGCAATCATCTTATGCAGCTGCTGAAGGATCATTACTACTCTGCATAGTTTTATTCTCAAAGATAAAACAAAACTTTCACTAGTGCATAAGGCAGAATTATAACCAGTTAGCTAATGAAAAGCAGAGCTTTCACCAGCTAACTAGCAAATCTTAAGGTAAAATAGCTGGTGAAACCTGAGATGGCCAGAGAAAGAGTATTTTTGCCCAGATCGAAGTTTTACTCAGCCAAATCTCTTGAAAACTCTTTCTAAAGATAGATATTGAATTATAAAGGCAAATCTAAGATCCACTTTTGATATTAAAGAGTTAGAGGAAGTATTCAAGTTGTTATGGCACCTATTTTGGAGGCAGTAAATCGGGTTTTTTTCCAAAATTAGCAAATTCGAATTTCATCTTTCTTAAGAGTCATCAAATAGCCTTGGAAGGCTTATCTTCACTGCCAACAGGGAAAACACCGAGGCTAGATCTTTCTCCCATGTTTCAGCTCCATGCGGCCTACATAGCAACAAGAACATACAAATCAAATCAAAGCTAGCTCAGAAGAATAACAACAACCACATAAGAGTTTTTATTAGAATTCACATGCCAGAAGAACATATAGATATCGATTCTCATTTCCAAACATTACAGAAATATTGATTGTGGCAGCAAGTCTGCAACAATTTGCAACAAAAGTTATAAGGGTATTATTGTAGTTAATATCTATAAATCCTCATTCAACGAGATGGTTTCCTTTATTCTTGCATGTTGGATCAAAGAGTACATATACTGTCAAAATTTCAAAGGACACTATGAATAATGCTAGTATAAAAATGAATGATAATTAGACAATAATTTTGGCATTTGTTTTGGCATATGATAACCTCATTAATAGTATGCTCTATTTTGATATCATCAATGATGAAGATTTTGATTACTTTGCCAAAGGGGAAAAACATTGGGTCACATTTCATTTGAGGAAGCTACAAGATTGGGTTTTCTACCTAGATATAACCTACAGGGAACGAGCATGAAGGAACGAAGTGTCAAAGACGAGGCAGGAATACTTAGATGTTAGAGATCAAATAATTCATTTTGAAATTTGTTTGAAGAATGATTCCTAATCTTGCAGGGAAATTTTGATTACCTTCCTAAGCTCCAAATGAAGATTTGGAAGCACCATTGGAAAGCTTAGGATTTCTATATGTCGATCAACTATTCAAGCATGTAAAATGGACTCTCCATGACTGATAATTTGATTTTAAAAAAATCTGCGCTTTCACCAGCTAACTCATCTTGAACTTTGCTAGTTAGCTGGTGAAAGATCTGCTTTTCACCAGCTAAGGAGCATATTTTTAGGTAAATAAGCTGGTGAAAGCCTGTCACGGCTAGAATGACCGAATTTTTGCCCAAATCTGGATTTTTTGAGTTTGAATGGTTTGAAACCGCTTCAAATGGACAGTTGTTGAATTATCAAGTCTGTTTCAATAGCTATTTTTGATGGATAAGGGAAAGAAGAGGTGTTTCAATCGATTTTGGTATCTTTTTCAAAGGCAGAAAATCAGGGTTTTTGCACCCTTCACTAAATTTGAATTTTATCTTTGGAGGACCAAATCAAAGAGCCTTGGGAAGTTAAAACTGCACTTCATCAGCAATCTATTACTCTTAGAGATCATTAGATAGGATCTTTTCCTATTTTGTTTTGATTTTCCATTTTTAGTATTCTAGATCCATTTTTATAGGATCTCATCCTACACTTGTTGTATCTATTTTGATTTAACTATTTTTAGCAAATCTGATCCATCTTTCAAGGATCTAGATTTCATCTTGTAAGGCTATAAAGCCAAAGACATTTGGAGCACCAAGGCGTTCAATCCTGGATACTTTGGCTATCTACTTTGACTCTGTTATGCTATATGAATCACAGTCTTCTTTGGTTATTATATATCAGTCCTTTCATATACTCCACTACTCTATTATTTAATTTTGTTCAGCTTAGTTATTCAGAACTATTATCTTTTGGTATAGCTCATGAATATGAATTAGATGTTTCTTTACTGTCTTGTATGACCCTACATCTCTTGTACTTGGTTATCTTGAATGATATTCTTCACACCTTTTTATCTACTGTAACTGATATCTGGTCTCTCAAAGCACTGGTTTTTTTATATGCATAACAAGTTGTCCTTTTCTTATCCTTCTCAATTATCCCATTGTTCCACACATACTTTGATTATTAAATTTCTTAAGTTACCAATCATTCTTAGCCTACAACCCTAAGGAGTTTCTTGGAGTGATAACAAATTGGGGTCACTGCCAGGGAGAGGAGATTGAAGCTCAAATTCCTTGGGAGATGACATAGATCCATCTTTGATGATGGACAAAGCCTGGACATTATTTCGGTTTTAATTATCTATATGGAGACTCCATGAAGGAAGGATTTAGTGGCAACTCCATTGCTCTGAAATCTGTTGGAGACTCCATTGGTATGACATGAACCAGATTTTTCCTACAAGGTATGAGTTCTGTGATTTTTCAAGTATTTCTAGTTACCCTCATCCAATACCTACTAGAGATGAATGGGAACGTAGTATTCCCAGATTTCATGGAGAGAAGTGGGAAGTGCCAACTGAACATTTGTTGGATTTCCATGACTTTATTGACCGACTTGAAATTGTACACAAGGATGTTCAAATTAAGCTTTTCAAATTTTCATTAGAAGGGATTTCTCTTGACTGGTGTCGGTCTCTTCCAAGTGTAAGTGTTAGCTCTTTGGCCGATTTTCATGCTGCCTTCCATGTGTTTTGTAAAGACCATTTTCTAGATGACCTTATCTATCCTCAATGCTGTCATGAGTTTTATTTATTGAATAGAGATCCAAATACTCATGAATATTTTGCTACAACAGAAGATATCTCTCACCATGATTAAGAGATGGGTGGTTTTCGGGATGATGGCCATAGTATATATGATTTAAACAGTATACCAAATGCATCCACTATCTTAGATTGTTATGCAGATCAAATTGTTCCCTTTGAAAACTTTAAAGATGATAAGCAGATTGATAGATCATAAATTGAAAGTTTTGGATCTACAACAAAGGTTGGGCTGCCTACATGCAACATTGAGATCAGTAAAGGCAGATCACAGCTTCCAAATTTACAAACCAAGGGAAATTGTCCCAACCATGAGGAACAAGATTTTCAGAAAACATCTAATCTCCAAGAAGGACAACCAGAGGATTATATTTCTCCTTATGTACTTTACATGTCAACATCAAATGTGAAAGATGAATATGATGACCAAAGAGATGATCATAGATGTATGCACGTTGTGGTTAATAATAGCTATCAAGATCAGATTGCCTCCTTTAAAAAATTAAAAAATGTTGAGCAGATTTTTATATCAGCATATGAAAGTTTTGAATCTACAACAGATCCTAAGGGTATCTCTCAGTTTGAATATTTTCAATGAATGGAAGTTTGCAGCAGATATCAAGAAGAAGGCGAGGAACTGAACAGTCCATATCAACAGTCCATCGTATATGTTTCTCCAACAGATCTCCAGTAGCCTGCATTCAACAATGAGATTAGTAAAGGCAGTTTTCAAGATCTTTTCAATTTACAGTTGGATCAACAGTCCAAAGAGGTATTCCTTTGTGAATTTGATGACCCTTTTGTTGACTATTTGGAGTCTATGAGAAACATAGATGTTAAAAAATTTATGTCAGAAGAAGATTGTCTTTATCATCTGTTCAAACCTCTTTTCTGCATGATATGGTTTCCATTATTTTTCGGGTCAAGATCTAGCATGATGTTAGTAAATCAGCTCCTTACATGGCTTCATTGGAAAAATGAATTCACCTGATAAGAAGCAATATGTTTGGTTAGTGTAGGAGTAAGCTGAAGAATAAGCTCTTCATAAGAGCACATAGATTGCTTTCAGTTTTCTTCAATAAACATGCAAACTACAGGCAGGCTTGCAGAGGAACAACTGCACAGGCCACATGACTCCATGCCCAATGCTAAAGGCGACTGGAACTACTAGGTTCTTGGTGACCTCACAGGGAGGTATCCATCCTAGTTGGAGCCAAATGTTAGCTCCCAAAATGAATCAATCAATGTTTTTCATTTTGTAGGTGATAGTGTGGTCATTAATAGGATTCTTTATAAATTTTTAGATTTTAGAAGTATCAAAACATAGGATTTAAGATTTTATCTTAGAAATAAATTGATCCTCGAAAGATCTTTTCAATTTTCTGAGAAAAATCTTTTCAACAACTAACGTATGTTGTGAAGTTGAAGTTAGATGGTCAAAGCCTCGGGTTTCAACAGTTAAGGTGTAATCCCCACAGCAAGTAAGCTGGTGAAAGTGCTTATTGTTGTAAATATCAAAAGGAAAATTCGACAATTGTTATAGTGACCATATCTGTCCTATGCGTGCACACCTCGAGGAATTATTGACTCAGGTGTATATTCAAAGGAAGAAATACAGGTTTTACAGAAGCAAATGGAACATGAGGAGCATCTCTTTTTACCTTTTTTCGACAACGATGGAAGCAGGAAAATTAATCTGGGTGAGCTTCAACGAATCTACTAGGAATTTGGTCACCTGAGGCCCAAACATCAAATGTTGGCAATCATCTTATGCAACTGCTAAAGAATCATTACTGCTCTGCATAGTTTTCTTCTCAAAGATAAAACAAAACTTTCACCAGTGTAGAAGGTAGAATTATAACGAGTTAGCTGATGAAAAGTAGAGCTTTCACCAGCTAACTAGCAAATCTTAAGGCAAAATAGTTGGTGAAACCTGAGATGGCCAGAGAAAGAGTATTTTTGCCCAGATCGAAGTTTTACTCAGCCAAATCTCTTGAAAAATCTTTCTAAAGATAGATATTGAATTATAAAGGAAAATCTAAGATCCACTTTTGATATTAAAGAGTTAGAGGAAGTATTCAAGTTGTTTTGGCACCTATTTTGGAGGCAGTAAATCAGGTTTTTTCCCAAAATTAACAAATTCGAATTTCAGCTTTCTTAAGAGTCATCAAACAACCTTGGAAGGCTTATCTTCACTGCCAATAGGGAAAACACCGAGGCTAGCTCTTACTCCCATTTTTCAGCTCCATGTGACCTACATAGCAACAAGAACATACAAATCAAAACAAAGCTAGCTTAGAAGCATAAAAACAGCCACAGAGGAGTTTTTATTAAAATTCACATGCCAGAAGATCATATAGATATCGATTCCTATTTCCAAACATTACAGAAATATTGATCGTGGCAGAAAGTCTACAACAATTTGCAACAAAAGTTATAAGGGTATTATTGCAGTTAATATCTGTAAAGCCTCATTCAACAAGATGGTTTCATTTATTCTTGCATGTTGGATTAAAGAGTACATATACTGTCAAAACTTCAAAGGACACTATGAATAATGCTAGTATAAGCATGAATGATAATTAGACAGTAATTTTGGCGTTTGTTTTGGCATATGATAACCTCATTAATAGTATGCTATGTTTTGATATCATCAATGATGAAGATTTTGATTACTTTGCCAAGGGGAAAACATTGGGTCACATTTCATTTGAGGTAGCTACAAGATTGGGTTTTCTACCTGGATATAACCTACAGGGAACGAGCATGAAGGAATGAAGTGTCAAAGACCAGTCGGGAATACTTAGATGTTAGTGATCAAATAATTCATTTTGAAATTTGTTTGAAGAATGATGCCTAATCTTGCAGGGAACTTTTGATTACCTTCGCGAGCTCTAAATGCAGATTTGAAAGCACCATTGGAAAGATTAGGATTTCTATATTTCGATCGACTATTCAAGCATGTAAAATGGACTCTCCACGACTAAGAAATTTGATTTTAAAAAAAATTGTGCTTTCACCAACTAACTCGTCTTGAACTTTACTAGTTAGCTGGTGAAAGCTCTGCTTTTCACCAGCTGAGGAGCAGATTTTTAGGTAAATAAGCTGGTGAAAACCTATCATGGCCAGAAGGAGCGGATTTCTAGGTAAAGGTAAAAATTTTAGACACAGTTAAGCTATGTCGGGAATTCACAACTCGACGTATCTTCCGTCAAAAGTTATACCTTCAAAGCCCCGATTCGGGAAGTCATGACATAAATAAAACGTAATTAATTAAACACTTAATCCGGTTTTATCCTACAATTTAATTAAATCATATCATCATGATCTCGTGATTTCGCAACTCGGCATACGGACATCACGGAAGCTATACTTTTGAAGCTCCGAGTCGCGAAGTCGCGATATAAATAACCACGTAATTAATTAAACGCCTAATCATGGTTACATTTTTTTTTTAACCAAAGATAATTATCACAATCTCTGGTCTTAGAGGTTCAAAGGGTTAAAGCGAAGACTCCCGATGAGGCAAGTGCCAAAAGATTAATTAAAATTTAAAAAAAGGCCTAATTAATTAAGCTAAGCCAACATTTTCATTGTTTTACTATGAAAATTAATATGCATAGTCTCCGAGGCAATTTTAAACTTTCTTTCCACCAACATGCATTACGAACTGTTAGAATTTATGACAGTAATTGGAAATGAGGCGAATCGACAAGTAAGGATCTGATTTTTATTGCTAAACTTAAGAACGATTTGACCGTTTTGTCCCTACGGACGACCTACTTTTATATAGTCGAAGACATGGATCTTTTATTTTTTGTCTCAAATTTCATTTCTATTCTACGCAGAGCCAACTTTTTGTGAGTGAACTAATTTCTATATGTATACATATTTTTATCACAGGAGAGCTAAAGTAGAATCCTCCAACATGGCCCCATGAAAATCATCTAAAGCCACTATTGAGGTTTTAGGACAAGGTTCAAACAACGTTTCTGATACTTCACCTCGAAGTGTCGACTCTGTCAGGACCTAATCATATATTTTTGAGGTTCTATAGTCTGAATTGGTAGATGTTTCGGATGATTCGAGTGAAAATGAAAAAGACGACCTAGTCACCAAGTATAAGATCATCTTCCAGGCTCAAATGCATAAAGTAGTGGCTAGGCCACATCTGCTCCCTTACTACGATATGATCCGATGGGCATTAGACCATGTATATATACCAACCAGAACCATCGTCAACAAGCAGAGGGTCACCGTTGGGACTTTCAGACCTGAACAATTGCAAGCTATGTACAAGTTTCCAGTCGTGTCAGACTTTGTTTACAATGCCGAATTCTTGGAGAATTTTAAGCAAAAGGAATGTGTGCAATACGACCAGACTATGTCTGGTTTAATCAAAGATTGGGTTTCACACCCTGCAAAGTTTAGGGTGGATAGTAATGGTATATATTCAATAGCTTCTCTGGAACCATAGTTCAAATACATCGCTATGATGACCTGCAGATTATATGGGAGAGAGGACACCACACATTGTTTCTTTCAGTGGGTGCCTCTAATTCACACATTCGTCGAAGGCTGCTCCTTCGACTGGGCTAAACTATTGTCTGATAGTTTGACCAATCGAGTTATAGAGTATCGAGCGCAAAGGGAGAGTGGAAAGATTGCTTCATTCTTTATGGCTGCGTATATCATGGATGCCATATGTTTTCTGACACCTTTTCCCTTGATTAATTGGAGCTGGACTCCAATGGAGTCTGAGCCCATCCACGTCTACCATTCAAAATTGTGGGATGACAAAGCCTCATATTTTGCGTATGAAATATTTAACTGGGTGATTGTACTGCTGCATTTCACTATCTTCGGCTACCCGCCACCCAGGATCTCAGACAGTATCGCAGTAAATCTGAGCAGTATAGCCGACTAGTACATGGAAGCAGAATTTTCATATCTCAGGGTTTTCGACGCTTCTGTTCCTCTGAATGCCTTGCCATTATTCATACCCAATAGGCTGGCTTTCCATGAGATTGACAGACAAACCGTAATCGGTGGCACAAGCAAGGAGATTCAGGGATATTCCAAAAAGGTATGCCCACATTTTCCTATTCATCTACATTCCTATTATTTCTTAGATTTCGGGCATGCTAAAGCTAAAGAAGCAACCCTGGAAGACCTGAAATTGGTTCATGTTGAATTCAATAGGTACGATCCACATAGGGTCGTAAGTAACCACTTAGCCAATTGCGGGATTAAAAGGTTTGAACATGAAAATTTCCCCTCGGATGACATTTTCTGAGGCGTGAGATCTTATGTCGAGGTTTTGGCTCGGATACAAGCCTTGGCTCTTGAAGAAAGGGATGATGTTTTAAAATTCCAAGAACATCGGCGGAGTTGTCTTCCACCAGTATTGTGGGGTGAAAATCCAATAATAGTAGAGGTGTAGAAAAAAGAAGTCGGAGGCTCAAAAGATTCAGCACCTACGAAAGAAGAACACCAGGATGGGGAGGAGCAAACTAAGAGTCCAAAACTGGAAATAAAAACTCTCGATCCACCGAAAAAACAGAATCCATCTACCACTACGGACCAGTCAGCTAAGAAAATCATAGATCCCATCACCTCCATTACTCCCTTACAGTCAACTCAAGGGAACATAGATGCATGGTGGATTTTCAAAGAGGAATTGAGACCTATAAGGATGGAAGAGCTCCATCCAAATGAGTTCTTTTTTGATAAGAAGAGAAAATCTTTGGTGAAAAGAGAATTCTATCAAGAAGAGGGATCAACAACTAAGAATTTTAAGGTGTTGACCGACGGGAAAGATAAGAAGAAGAACGAATTCGCGACAGAAATAGCCAGAACATTAGGGGCGTATGCTACGGCAAACCAATTTTCAGTCAGGGTTTTGAAAAATCAGCTGAAGCAAAATTATCTCCTCATAAAAACCTTAGAAGCTAAACTAGCCACAGAAGAGGAGGTTGCCAAGGACTAGGCAAGTGCAGGAATAGAACAAGCGAGAATGGCCGACAAAAGGGAAATTGAGCTGCTCAAAGCTAAGCTCGAACAGGCAGAGCTGGTAGCTCAGACCTTTAAGATATAGGTGGGCCAACAAAAAGACTTGATTGAGCAGCTACAGGTTAGATTAGAGTTCGCCGAAAGATAAATCATAAATATTGGGATATTCCAGTCCTAGGCTATGGAGATTCGAAGCAAAGTTTCTGCAGCCTAGCAAAGTTTACTTGCCAAGGTAGAGACGATTCGGGAAAATTATTTTCTTATTGATCAAGTATTAGAAAACTTATATATGAGAGAGAGAGAAGTTGGATCAGCTCGGATTGCATTTCAAGAGGCTATAATAGCTATGATAAATAGGGAATCGGGAAAAAGTTCTAATTTTTCCATTTCGGAACAGACCTGAGGTAATATTATGTTGAAAGAATGGGAACACATCATATCAGAAGGCAAAATGTAAGCCAAGAAGGTAAGGAAATCCTGTGAAGAGGCTTTCGGTTCTATAAATGGAAATCTGTTAAGCATTGTTAGCGAGAGTAATGCTGAGACGCTGAGCCAAATGGATATGATGAAACTCTCGCTTGATATAAATGAAAAAGAAGAAAGAGATTCAGATGAAATCTCACAAGTAACTATGTCAGACATAGTTCAAATAGACAAATGTATGATTAAACCAAGTGTGCAATTGTGCACTATTGACACCCTAGATAGACAGATGGAAGAAAGGTTGCTACAATTAGTCAGACATTGTTACATTTTTGAGCCTAATTGCCAAGCAGAACCTTCAATGTTTATATCTCAGCTGGTTGAAAAATGTGTCACTTGTACCAAGCATGCAAGAGGGAAGGCTTCTGGTACCAAATAAAGACATAGGATAAATAAATGAAATGATTGATCTCCTTCTCATTGTAACTGAAAATCCTGGAACGATTGAGATTCCACCATATGTAAATCTGTATAAATATACAATAGAAGGAAAGAACAAGGGCTGGACCTTTTTGGGTCAATTGTAATAGAGATTTTTCCGTGAGAGTTAATACAAAGCAAATCCAAAGATTCTCTATTCTGTCAAGATTGTGTTATGATTTTGTTTCCTTGTATTTTATATTTCATTTCATTTCATATATGTATCTGATGAATGCTTCGCTATAATTTAGTACAACCTCTACTATAGTGAATAAATTCTAGTTTTCTATATTGTTTACCATTTTTCCTCTGTACTGGCTATCAGCAGGTATAATACCAATGAACATTTTAGATTTCTATATATATTTTATGCTTCATCAAGTTATTTCTTTATCTTTTTCTTCTTCTATTTATAAATGAGATTCTCCCTTGATAGGAGCCTTACATGATATACATCTTAATGTTTTCTTACACCTCACACACATTTGTTTAAATATAACTTAGTTATGGGAAAGGGCCTTTGGTTTGCACCTTGTTTTCATTACCTGAGATTGAACTCTCCTTTATATGACCGAAATTGAGACAACATATAAAATTCCTTTGAGATTTTCTTATCATTCTATTCCTCTATGACTGTCCCTGTGACAAGAAAACCAAATATTGAACCCAGACTATCATATCAAACACATATTGCCTTGAATCTTTTTGATACTATTATTAAAACAACCACTACCCGGGTAGAACTGGAACGTTCATGGGCAACAATTGAAAGGGACATAAACATCCAGGAACAGTTGGAAGCTAGACAAAAACCTAGAAATAAACCCTAGCTTCCCTTGCCGAAGGTTGACATTTCTTCCTTCTCTACCCCTTACTCACTTTCGGATGCCTAGACACTGTACTTCTAAGCCTTAAGTATGGAATCTGGAACAACATCTTTTTGGTGCCGCTTCTGGGGACTGAAGTTACGAAATCTTTTTCCTTGGGAATACAACATTTTTTCTGTTGAAAGTGCCACCCTTTGATAGTGACCAAAGAGTGCACACCTTTTAAAGGCTTTCCAATCTTTCACTTGGCGACTCCATGATTAATAAGCTGGCATCCCGACGAAGGAATACTAGGAAAAACCTAGAAGGTAAACAGACCACACCCGTTACCAATCCTGAGAAGATTTTAAAGGCGAGAGGCTCTCTTAAGCCAACCCCTACAGTCTATCAGCTTAAATACCCACAACTTAAGACCAATATTTCTTCTGAACCCTCAACTTAATGCAACCCTCTTTTCGATAAAAAAGATCTAACAACACACTGCTCCGAATTTATAAGTGAAACCCATCCGATAACCTCTGCAGTACACAAAGGAAAAAGTCATGTAGAAAATTCATCTGCTGTCGATATATCGTCAACCCTTCAGTTGAATTTTGTGACCCCACACAGTCCTGAAGGATATTTCACACATCCAGTTTCCACACCCATTGGCTCCCCCGACTACATCTCTTGCAAGTCCGAAGAGCCAAGCCATCGCATCCATTACCACTCATCCTCAGATTTTTTGCCCCGTAAAGAAAGTAAAGATTCACTTTTAATCTTCCAAAACCCCCTTTACAACTTTCCACTAATAACGATGGCAGCCTCCAGAGGGGTAGGTGGAGGGGTTGTTGGAGGAGGAGCTGGAGGTGGTCTTGGGGTAGGAGCTGGAGGCCAAGGGTCTTCCCCCCTTCCCAAAGTGTTTTCTAAAGTGGCAGTAAGATACGCTCCTTTGGTATTACCCATTCCTCTGCACAACCTTCTCGAAAAATTATATAAAAAATTTGCCAAAATTCACTAGGGAAGGAGATCTGACCACAACTGAACACATAAATTTCTTTGATCAATTCGCAGACATCCTAGGTCTCGAACATGAAGATGTGTATTCGAGGATTTTTGTCCAAACCTTCGAAGGTCAAGTCCGAACTTGGTTTCAGAGTCTACCTACAGGATCTTCTTGTCCTATGATGCCTTGGATGATGCTTTCCTTAGACAATGGGGTGAAAGAAAGGACCACCTATACTATTTAACCGAGTTTGGGTCTTTAAGGAAAAAGAATTCAGAAACAGTTATGGATTTTATTCAAATATTCAACAAGTTGTATAACAAAATCCCAGCCGAGGTTAAACCGTCCCAACCCGCAACCAAAGTAACTTTCGCGAGGGCTTTCAAACCTAATTTTGCACTTACTTTATGAGAAAGAAGGGGAGCTACTCTAAAACGAATGCAAGATGACGTTGTAGAAATTGAGTCAAATATGATGTCTTCTGGTAAGTTAAAATCTAAAGTCGAAATGGGAAACCGAGAAACTAGACACTTTAGAGAACAAGCAGGGTCGTCAGGGTCTAATAGATACATAGATGACAAAGTAGACGATATGGCCAGGGTAATTAAGGAACTGTCTAATAAGATATCTAGAATGGATCTAGAATAGGCCAAGGTCGATTCTTTCACCAAAAAGGATTTCAGGAAGAAACCCAATCCCCCAAATCAACAAAGATAGATAAAAAACGAAGATCAGAAAATACAAACTCCCCTAAAGAATGAAACTTTTATAGGAGCGAATGATCTCCAAGATTTAGGAGATTTAGATGATGATGTCATGAACTTGGGTGATGATTGCACACAACCTTATCTAACTAGAGAGGATTATGAAAAATCTCTAAAGACTCAACAATCATCTATTGAAGGTGAAGAAAGATATTTTACTGACCTTTGTAGTTATCAAGAAGAAACCAGTATGATAATGGCCGAGGTCTAACCTAGATATAACTTGAGATCTAAGGGTAAGCCTATTTCAACTACTCAATCTAAGAAAAATTTCCCAAGAGGTCAAACTTATGAGCCTACCCCAGAAGAAACTGTGTTACCTAACAACAAAGCGAAAGTAGTAAACGTGCAAGAACCCGAAGAAGAAAAGGTTGAGACTAAAACACAGGAAACTGAAGTAGCTAATACAAATACACCTTTAATCAAGATCATGAGTAATAAGTCAGTCCAAACAAATAAGTTGGAGAAGAAGGATTCAGAAGTCCCAACTAGAGAAGTAGACAAGGTGAGCGAAGTTTTCAGTTTCGAAAACGAGATAAATAAAATTAAGATACCAATTCCTCTGGTAGAGTTAGAGAAAAACCCAATTTATCGAAAACAGATCGCCAAAGTGATAGGCATTTCAGAGCTAGAAAGCCAATCTGATGTTTTGAACTTGGAAGATGATAAGCCCAACATCACTTTTGGTCCACATTTTGAAGGAGCCAAAGAAACTGTTGCTCCCTTTTATATCACCTTAAATGTATACGATCAACTGCTACATATTTGCATGCTAGACTCTGGAGCCTCGCATAATGTGATGCCTAAAATTATTATGGACAAATTGGGTCTCCATATCACCAGACCTTACGAAGATATTTACTCATTTGATTCGAGAAAAGTTAAGTGTATGGGAATGATAAAGGATTTAGTAGTCACCCTAGCACAGGTCCCCGTTAAGAGCATCTCGATGGATGTGGTCATTGCTGATATTCCCCCCAAGTACAAATTACTATTGTCTAGGTCATGGGGAGCCAAGCTAGGGGGTTCTCTACAACTAGATATGATGTATGCCACAATTCCTGTGTTTGGTGGGCAATTTACTCGGTTGATTTTCATGTTGCCTTCCATGTGTTTTGTAAAGACCATTTTCTAGATGAACTTCTCTATCCTCAATGTTGTCATGAGTTTTATTTATTGAATAAAGATCCAAATACTCATTAAGATTTTGCTACAGTAGAAGATATCTCTCACCATGATTAAGAGATGGGTGGTTTTCAGGATGATGGCCATAGTATAGATGATTTAAATAGTATACCAAATGCATCCACTATCTTAGATTGTTATGCAGATCAAATTGTTCCCTTTGAAAACTTTAAAGATGATAAGCAGATTGATAGATCAGAAATTGAAAGTTTTGGATCTACAACAAAGGTTGGGCTGCCTATATGCAACATTGAGATCAGTAAAGGCAGCTCTCAGCTTCTAGATTTACAAACCAAGGGAAGTTGTCCCAACCATGAGGAACAAGATTTTCAGAAAACATCTAATCTCCAAGAAGGACAGCCAGAGGATTATATTTCTCCTTATGTACTTTACATGTCAATGTCAAATGAGAAAGATGAATATGATGAGAAAAGAGATGATCAGAGATGTATGCACGTTGTGGTTAAAAATAGTTATCAAGATCAGATTGCCTCCTTTAAAAAATTAAAAAATGATGAGCAGATTTTTATATCAGCATATGACAGTTTTGAATCTACAACAGATCCTAAGGGTATCTCTCAGTTTCAATATTTGCAATGAATGGAATTTTGCAGCAGATATCAAGAAGAAAACGAGGAACTGAACATTCCAGATCAACATTCCATCGTATATGTTTCTCCAACAGATCTCCAACAGCCTGCATTCAACAATGAGATTAGTAAAGGCAGTTTTCAACATCTCCACTATTCAAGCATGTAAAACGGACTCTCCGCGACTGAGAATTTGATTTTAAAAAAATCTTCGCTTTCACCAACTAACTCATCTTGAACTTTGCTAGTTAGCCGGTGAAATCTCTTCTTTTCACTAGCTAAGGAGCACATTTTTAGGTAAATAAGCTGGTGAAAGCCTGTCATGGCTAGAATGACCGAATTGTTGCCCAGATCGGGATTTTTTGAGTTTGAATGGTTTGAAACCACCTCAAATGGACAGTTGTTGAATTATCAAGTCTGATTCAATGGCTATTTTTGATGGATAAGGGAAAGAAGAGGTGTTTCAATCGATTTTGGTGTCTTTTTCAAAGGCAGAAAATCAGGGTTTTTGCACACTTCACTAAATTTGAATTTTATCTTTGGAGGACCAAATCAAACAGCCTTGGGAGGTTAAATCTGCACTTCATCAACAATCTACTACTCTTAGATATCATTAGATAGTATCTTTTCCTATTTTGTTTTTATTTTCCATTTTTAGTATTCTAGATCCATTTTTATATGATCTCATCCTACACTTGTTGTATCTATTTTGATTTAACTATTTTTAGCAAATCTGATCCATCTTTCAAGGATCTAGATTTCATCTTGTAAGGCTATAAATCCAAAGACATTTGGAGCACAAAGGCGTTCAATCCTGGATACTTTGGCTATGTACTTTGACTCTATTATGATATATGAATCACAGTCTTCTTTGGTTATTATATATCAGTCTCTCCATATACTCCACTACTCTGTTATTTAATTTTGTTCAGCTTAGTTATTCAGAACTGTTATCTTCTGGTATAGCTCATGAATATGAATTAGATGTTTCTTTATTGTCTTGTATGACCCTACATCTCTTGTACTTGGTTATCTTGAATGGTATTCTTCACACCTTTTTATCTACTGTAACTGATATCTGATCTCTCAAAGAACTGGTTTATTTAGATGCATAACAAGTTGTTATTTTCTTAGCCTTCTCAGTTATCCCATTGTTCCACACATACTTTGATTATTAAATTTCTTAAGTTACCAAGCATTCTTAGCCTACAACCCTAAGGAGTTTCTTGGAGTGATAACAAATTGGCGCCACTGCAGGGGAGAGGAGATTGAAGCTCAAATTCCTTGGGAGATGACATAGATCCATATTTGATGATGGACAAAGCCTGGACATTATTTTGGTTGTAATTATCTATCTGGAGACTCCATGAAGGAAAGATTTAGTGGCGACTCCATTGCTCTGAAATCTGTTGGCGACTCCATTGGTATGACATGAACCAGATTTTTCCTACAAGGTATGAGTTCTGTGATTTTTCATGTATTTCTGGTTACCCTCATCCAGTACCTACTAGAGATGAATGGGAACGTAATATTCCCAGATTTCATGGAGATAAGTGGGAAGTGCCAACTGAACATTTGTTGGATTTCCATGACTTTATTGACCGGCTTGAAATTGTACACGAGGATGTTCAAATTAAGCTTTTCAAATTTTCATTAGAAGGGATTGCTCTTGACTGGTGTCGGTCTCTTCCAAGTGTAAGTGTCAGCTCTTTGGCTGATTTTCATGTTGCCTTCCATGTGTTTTGTAAAGACCATTTTCCAGATGACCTTCTCTATCCTCAATGTTGTCATGAGTTTTATTTATTGAATAAAGATCCAAATACTCATGAAGATTTTGCTACAGCAGAATATATCTCTCACCATGATTAAGAGATGGGTGGTTTTCAGGATGATGGCCATATTATAGATGATTTAAACAGTATCCCAAATGCATCCACTATATTAGATTGTTATGCAGATCAAACTGTTCCCTTTGAAAACTCTAAAGATGATAAGCAGATTGATAGATCAGAAATTGAAAGTTTTGGATCTACAACAAAGGTTAGGCTGCCTACATGTAACATTGAGATCAGTAAAGGCAACTCTCAGCTTCCGGATTTACAAACCAAGAGAAGTTGTCCCAACCATGAGGAACAAGATTTTCAGAAAACATCTAATCTCCAAGAAGGATAGCTAGAGGATTATATTTCTCCTTATGTACTTTACATGTCAACGTCAAATGAGAAAGATGAATATGATGAGCAAAGAGATGATCAGAGATGTATGCACGTTGTGGTTAATAATAGCTATCAAGATCAGTTTGCCTCCTTTAAAAAATTAAAAAATGATGAGCAGATTTTTATATCAGCATATGACAGTTTTGAATATACAACAGATCCTAAGGGTATCTCTCAGTTTCAAGATTTGCAACGAATGGAAGTTTGCAACAGATATCAAGGAGAAGGCAAGGAACTGAATAGTCCAGATCAACAGTCTATCGTATATGTTTCTCCAATGGATCTCCAACAACTTGCATTCAACAATGAGATTAGTAAAGGCAATTTTCAACATCTTTTCAATTTACAGTTGGATCAGTAGTCCAAAGAGGTATTGCTTTGTGATTTTGATGACCCTTTTGCTGAATATTTGGAGTCTATGAGCATCATAGATGTTAAAAAATTTCTGTCAGAAGAAGATTGTCTTTATCATATGTTCAAACCTCTTTTTTGCATGATATGGTTTCCATTGTTGTTCGGGTCAAGATCTAGCATGATGTTAGTAAATCAACTCCTTACATGGCTTCATTGGAAACATGAATTCACCTGATATGAGGTAGTATGTTTGGTTAGTGTAGGTGTAATATGAAGAATAAGCTCTTCATAAGAGCATGTAGATTGCTTTAAGTTTTCTTCAATAAACATGCAAACTACAGGCAAGCTTGCAGAGGAACAATTGCATAGGCCACATGACTCCATGCCCAATGCTAAAGGCGACTGGAACTATTAGGTTCTTGGTGACCTCACGGGGAAGTATCCATCCCAGTTGGAGCCAAATGTTAGCTCCCAAAATGAATCAATCAATGTTTTTCATTTTGTAGGTGATAGCGTGGTCATTAATAGGATTCTTTATAAATTTTTAGATTTTAGAAGTATCAAAACATAGGATTTAAGATTTTATCTTAGAAATAAATTGATCCTCAAAAGATCTTTTCAATTTTTTGAGAAAAATCTTTTCAAGAGCTAATGTATGTTGTGAAGTTGAAGTTAGATGGTGAAAGCCTCGGGTTTCAATGGTTAAGGTGTACTCCCCACAACAAGTAAGATGGAGAAAGCGCTTACTATTGTAAATATCAAAAGGAAACTTCAACAATTTTTATAGTGACCATATTTGTCCTATGCGTGCACACCTCAAGGAATTATTGACTCGGGTGGATATTCAAAGGAAGAAATACAGTTTTTATAGAAGCAGACAAAACATGAGGAGAATCTCTTTTTACCTTTTTTCGACAACGATGGAAGTAGGAAAATTACTCTGGATGAGCTTCCACGAATCTGCTAGGAATTTGGTCACCTGAGGCTCAAACATCAAATGTCAGAAATCATCTTATGCAACTGCTGAAGAATCATTACTACTCTACATAGTTTTCTTCTCAAAGATAAAACAAAACTTTCACTAGTGCAGAAGGAAGAATTATAACCAATTAGCTGATGAAAAGTAGAGCTTTCACCAGCTAACTAGCAAATCTTAAGGCAAAATTGTTGGTGAAACCTAAGATGGCCAGAGAAAGAGTATTTTTGCCCAGATCGAAGTTTTACTCAGCCAAATATCTTGAAAACTCTTTCTAAAGATAGATATTGAATTATAAAGGCAAATATAAGATCCACTTTGATATTAAAGAGTTAGAGGAAGTATTCAAGTTGTTTTGGCACCTATTTTAGAGGCAGTAAATCAGGTTTTTTTCCAAAATTAGCAAATTCGAATTTCAGCTTTCTTAAGAGTCATGAAACAGCCTTGGAAGGCTTATCTTCACTACTACCAGGGAAAACACCAAGGCTAGCTCTTGCTCCCATGTTTCAGCTCCATGCGACCTACATAGCAACAAGAACATACAAATCAAATCAAAGCTAGCTTCGAAGCATAACAACAACCACAGAGGAGTTTTTATTAAAATTCACATGCCAGAAGATCATATAGATATCGATTCCCATTTCCAAACATTACAAAAATATTGATCATGGCAGCAAGTCTGCAACAATTTTCAACAAAAGTTATAAGGGTATTATTGCAGTTAATATTTGTAAAGCCTCATTCAATGAGATGGTTTCCTTTATTCTTGCATGTTGGATCAAAGAGTACATATACTGTCAAAACTTCAAAGGAGACTATGAATAATGCTAGTATAAGCATGAATGATAATTAGACAGTAATTTTGGCATTTGTTTTGGCATATGATAACCTCATTAATAGTATGCTCTGTTTTGATATCATCAATGATGAAGATTTTGATTACTTTGAAAAAGGGAAAAAACATTGGGTCACATTTCATTTGAGGCAGCTACAAGATTGGGTTTTCTACCTAGATATAACCTACAAGGAATGAGCATGAAGGAACGAAGTGTCAAAGACCAGTCGGGAATACTTAGATGTTAGTGATCAAATAATTAATTTTGAAATTTGTTTGAAGAATGATGCCTAATCTTGCAGGGAAATGTTGATTACCTTCCTGAGCTCCAAATGAAGATTTGAAAGCACCATTGGAAAGCTTAGGATTTCTAGATGTTGATCGACTATTCAATCATGTAAAACAAACTCTCCACGACTAAGAAATTTGATTTAGAAAACATCTATGCT
This sequence comes from Picea engelmannii, assembly GCA_009831015.1. Taxonomy (NCBI): domain Eukaryota; kingdom Viridiplantae; phylum Streptophyta; class Pinopsida; order Pinales; family Pinaceae; genus Picea; species Picea engelmannii. Next base: position 909,258 of record ML779753.1, on the reverse strand, counting down.
TTTACCAGCTATCTCGTCTTGAACTTTGCTAGTTAGTTGGTGAAAGCTCTGCTTTTCACCAGCTAAGGAGCGGATTTTTAGGTAAATAAGCTGGTGAAAGCCTGTCACGGCTAGAATGACTGAATTTTTTCTCAGATCAGGATTTTTTGAGTTTGAATGGTTTGAAACCACTTCAAATGGACAGTTGTTGAATTATCAAGTCTGATTCAATGGCTATTTTTGATGGATAAGGGAAAGAAGAGGTGTTTCAATCGATTTTGGTATCTTTTTCAAAGGCAGAAAATTAGAGTTTTTGCACACTTCACTAAATTTGAATTTTATCTTTGGAGGACCAAATCAAACAGCCTTGGGAGGTTAAAACTACACTTCATCAGCAATCTACTACTCTTAGAGATCATTAGATAGGATCTTTTCCTATTTTGTTTTGATTTTCCATTTTTAGTATTCTAGATCCATTTTTATAGGATCTCATCCTACACTTGTTGTATCTATTTTGATTTAACTATTTTTAGCAAATCTGATCCATCTTTCAAGGATCTAGATTTCATCTTGTAAGTCTATAAAGCCAAAGACATTTGGAGCACCAAGGTGTTCAATCCTGGATACTTTGGCTATGTACTTTGACTCTGTTATGCTATATGAATCACAGTCTTCTTTGGTTATTATATATCAGTCTTTTCATATGCTCCACTACTTTGTTATTTAATTTTCTTCAGCTTAGTTATTCAGAACTGTTATCTTCTGGTATAGCTCATGAATATGAATTAGATGTTTCTTTACTGTCTCGCACGACCCTACATCTCTTGTACTTGGTTATCTTGAATGGTATTCTTCACACCTTTTTATCTACTGTAACTGATATCTAGTCTCTCAAAGCACTGGTTTATTTAGATGCATAACAAGTTGTCCTTTTCTTAGCCTTCTCATTTATCCCATCGTTCCACACATACTTTGATTATTAAATTTCTTAATTTACCAAGCATTCTTAGCCTACAACCCTAAGGAGTTTCTTGGAGTGATAACACATATTTTCCTTTATTTTTCCCAAAATCTCAGAAGTCTCATCACGCGAACAACGACGGTTTTCATACTCTTAAGGTAAGATTTATTTTTTAATCGTTTAAAATGAGTCTCTACTTTTGAACCTCGGGATGTCACATGTCAGAAGTTATAGATCACATAGTTTACAAGTCCCGAGGGGCGAAACGACAAACTAATTTAAAAATAAATAAATAAACAAATAAAAATAAATAAATAAATAAAGTTTACCCAGATCATTACCAAGAGTAAAAATACTCTAAACTGCAGCTAGGCATCATCGGGATTTCATGTCTCGGCATTTGCTAACTCCAAAAGTCTTACCGTCATAACCTTGACAACTGAAACCGTGAGATTCTTATTTTAATAACTCGGATTAATGTTAAAGGTAAAAATTTTATCCACAGTTAAGCTCTGTCGAGAATTCACAACTCGACGTATCTTCCCTCAAAAGTTATACCTTCAAAGCCTCGATTCGGGAAGTCGCGACATAAATAAAACGTAATTAATTAAACACTTAATCCAGTTTTATCCTACAATTTAATTAAATCATATCATCGCGATCTCGCAATTTTGCAACTCGGCATACGAACATCCCGGAAGCTAAACCTTCGAAGCTCCAAGTCACGAAGTCGCGATATAAATAAGCATGTAATTAATTAAACGCCTAATCATGGTTACGTTTTTTTTTTAACCAAAGATAATTATCGCAATCTCGGGTCTTAGAGGTTCAAAGGGTTAAAGAAAAGACTCCCGATGAGGCAAGTGATGAAAGATTAATTAACATTTGAAAAAAGGCCTAATTAATTAAGCTAAGCCAACATTTTCATTGTTTTAATATGAAAATTAATATGCATAGTCTCCGAGGCGATTTTAAACTTTCTTTCCGCCAACTTGCATTACGAACTGTCAGAATTTATGATAGTAAATGGAAATGAGGTGAATCAACAAGTAAGGATTTGGTTTTTATTGCTAAACTTAAGAATGATTTGACCGTTCTGTCCCTAAGGATGACCTAGTTTTAAATAGTCGAAGACATGGATCTTTTATTTGTTGTCTCAAATTTCATTTCTATTCTACGTAGAGCCAACTTTTGCGAGCGAACTAATTTCTGTATGTATTCATATTTTTATCACAGGAGAGATAAAGTAGAATTCTCTACCATGGTCTCATGAAAAGCGTCTAAAGCCACTGTTGAGGTTTCAGGACAAGGTTCGGACAACGTTTCTGATACTTCACCTCGAAGTGTCGACTCTATCAGGACCTGGTCATATATTTATGAGGTTCTACAGTCTGAATTGGTAGATGTTTTGGATGATTCAAGTGAAAATGGAAAATACGACCCAGTCACCAAGTATAAGATCATCATCCAAGCTCAAATGCATAAAGTAGTGGCTAGGACACATATGCTCCCTTACTACGATATGATCCGGTGGGCATTATACCATGTAGATATAGCAACCAGAACCATCGTCAACGAGAAGAGGGTCACCATTGGGACTTTTAAACCTGAACAATTGCAGGATATGTACAAGTTTCCAGCCATGTCAGACTGTGTTTACAATGCCAAATTCTTGGAGAATTTTAAGCAGAAGGAATGTGTGCAATATGACAAGACTATGTCTGGTTTAATCAAAGATTAGGTTTCACACCCTGTGAAGTTTAGGGCGGATAGTAATGGTATATATTCAATAGATTCTCTGGAACCATAGTTCAAATACATCACTATGATGACCTGCATATTATATGGGAGAGAGGACACCACACATTTTTTCTTTCAGTGGGTGCCTCTAATTCACACGGTCGTCGAAGGTTGTTCCTTCGACTGGGCTAAACTACTATCTGATAGTTTGACCAGTCGAGTTACAGAGTATCGAGCACAGAGGGAGAGTGGAAATATTGCTTCATTCTTTATGGATGCATATATCATGGAATCCATATTTTTTCTGACACCTTTTCCCTTGATTAGTTGGAGCTGGACTCCAATGGAGTCTGAGCCCATCCACGTCTACCATTCAAAACTGTGGGAAGAAAAAGCCTCATATTTTGTGTATGAAATATTTAACTGGGTGATGGTACTGCTGCATGCCACTATCTTCGGCTACCCACCACCTAGGATCTCAGAAAGTATCTTTGTAAATCTGAGCAGTATAGTCGACTGGTACATGGAAGCAGAATTTTCATATCTCAGGGTTTTCGGCGCTTTTGTTCCTATGAATGCCTTGCCATTATTCATACCTGATAGGTTGTCTTTCCGTGAGATTTCCAGACAAACTGTAATCGGTGGCATAAGCAAGGAGATTAAGGGATATTCCAAAAAGGTATGGCCACCTTTTCCTATTCATCTAGATTTCTATTATTTGTTAGATTTCAGGCATGCTAAAGCTAAAGCAGCAACCCTGGAAGACCTGAAATTGGTTCATGTTGAATTCAAGAAGCATGATCCACATAGGGTCATAAGTAACCACTTAGCCAATTGTGGGCTTAAAAGGTTTGAGCATGAAAATTTGCCCTCGGATGACATTTTCCGAGGCATGAGATCTTATGCCAAGGTTTTGGCTCGGATACAAGCCCTGGCTCCTGAAGAAAGGGCTAATGTTTTAAAATTCCAAGAACATCGGCGGAGTTATCTTCCCCCAGTACTGTGGGGTGAAAATCCAATAACAGTAGAGGTGTAGCAAAAAGAAGCTGAAGGCTCAAAAGATTCAGCACCTAGGAAAGAAGAACACCACAACGGGGAGGAGCAAACTAAGAGTCCGAAACTGGAAATAAAAACTCTCGATCCTCTGAAAAAGCAGAATCCAGCTACCACTCCGGGCCAGTCAGCTAAGCAAATCAGAGATCCCATCACCTCCATTTATCCCTTACAGTCAACTCAAGGGAACATAGATGTAGGGTGGATTTTCAGCGAGGAGTTGAGACCTATAAGGATGGAAGAGCTCCCTCCAAATGAGTTCTTTTTTGATAAGAAGAGAAAATATATGGTAAAAAGAGAATTCTATCAAGAAGAGGGATCGGCAGCCAAGAAATTTAAGGTGTTGATCGATGAGAAAGACAAGAAGAAGAACGAATTCACGACATAAATAGCTGAAACATTAGGGGCGTATGCTACGGCAAACCAATTTTCAATCGAGGTTTTGAAAAATTAGCTGAAGCAAAAAAATCTCTTCATCAAAACCTTAGAAGCTAAAATAACCACAGCAGAGGAGGCTGCCAAGGATCAGGAAAGCGCAGGAATAGAACAAGCGAGAATGGCCGACAAAAGGGAAATTGAGCTGCTCAAACCTAAGCTCAAACATGCAGAGCTGGTAGCTTAGACCAGTAAGATATAGGTGGGCCAGAAAAAAGACTTGATTGAGCAGCTATAGGTTAGATTAGAGTTCGTCGAAAGCCAAATCATAAATATTGGGATATTCCAGTCCCAGGCTATGGAGATTTGAAGCAAAGTTTCTGCAACCTAGAGAATTTTACCTGCCAAGGTAGAGACGATTCGGGAAAATTGTTTGCTTATTGATCAAGTATTGCAAAACTTATATGTTAGAGAGAGAGAAGTTGGAGCAGCTCGGATTGCATTTCAAGGGGCTGTAATAGCTATGATAAACAGGGAATCGGGAAAAAATTCTAAGTTTTCTATTTCGAAACAGACCTGAGGTAATATTATGTTGAAAGAATGGGAACACATCATATCAGAAGGAAAATTGTAAGCCAAGAAGGTAAGGAAATCCTGTGAAGAGGATTTTGGTTCTATAGATGGAAATTTGTTAAGCATTGATAGTGAGAATAATGCTGAGATGCTGAGCCAAATGGATATGATGAAACTCTCGCTTGATATAAATGAAAAAGAAGAAAGAGATTCAGCTGAAATCTCACAAGTAACTATGGCTGACATAATTCAAATAGACAAATGTATGATTAAACCAAGTGTGAAATTGTGCACTATTGACACCCTAGATAGATAGATGGAAGAAATGTTGCCGCAATTAGTCAGAGATTGTTACATTTTTTAGGCCAATTGTCAAGCAGAACCTTCAAGGTTGATATCTCAGCTGGTGGAAAAATGTGTCACTTGTACCGAGCATGTGAGAGGGCAGGCTTCTGGTACCAAATAAAGACATAGGAGAAAGAAATGAAATGATTGATCTCCTTCTCATTGTAACTGGAAATCCTGGAACGATTGAGATTCCACCATATGTAAATCTGTATAAATATACAATAGGAGGAAAGAACAAGGGTTGGACCTTTTTTGGTCGATTGTAATAGAGATTTTTCCTCGAGAGTTAATACAAAGAAAATTCGAAGATTCTCGATTCCGTCAAGACTGTGTTATGATTTTGTTTCCCTGTATTTCATATTTCATTTCATTTCATATATGTATCTGATGAATGCTTCGCTATAATTTAGTACAACCTCTACTATAGTGAATAAATTCTAGTTTTCTATATTGTTTACCATTTTTCCTCTGGACCGGCTATCAACAGGTATAAGACCAATGAACATTTTAGATTTCTATATATATTTTATGCTTCATCAAGTTATTTCTTTATCTTTTTCTTCTTCTGTTTATAAATGAGATTCTCCCTTGATAGGAGCCTTACATGATAGACATCTTAATGTTTTCTTACACCTCACACACATTTATTTAAATATAACTCAGTTACGGGAAAGGGCCTTTGGTTTGCACCTTGTTTTCATTACCTGATATTGAACTCTCCTTTATATGACCAAAATCGAGACAACATCTAAAATTCCTTTGAGATTTTATTATAATTATATTCCTCTATGACTGTCCCTGTGACAAGACAGCCTAATATTGAACCCAGACTATCATATCAAACACATATTTCCTTGAATATATTTGATACTATTCTTAAAACAACCGCTACCCGGGTAGAACTGGAAAATTCGTGGGCAACGATTGAAAGGGACATAAACATCCAGGAACAGTTGGAAGCTAGACAAAAACCTAGAAATCAACCCTAGCTTCCTTTTCCGAAGGTTGACATTTCTTCCTTCTCTACCCCTTACTCACTTTCAGATGCCTAGACACTGAACTTCTAAGCCTTAACTACAGACTCTAGAACAACATCCTTTTGGTGCCATTGTCGGGGACCGAAGTTATGAAATCCTTTTCCCTGGGAAAACGACATTTTTTCCGTTGAAAGTGCCACACTTTGATAGTGAACAAAGAGTGCACACCTTTTAAAGGCTTTCCAATATTTCACTTGGCGATGCCACGATTAATAAGCTGGCATCTGGACGAAGGAATACTAAGAAAAACCTAGATGGTAAACAGACCACACCCGTTACTGATCCTGAGAAGAGTTTAAAGGCAAGAGGCTCTCTTAATCCAACCCCTGTAGTCTATCAGCTTAAATACCCACAACTTAAGACCAAGAGTTCTTCTGAACCCTCAACTTAATGCAACCCTCTTTTTGATACAAAAGATCTAACACCACACTGCTACGAAGTTATAAGTGAAACCCATCCGATAACCTCTGCAGTACACAACAGAAAAAGTCCTGTAGAAAATTCATCTGCTGTCGATATATCATCGACCCTTCAGTTGAATTTCACAACCCCACATAGTCCCGAAGGATATTTCACACATCCAATTTCCACACCCATTGGTTCCCCTGACTACATATCTTGCAAGTATGAAGAGCCAAGCCCTCGCATCCATTACCAATCATCCTCAGATTTTTCACCCCGTAAAGAAAGTAAAGATTCACTTTTAGTCTTCCAAAACCCCCTTTACAACTTTCCACTAATAACGATGGTAGTCGCTAGAGGGGTAGGTTGAGGGGTTGTCGGAGGAGGAGGTGGAGGTGCTCCTGGGGTAGGAGCTGGAGGCCAAGGGTCTGCCCCCCCTCCCAAAGTGTTTTCTAGAGTGGAAGTAAGATACACTCCTTTGGTATTACCCATTCCTCTGCACAACCTTCCCAAAAATTATATAAAAAATTTGCCAAAATTTACTAGGGAAGGAGATCTGACCGTAGCCGAACACATAAATTTCTTTGATCAATTTGCAGACATCCTAGGTCTCACACATGAAGATGTGTATTCGAGGATTTTTGTCCAAACCTTCAAAGGTCAGGTTCGAACTTGGTTTCAGAGTCTACCTGCAGGATCTTCTTGTCCTATGATGCCTTGGAAGATGCTTTCCTTAGACAATGGGGTGAAAGAAAGGACCGCCTATACTATTTAACCGAGTTTGGGTCTTTAAGTAAAAATAATTCAGAAACAGTTATGGAGTTTATTCAAAGATTCAACAAGTTGTATAGAAAAATCCTAGCCGAGGTTAAACCGTCCCAACCCACAGCCAAAGTAACTTTCGCGGGGGATTTCGAACCAGATTTTGCACTTCTTTTATGAGAAATAAGGGGAGCTACTCTAAAACGAATGTAAGATGACGTTGTAGAAATTGATTCAAATATGATGTCTTCTGGTAAGTTAAAATATAAATTCGAAATGGGAAACCAAGAAACTAGACACTTTAGAGAACAAGCAGGCCCATCAGGGTCTAACAGATACATAGATGACAAAGTAGACGATATGGCCAGGGTAATTAAGGAACTATCTAATAAGATATCTAGAATGGAGCTAGAACAGGCCAAAGCTGATTCTTTCACCAAAAAGGATTTTAGGAAGAATCCCAATCCCCCAAATCAACAAAGATAGATAAAAAATGAAGATCAGAAAATAAAAACTCCCCTAAAGAACGAAAATTTTATAGGAGTGAATGATCTCCAAGATTTAGGAGATTCAGATGATGATGTCATGAACATGGGTGATGTTTGCACACAACCTTATCTGACTAGAGAGGATTATGAAAAATATCTAAACACTCAACAATCAGCTATTGCAGGTGAAGAAAGAGATTCTACTGACCTTTGTAGTTATCAAGAAGAAACCAGTATGATAATGGCCGAGGTCCAACATAGATATAACTTGAGATCTAAGGCTAAGCCTATTTCAACTACTCAACCTAAGAAAATTCTCCCAAGAGGTCAAACTTATGAGCCTACCCCAGAAGAAATTGTGTTACCTAACAACAAAGAGAAAGTAGTAAACACGATGGAACCCGAAGTAGAAAAAGTTGAGACTAAAACATAGGAAACTGAAGCAGCTAATACAAATACACCTTTAATCAAGATCATGAGTAATAAGTTAGTCCAGACAGATAAGTTGGAGAAGAAGGATTCATAAGTCCCAACTAGAGAAGTAGACAAGGTGAGCGGAGTTTTCAGTTTCGAAAATGAGATAAATAAAATTAAGATACCAATTCCTCTGGTAGAGTTAGCGAAAAACCCAGTTTATCAAAAATAGATCACCAAAGTGATAGGCATTTCAGAGTTAGAAATCCAATTTGATGTTTTTAACCTGTAAGATGATAAGCCCAACATCACTTTTGGTCCACATTTTGAAGGAGCCAAAGAAACTGTTGCTCCCTTTTATACCACCTTAAATGTATACGATCAACTGCTACATAATTGCATGCTAGACTCTGGAGCCTCGCATAACGTGATGCCTAAAATTATTATGGAAAAATTGGGTCTCTAGATCATCAGACCTTATGAAGATATTTACTCATTTGATTCGAAAAAAGTTAAGTGTATGGGAATGATAAAGGATTTAGTAGTCACCCTAGCACAGGTCCCAGTTAAGAGCATCTTTATGGATGTGGTCATTGTTGATATTCCTCCCAAGTACAACTTACTGTTGTCTAGGTCATGGGTAGCCAATCTAAAGGGTTCTCTACAACTAGATATGACGTATGCCACGATTCTTGTGTTTGGTGGGAAATTTACTCGGTTGTACAGGGAGATGAGGTTAGCATATACGGTTAGCGACCCTCAAAATCTGAACAATTTCCCTATTTACATTGTAGATCAAGATTTAGGAAATTGTATCTTATCTTTTGACGATGGTTTATATGGTTGCATAGAGGAAAACGATATAGAGCATGAAGAGTTAGTTTACATGACCGAAGATATGTGTAGCATCGGTATCTGGAAAATGTTTTTTGATGGTGCCTCGTCTTGCGAAGGGGTAGGTGCAGGAGTGCTTTTTGTGGCACCTAAAGAAAGGTCCATTGTCCCTTTTTCTTACAGAATACAATGGGATATAGATTATACTAACAATGTATGTGAATATGAAGCCTTGGTCTTAGGATTAGAGGCTGCCGGGAGGTTAAAAATAAAAAACCTGGAGGTATACGAAGATGCGGAGTTGATAATCAAACAAATAAATCGACAATACCAAGCCAAGCATCCTAGATTAAGATCATAAAGAAATTGTGCCTGGGATCTAATGGAAAAAAATTTCTCGTCTGTAAATGTCCAGTCCATCCGACACACAGAAAACTTACGGGTGGATGCATTAGCTAAGGAAGCTTCAACTTTCTCTCCTCCTACAACCTTTAAATTGAAGTATCACATAGAGATAAGACACAGACCATCTATACTGGATAATATCCAGAACTGACAGGTGTTTGAGGATGATGAACAAATTAAGAAGTTTCTTGAAGTAGTAGGTGAATTTTCTGAAACTCACGTGGATCAAGAAAATCAGAATGACCATATATGGATCATGCAAGAAGGGGAGGACCCTCAAGCTTTCCAAGACAAAATCACAAATCATCACATGTTGGTCCTAAAAAATAACCAAATTCTAAAAGGACTGATCCCTCTGGAAAGACTATTTGATCAAAACGACATACCTGTAAAATCCACCTTACAACCCCAACTAGAAGAGTTTGAGGACTGTGACATAGGAACCAAAGAAGAGTCTAGGATGGGTAAAATATCTAAACTCCTCCCCCTTGAAATAAAAGGCAAGTATAAGGACCTACTCAGACAATTTAAAGATGTTTTTCCCTAGCCTTACGACGAGTTAAGAACCTACGACACTACCGTGATCGATCACAAGATAGCTCTAAAGCCTGGGGTCAAACCCTTTAGACAAAATCTTAGGTAGATCAACCCCATTTTATTTCCTGTGGTCGAGAGAGAAGTGAAGAAGCTTTTAGAGGCGAAAATTATAGTACCTCTGAGATATTTCGACTGGGTGGAAAACCTGGTCCCGGTCAAAAAAAAGAGTGGGGAAATTAGACCATGCGTGGATTTCAGAAATTTAAATAAGTCCTCTCTTAAAGACAACTATCCACTGCCTAAAATGGATCATGTACTAGAAAGGGTAGTTGGGGCGAACAAAATGTCTATGATTGACGGTTTCTCTGGATATAATCAAATTGCCATTAATGAACAAGATAAGAAAAAATAGCTTTTACTACCCCTTGGGGTACGTTCATGTATGATAAAATACCTTTCAGTTTGATGAATGCAAGAGCCACATTCCAACATGCTATGGACATCACTTTCATCGGAGAGAGGGATACGTTCGTAGTCATTTATCTCGATGATTTAACAGTTTTCTCCAAATCCGACAAAGAGCATTTGGTACATCTTAAACAAACATTCGAAAAATGTCACAGGTTTGGTCTGTCCTTAAATCCCAAGAAATCACACTTGGTCCTACAAGAAGGTAAACTTTTTGGGTCATATTGTATCTAAGGATGGAATTAAGATTGATCCTAAGAGGGTTGAAGTGATAGACACTATAAACATTCCTAGAAATGTAAAAGAAATTCAATCTTTCTTAGGAAAAATATTTTTCTTACAAAAATTTATCCCAAATTTCGCTGAAATTGTAAAATTGATCACAGATATGTTGAAAAAGAACAACAAAGTAAAGTGGACAACGAAGGCCAAAGCGTCATTCACACACATTAAGAAATTCATAGCTGAGGCACCAATATTGGCAAGCCCCGATTATCTAAAAGATTTTCTTATTTTCTCGTTTGCCTTCGAACACACGATTGTTGCGGTGCTCCTCCAAAAAAACAAAGAGGGTTTCAAACAACTGATTGCCTTTTTCAGAAAGAGCCTCAGAGATGCAAAACTTAAATATGATATAATAGAAAAACATGCGTATGTCATGGTAAAAGCATTGAAGGCATTTAGAACATATGTATTACACTCCAAGATAATTGCGTATGTACCTACAAGTTTTGTAAAAGATATTTTTGTACAACCAAACAACGATGGGAAAAGAGGACGATGGCTTACCAAGATTCAAGAATTTGACCTAGAAATTAAACCTACTAAACTGATAAAGGGACAAGGCCTGGCCAAACTTATGGCTAAATCAAATCTCAGAGCTCTGGATATAAACTTCTTGCATGAAGGTGAGGAAGACATGAACATAAATGAGATTGATGAACGAATAAGTGCAATTAATATTGAGGATAAGTTCATATCATCAGAATGGTACAGAAACATAGTATCCTACCTGTTGACTCTAAAATGCTCGAGTGAACTATCGCCATCAAAATCCATGACTTTAAAGCTTCATGCAGTTAAGTATTGTATTGCCAAAAATCAACTATATTGGAAAGACTCACTCGGTTTCTTATTAATCTGCTTAGTCGAATCAGAGACATAAACGGTTATAAGTGAATTTCACGAAGGAGTGTGTGGAGGACATCATGCTTGGAGGGCCACAACTTAGAAAATTCTGAGAGCTGGGTATTACTAGCCAAAACTTTTTTCTGACATAAACGCCAAGGTCCAAGCTTGTAACCCTTGTCAACTATTTGTAGGAAAACAGAAACTCCCAGCATTACCTTTGGTTCTAGTCAAAACTGAAGCCCCTTTTCAACAATGGGGGCTAGATTTTATAGGCGAGATTAATCCACATTCTAGTGCCCAACACAAGTGGATCTTAACTGCCATAGACTACTTTACTAAATGGGTGGAAGCTATTCCAACCGAAAGGGAAACTAACTCGGTGGTAATAGATTTCTTAGAAGACAATATTTTGTCAAGATTTGGCTACCCCCGAAAGATAGTCACAGATAATGCTTAGGCTTTCAAATCTATGGCTATGATCATCTTCTGGCCAAAGTATAATATTGTTCTTGGCCATTCTACAACATACTACCCCCAAGGAAATGGACTGGCTGAGTCATCTAACAAGATCCTGATCAATATAATTAAGAAAGTGTTGGATGAAAACAAAAGGTCTTGGCATGTGCATTTAAAGTACGCCTTGTGGGCGAATCACATAGGCACTAAAATGTCTATCGGAATTTCCCCTTTTCAGATGGTATATGGGATAGATGCGGTGTTACCTATAAATTTAGCGCTCCTCGTGATGAAATTGTGGCAAGATTAGAAAGAAGAACCTAATCATGTCACTAGGAGGATAAACGAGCTAATCGAGGTTCAACAACACAGGGTCAAAGTAGATGAAAGGTTGCAGAAGTATCAAGACAACATGAAAGCATTATTCGATCGTAGGGCAAAGGACATATATTTCCTCCAAGGTGATTTAGTTTTAAGGTGGGATGCAAGGAGGGAAGAAACAACGAAACATGGTAAATTCGATCACCTCTTGTATGGGCCATTCAGAGTCTCGACTCTCGAAGGAACAAATTCTTTCCTACTAGAAAATCTAGACCGTTAAATCCTCAACGCCCCTGTCAATGGGCGTTACTTGAAGCATTATATGACATAAGCAGTCGCCAAAAAAAAAGGATTTGCATATTCATATATAGATTTTTTTACATATGTATATATATTTCATTACACATTGCTATTTTGATTTTCTTTTCCTCTTGCAACTTTTTGACACCTTTCAAAAAGCCTTGATAACCTTCATATTTGCCTTTTTACAGGTTTCCAACTGCAAACAAAACTAGCAGGAGAGGTACATAGAAAGTCATGTATCGAAAAATAAATTGTCTTAAAGAGGTGATAAAAAAGATTTTTTGATATTTTGGAAAGAAAATGAAGCGATAAGGTAAAAGTGAGATTTCCTGAAAGACTTGTTTTGAAGGGATATCAAAGAAAAACAAGATAACCTCATAAGATACAACAACATCGTCTAAACTAATAAATAAAAGAACATTTCCATGGTTAATAATTTATGAAAGAATAAGATGAAATAAACAAGTCATTCAAAGTAAAGCGCCCCCGAAAAACGATTTTCAAGAGTCAGTTTTGATTTTTTGACCTCTGTTTTTCAGTTTATAGATCTCCATCTATCACCCTTTTCTGTTTTCTGGTTTACCTTTGAAAACCCAACATCTTTCCAATTTAGCATACGTAGGAAGAACAGATTTTGTTTTAGCCTCGAGAGCTTCAACGCAGATTGTGAAAAGTAAGTTAGTCTTCACAACACCTCGGTCCCTTGCTGAACAAAGTGACGCTTAAGTGATCCTAAATTTTCTAGGTTTTTCAACAGTTTCAGAGGATTGAGGCTTGCTCAAATAGAACACTCTAATAAATTGATTTTCCCCTTTCTCCCTGTGAACGAAGGTGTTGTGAAAGTTAAGGGAAGGTTGGTACCGAGTAATCAAAGTAAGTTGAAAGACCTATAATGAAAAATATTACACAGATATCATCCCTCATATAAATTGATTGCCCCCATCTTCACGCTCTAAAAAAGCAAATTATAAGGAAGATGGTGAAAGAAAATTCAGAAATGATTGCCCCCATCTAGTCCAAAAGACGATGAAAGGAAATTCAGAAATGATTGCCCTTGTCTAAACATTTAAATGCATAAATATATTCCAAAGTGGTGAAAGGAAATTCAGTAAAAAGGACGAGATAACTTCACTGGGGTACTAAACAGGTTCGCTGACAGTGAAGCAATATCTGAGATATTTGTAAGGTTGTTATACATGAATATCACTATACTCTGGTAACCAATTATTTTTAAAACCTGATCTACATCCCAAGTTCAGACAGGGCGTCCTGATTAAAAACATATAATTTTCTTCTTTTGATGCAAGCCGGTAGCCACAAGATCTGTTGGCTCTCCTAGAACCATTTTGATTGTCTTAATGCAGACCTAAATTCAATAACGGGAAGGAGAAGGTTATGAAAGGGACTACAACCGAGTTTAGAAAAGTATTTGAGTTTTGAGAAGCTTTTCAAAAATAAAAAACGAAGTCCTTTTCCCCTTTGGTATCCTATTCTAGGGAACATTTTCGCTAGATTAAAGCCATTAACTCCATTTACCCAATATAGGCACGTGGTCTACTATTCTTCCTGTCTTGTAGGAAAACGAGATCCCTAGTTGGAGCCTATGTTGGAGCCGCCTTTGTTTTTTGGCCTGTTTAAAATTTTATATCTTAATGCTTGAAATCGAAAGTCGATTTTCATATTTTCCTTTATTTTTCCCAAAATCTTAGAAGTCTCATCACGCAAACAACGATGGTTTTCATACTCTTAAGGTAAGATTTATTTTTTAATCGTTTAAAATGAGTCTCTACTTTTGAACCTCGAGATGTCCCATGTTGGAAGTTATAGATCACATAGTTTACAAGTCCCAAAGGGGGAAATCACGAAAGAATTTAAAAAATAAAATAAAAGAAAAAAGTTTACCCAAATCATTACCGAGAGTAAAAATACTCTAAACCACAGTTAAGCATCACCAGGAATTCGTGTCTTGGCATTTTCTAACTCCAAAAGTCTTACCGTCGTAACCCTGACAGCCGAAACCACAAGATTCTTGTTTTAATAACCCGGGTTAATGTTAAAGGTAAAAAGTTTAGCTGCGGTTAATCTCTGTCGGGAATTTGCAACTCAGAGTATCTTCCCTCAAAAGTTATACGTTCAAATCCCGGAGTCGCGAAGTCGCGACATAAATAAAACGTAATTAATTAAACACTTAATCTGGTTTTATCCTACAATTTAATTAAATCATATCATCACGATCTCATGATTTCACAACTTGGAATATGAACATCCCAGAAGCTATACCTTCAAAGATTCGAGTCGCGAAGTCGCGATATAAATAACCACGTAATTAATTAAACACCTAATCATGGTTACGTTTTTTTTTTAACCAAAGCTAATTATCACAATCTCGGGTCTTATAGGTTCAAAGGGTTAAAGAGAAGACTCCCGATGAGCTGAGTGCCGAAAGATTAATTAACATTTAAAAAAAGGCCCGATTAATTAAGCTAAGCCAACATTTTCATTGTTTTAATATGAAAATTAATATGCACAGTCCCTAAGGCGATTTTAAACTTTCTTTCTGCCAACTTGCATTACGAACTGTCAGAATTTATGACAGTAATTGGAAACGAGGCGAATCAACAAGTAAGGATTTGGTTTTTATTGTTAAACTTAAGAATGATTTGACCATTCTGTCCCTAAGGACGACCTAGTTTTAAATATTCGAAGACATGAATCTTTTATTTGTTGTCTCAAATTTCATTTCTATTCTACGCAGAGCCAACTTTTCGCGAGCGAACTAATTTCCGTATGTATACATATTTTTATCGCAGGAGAGATAAAGTAGAATCCTCCACCATGGCCCCGCGAAAAGCGTCTAAAGCCACTGTTGAGGTTTCAGGACAAGGTTCAGAAAATGTTTCTGATACTTCACCTTGAAGTGTCGACTCTGTCAGGACCTGGTCATATATTTTTGAGGTTCTACAGTATGAATTGGTAGATGTTTCAGATGATTTGAGTGAAAATGAAAAAGCTGACCTAGTCACCAAGTATAAGATCATCGTCCAGGCTTAAATGCATAAAGTAGCGGCTAGGCCACGTCTTCTCCCTTACTACTATATGATCAGGTGGGCATTAGACCATGTAGATATACCAACCAGAACCATCGTCAACGAGCAGAGGGTCACCGTTGGGACTTTTAGACCTGAACAATTGCAGGCTATGTACAAGTTGCCAGCCGTGTCAGAATTTGTTTACAATGCCGAATTCCTAGAGAATTTTAAGCAGAAGGAATGTGTGCAATACGAAAAGACTATGTATGGTTTAATCAAAGATTGGGTTTCACACCCTGCGAAGTTTAGGGCAGACAGTAATGGTATATATTCAATAGCTTCTCTGGAACCACAGTTCAAATGTATTTCTATGATGACCTGTAGATTATATGGGAGAGAGGACACCACACATTTTTTCCTTCAGTGGGTGCCTCTAATTCACACGGTCGTCGAAGGTTGTTCCTTCGACTGGGCTAAACTACTGTCTGATAGTTTGACCAGTCGAGTTACAAAGTATCGAGCGCAAAGGGAGAGAAAAAAAAATTCTTCATTCTTTATGGCCATGTATATCATGGATTCCATATGTTTTCTGACACCTTTTCCCTTGATTAGTTGGAGTTGGACTCCAACAGAGGCCGATCCCATCCACGTCTACCATTCAAAACTATGGGAAGACAAAGCCTCATGTTTTGTGTATGAAATATTTAATTGGGTGATGGTACCGCTACATGTTACTATCTTCGGCTACCCACCACTCATGATCTCACACAATATCACAGTAAATCTGAGTAGTATAGATGACTGGTACGTGGAAGCAGAATTTTCATATCTCAGGGTTTTCGGTGCTTCTGTTCCTCCGAATGCCTTGCCATTATTCATACCCGATAGGCTGGCTTTCCGTGAGATTTCCAGACAAACCGTAATCAGTGGCATAAGTAAGGAGCTTAAGGGATATTCCAAAAAGGTATGACCACCTTTTCCTATTCATCTACATTCTTATTCTTTGTTAGATTTCGGGCATGCTAAAGCTGAAGCAGCAGCCCTGGAAGACCTAAAATTGGTTCATGTTGAATTCAAGAAGCACGATCCACATAGGGTCGTAAGTAATCACTTAGCCAATTACGGGATTAAAAGGTTTGAGCATGAAAATTCACCCTCGGATGACATTTTCTGAGGCACAAGATCTTATGCCGAGGTTTTGGCTCGGATACAAGCCCTAGCTCCTGAAGAATGGGATGATGTTTTAAAATTACAAGAACATCAGCAGAGTTGTCTTCCTCTAATATTGCGTGGTGAAAATCCAATAACAGTAGAGGTACAACAAAAAGAAGTTGAAGGCTCAAAAGATTCAGCACCCAGGAAAGAAGAACACCCAGACGGGGAGGAGCAAACTAAGAGTCTGAAACTGGAAATAAAAACTCCCGATCCGTCGAAAAAGTAGAATCCAATTACCACTCCAGGCCAATCAGCTAAAAAACTCAGAGATCCCATTGCCTCCATTACTCCCTTACAGTCAATTCTAGGGAACATAGACGCAGGGTGGATTTTCAATGAAGAATTGAGACCTATAAGGATGAAAGAGCTCCCTCCAAATGAGTTGTTTTTTGATAATAAGAAAAAAATTGTGGTAAAAAGAGAAATTCTATCAAGAAGAGGGATCAATAGCCAAGAAATTTAAGGTGTTGACCGATAGGAAAGACAAGAAGAAGGACGAATTCATGACATAAATAGTCGGAACATTAGGGGCGTATGCTACGACAAACCGATTTTCAGTCGGGGTTTTGAAAAATCAGCTGAAGAAAAAAAATCGCCTCATCAAAACCTTAGAAGCTAAACTAGCCACAACAGAGGAGGCTGCCAAGGACCAAGCAAGCACAGGAATAGAACAAGCGAGAATGGTCGACAAAAATGAAATTGAGCTGCTCAAAGCTAAGCTCAAACAAGCAGAGATGGTAGCTCAAACCAGTCAGATACAGGTGGGCCAACAAAAATACTTGATTGAGCAACTACATGTTAGATTAGAGTTCATCGAAATCCAAATCATAAATATCGGGATATTCCAGTCCGAGGCTATGGAGATTCTGAGCAGAGTTTTTGCATCCCAACGAAGTTTACTTTCCAAGGTAGAGACGATTTGGGAAAATTGTCTGCTTATTGATCAAGTATTAGAAAACTTATCTATCAGAGAGAGAGAAGTTGGAGCATCTTGGATAGCATTTCAAGAGGCTGTAATAGCTACAACAAACAAGGAATCGAGAAAAAGTTCTAAGTTTTCCATTTCGGAACAGAACCGAGGTAATATTATGTTGAAAGAATGGGAACACAACATATCAGAAGGAAAATTGCAAGCCAAGAAGGTAAGGAAATCCTGTGAAGAGGCTTTCAGTTCCATAGATGGAAATTTGTTAGGCATTGATAGCGAGAGTAATGCTGAGACGCTGAGCCAAATGGATATGATGAAACTCTTGCTTGATATAAATGAAAAAGAAGAAAGAGATTCGACTGAAATCTCACAAGTAACTATGCAAGACATAGTTCAAATAGAAAAATGTATGATTAAACCAAGTGTGCAATTTCGCGCTATTGACACCCTAGACAAACATATGGAAGAAAGGTTTTTGCAATTAGTCAGAGATTGTTACATTTTTTAGGCCACTTTTCAAGCGGAACCTTCAAGGTTGATATCTCAGTTGGTGGAAAAATGTGTCACTTATACCGAGCATGCGAGAGGGCAGGATTCTGGTACCAAATAAATACATAGGATAAAGAGATGAAACGATTGATCTTCTTCTCATTGTAACTGAAAATCCTAGAATGATTGAGATTCCACCATATGTAAATCTGTATAAATATACAATAGAAGGAAAGAACAAGGGCTGGACCTTTTTGGGTCGATTGTAATAGAGATTTTTCCTCGAGAGTTAATACAAAGCAAATTCAAAGATTCTCGATTCCATCAAGACTGTGTTATGTGTTTGTTTACTTGTATTTCATATTTCATTTCATTTCATATATGTATCTGATGAATGCTTCGATATAATTTAGTACAACCTCTACTATAGTGAATAAATTCTAGTTTTCTTTATTGTTTACCATTTTTCCTCTGTACCGGCTATCAACAGGTATAAGACCAATGAACATTTTAGATTTCTATATATATTTTATGCTTCATCAAGTTGTTTATTTATCTTTTTCTTCTTCTATTTATAAGTGAGATTCTCCCTTGATAGGAGCCTTACATGATAGACAGCATAATGTTTTCTTACACCTCACACACATTTATTTAAATGTAACTTAGTTACAGGAAAGGGCCTTTGGTTTGCACCCTATTTTCATTACCTGAGCTTGAACTCTCCTTTATATGACCAAAATCGAGACAACATCTAAAATTTCTTTGAGATTTTCTTATCATTTTGTTCCTCTATGACTATCCCTATGACAAGACAGCCTAATATTGAGCCTACACTATAAGATCAAACACATATTTCCTTGAATCATTTTTATACTATTTTTAAAACAGACACTACCCGGGTAGAACTGGAACATTCATGGGTAGCGATTGAAAGGGACATAAACATCCAGGAACAGTTGGAAGCTAGACAACAACCTAGAAATCAACCCTAGCTTCCCTTGCCAAAGGTTGACATTTCTTCCTTCTCTACCCCTTACTCACTTTAGGATGCCTAGACACTGTACTTCTTTGCCTTAAGTACAGTATCTGGAACATTAGAGACAACCCATAGGAGGAGACCCCATCATAGTGGTTTTCAAGAGGAGTATCCAGGTAATCCGATGAGTACGAGTCTGAAACTCTACAATAACAAGATTTGGTGCAGGTTGAGCATTTGAGGTGATGATAATCGAAGGGTCCATGGGCTAGGTGGAAGGTGCCATTTAAAATGGACATAGTTGACATGGAGCCAAGTGGGTTCCATGTGGAAATGAAGTGACTTGTGGTTAAAGAAGGCCTTGGAACTTTAAAGGGCTGTAACTTTTAATCTAGGACTCATATTTGAGACCAATTATAGTCATTAGAGAGTTCTTAATGAGAAGAAGATGATGGTTCCCTTGAGATGGATGAGGAAAAGAGAAATTTAAATACCCCATCCATTAAATGGTACTTGAGTTGGTTGGATTTATTACAAAGTGGTATTAGAGCAGAGTTCAAACACTAGGCCTTGATAGGCCAAAAAACAATCACAATATTGGTACACCAAAGCTAATATGAACATGTTGAAAAGTGTTTTCTTCCTTAAAATTTTGTATGCTAGATACACTAGCTCCTTTAGGAGAAGGATTGAAGATCAATTTTTTTTTTTTTACAATTTATTATAGGAGGAAAAAATTACATGTTGATTTGCAATAGAAGAAGAATATTTTTGCTTCGTTGGAATAAAAGATACTCCTACAAGAGTTGGAATATTATGACAAGCATTAATGGTTGAATATGGCATAATCATGTTAGACTTTCTTAAGTATAGAGAAATAATAAACTAGAGGGTTATAATAAGTTGTAAAGTTGCCTATAGGTATGGGTTGATGTAGCCCTTAGCAATTGAAATTTCTACCTAAATGAAAATATTAAACTTTGTTTAGAGGACGAATGGAAACTTGTAAGGTCTGTTTATTTGACCTATAATGAATGAAACTTGTTCCTAAGATAATACATTAAAAAAAGTAAAGAAGGAGTCCTTTTGGATTGATGCTAGTCCCCATAAAAGAGGTAGAGTAATATGGGCATATGTGAAAGCTTATGAAATCATGGTTGTATGAAAGGAAAATATGCACCTATTAACCTAAAGGAATGTCTATGCATATGAATGCAAGAGGCACACAACTAGAATACATCTACATTGTAGGAATGGGTAAAATTCTTGGTGCACAAGGACATGATGAATGCATATGGAAAAGATTGAGCATGAATATAACATGCATATAGAATTATTATAGTCTGTTATTAAATGAAAAATGTGGTTTTATCTTGGATCATATGGTTAGTGATGATTTGATTATAGAAGAATAAGTAAAATGCTAATGATGTTGATTGCATACTACCTTATGAGGATAAGGTAGAATGGTTAATGAAATGTTGGTCCCAAATATGGTAAAGAAAATTCTTGGGAAATTTCAGATGACCAATGGGTTAGATTAACATCGAGAGGTGGATGATAGCAATGCGGGTATGGCTTCGTATACTCAAATAGTAGTGAGAGGAAATCTAGAAAACAATTTCCTTGGTAAAGGTCTGTTTACCAAGAATGGTTTGAGGCATGAAGAGAGACTAGAATTCTTATCTTGTTTCCTTAGGTAATGTGGTAATTAACTAGTTAGTGTTCTCTTAATTGTAGAATTCCTTTGTAGTAGAAGAGTAAAAGTTAGTTTCTTGTTGGTTTCCATCATGTAAATAGGGCAACATAATTATGATTTTGGTGGTGAGATTGGTCATGTAAATGATTGTAGTCTCTCATCGAACAAGATTATGTTAAATAAATGTGAACAAATGATGTAAAAATGTGCAAGTGATGCACACACATGCATATGCTAAAATGACATGGTGGGACTTTCTGAAGGAGTAGAATATGAGGCAAGATTTGTACTTGCCAGGTTTTATGTAATGTGCCCAAAATTTCACTAAAAAAAAATAAAAAATTATCAGGGAAAATTAAATTCTATTAATCATCAAAATTGTTTGTGACACAATAAGATATTCCATTATATATCTTATTCCACTATTTATACGTATATAAGTTTTACTCCACTGGATTATCCATCCTAAAGGTCCAAAGGAGATTTAAACCCAACCTATATCCTATTGTTATATTTCATCATAGCGTTTTTATTAGATTAGAGTCATACATTTATTTGCATTGATGAATTAGTTGCTATGACTGTCAAAGTCCATAGCATAATCACTAGGGTTACATCAAACCATCTTATCGATATTATAATAGTGTAATAAACTATTTTATAAAACATGTAAGCAATATAATCCATAAAAACAAGATTTAAAACACTAGAAGATATAGTGTTAAACTATGAGACATACCTATCCAAGTCAAAAATCTATGCGCTAGGGTTTATAACACCCCATAAAAAAATACAACCTTACCATAGTGTAATGAACTATATTTAAACAAGGAAAACTTCGATGTGCATACAACAATAAAGTTCTAACCCTACGCATATGCTAACATTACCCACCCGATCCATGGTTACACATATACAACACATCATTTAAGTGGTTCATAAATCATATTTGAGATGGATTTCAGGTCAGGTCTAAACATAGGTCGTTACAGTTGTAGGAATTTATGCTAGGATAGGTGTATTAATGGTGATAGACGTACTAGTACACTCCAGGCCTGACACTATAGAGAACCGTCGGTTGTGGGCTCACCACTACCGAGGGGCTCGAGGTGCCATTACACCACTTGTAGTTGTTCCTTGGGTCTCCTTTTCACTTTGTTACTTTGTTGGTTTACTCTCCTCGACCACTTGTAGTTGTTCCTTGGGTCTCCTTTTCACTTTGTTACTTTGTTGGTTTACTCTCCTCGACCATTAGTAGTGTTCAACTCCATGGATAATGGTAGAAATGGCGCTCTCGCAGGGTTCTCGACGGGAACGATAAGTAATTGTTCTAAAGCTTGCGTTCTTTGTGCAATGCATTCTTTATGAAAGACAGTCTCTACGAAATGTATTATTTATGCAAAAAAAATTCTATGTGCAATGTATACTCTATGTAATGCATTCTCCATCTAGTACAATATAAAATCTGTGAGGTTCTATGTCACATACTTCATGTTTTTTTTGTTTTTTTTTTTAGAGTTGATATCACATGATAATTTCACCCTCGTATGCGTTTTGTTCTAGGTTCCACCATGTTAAATATTTCATTTGTGAGTTAGGTTAAATACTTTAAGTTTATCACTCAGGTTTGATGGGGTTACTTTGTTTCTTCTTTGCTAGCTATCTGTTTTCAAACCCGTAATCCTTTGGGTTCCTTTCCAGTCAAAACATGGTCAGAAAACACTGTGGTTGCAAGATAAAGCCTCTTCAAACTTTCGCGTACTCATTTTAAAGTCTGTAACGAGGTCATTACACCCGCAACCTTTGTCTAGGGGTTGTTGTGTAGGATCTAACCGTTAGTTTATAGACCTTTACGGGAAGACCCTGGATGCTCGTCGAATTGGCTATACTATTATTCTTTCATATTAACACTTCGGCCATAATTCTTTTCAATTTAATAAAATACATACCATGATTGTTACCGATATATATATATATATATATGGATCGTTCTTTGTTTGTCTCTGTAATTACCTTTTAATTTAATATTTTCTCTGCTGCAAGTATCCTATGTGTTGGAAATCCATCTATGTACTGAGGAGACAACATGTAACTATGTTCTTTAAATCTTAGCTCCTCCACAATATTCTTTTGGCCCTCTCCATGGGGTTTGGTAATTTCATTGAGGTAATACTTAGTAGTTAATTGGTGTTGTTTTAGTTTATTATAGCCACCTCTCTATTAAATCATTTATTGACCCGATTGTAATATCCTCAAATGTTATACAATTAAATTCTATGTGGATTTTTGAAAATAAATTTCTGGTTTTGGAAAATTTGAATTTGGAAATTATTTTCCAATTATGGCAAATCCGAATTTGGAATTTTCGTTTATGTAATTAATTATTTAATTAATGTCCTCCTTTATTGGACACATGTATGAGACAACTTTTTTAATAAATTTAGTGTTGGAAGAAAATTGGAAAAAATAGGTTAAAAATAGTTGACCATGACTCCATGAGTGGGGCACGGGTTTGAGTTACCTCAAGGTTGATTTTTACAAGTGTTAGAAGTGGAATTTAACCACTAGCAACCCGATTTGTAAAGCGACAAATTTCCCCAAGGAGGGAATGAAAGACCTAGGCACAAGAATGTATATATTTACAACATATGTGGGAGGTAGGACATTGCTTAGTATGTTGGGAATGGAAAACTGTTTGATGTTATGAACATTGTTAGTGTGAGGAAAAGTATTTTCTGATCTGTGGATGGTGACTATCGYTAAGGAGGATCATTCAGTTTKCCCTTATGGACTCATGGTCACGCTAGGGGGTGAGCGGGACAAGTGACCTTGGTTGCTTTGTTCTATGATTGGGTGGAACGTGGTTTTTTTTTTTTTTAAGTAAAAAGGTTGGAGCCTATTATATTACCATAAACAKAATACRTAKYTGTTAGTGATGCCAGCTGTCCCGCCTGAGCAAGAAACCAGGACAGCTGGGCATCCTTGTCCATGTGTCACCCAGGTTGCAGAATTAGCAAAATTAACAAAATTGACGATGYTACGTCCTKCCCAAAGGAAACCAGGACTAATAGTCATGAGCATGAAACTTGTTTGCCTACCTAGAGCTAAGAAATACTAGTAGCTAGCTATCTTAAGGCATAAATTGTAACAACAAAACCAAAAGCAAAGTCTAGTTCTGAACATTAGGTAACCTCTAAACCGGGATTCTTGTCCTCATCCATGGAATTCCTCCATCTTGCTAGGAATGAGTAATCTCGCGCGCAAGTCAGACATTGTTTCTTTGGCTGGGTTCTGGAATGTGTCGCAAAGAACATGTCAAGCCGCTGATCCATTCGCGCGAGGCGGAAGATCTGATCTTCCAACATATTCCTCATCTCAAAGACGAGATTGAGGTATCCCCAGTCAACTGAAGGTGGTTGCTCTGGGCGGTGGTTGTCCATAAACTCCTCGCTGGTGGCCGCTTTTTCTTCCTGTGTCTTGTACCCCTTCGCTTCCTTGGTGGGTTCGGGAGGAACCTCTTCTTCCACATAGCAGGGGGAGTAAGGCTTCATTGCGTTGGTGGCATGAGGGTCGAGCATGCTGCTTGTCAGCTTAGGTTTGCTATCCGAGCCAAAGTTCGAGATTGGATTCCAATTTTCCAGTACCATGAATAGGGTATGCTCAGGAGGGCTCGCCAGGCCTCCTTCCAGGATGACTTCCTCCATGTACGCCATTGGGGGCGTGCATGTTCTGTTCCTTCGCCTCTTGGCGGCCATCTCCATTTCTTTCTCAAAGTTCTCCTTTCTCTTGCACCGCGACTCCGTCGTGTACCACACCACTCCCCTTCGTGGTTTCCCTCTAATTCGGGGCATGGTGAGGTTCCAGTGAATTATCTGGGTGCTACCAACTAGAGTCAAGTTGCTGCTGAGAATGGGTGAGGTTGCCGAGTGTGGCCACTACTCCAGTGGAATGGGAGAGAGGCTGCTGTAGTTCTGGTTCGCCTGTGGAGCAGAGGCCTCCGGGAGTGACCTACTGCGTGGTCTTACAACTTGAACAATGAGTGCGAATGCCAAAACAATCGCCATAACTAAAACAATCACTGGAGCCATTAAAGTCTGTTGGATAGTGCGCTGGTGGCGGGTACCCTTCCCTTGCGCGAGGGGCCTCGTCGTTTGAATGCACCTGTGCGTAAACATGCTGAGTTATTGTCCGAGGTGATGTGATTCGGTACATGCATTAACGCTGCGTCCCGGCTCGCTCCCGCGTGGTAGCATTGCGCCCTGTGTCACCCCATCCGAGGAGATTGGGTGGAACGTGGTTGTTCCATTTGTGTTCCAGCATTATTTTTCAGATATGTATCTCAACTTGTATTCCTTTGTCAATATTATATTTATAGTTATTTTATTTTTTAGGAATATGTTGACTGTGTATACATAAGTGAAATCAGTTCTTAAGGGACTGTATAACCATGTTATACTACGACTTATCATAGTTAAATGCTACTATAAATATTGTTTATTTGAAATATGATGGTTGTACACATATATTTATATGTGTGTGTGTGTGTGTGTGTGCGCGCGCGCTCATGCATAAATAAAATATAAGATCTGTGTTTATGTTCCGAATACATTCTTTATTACCAAAAAAAAATAGTAATACAGTAGACTTCAAAGTGTCTTGCAAAAGTGACCATTGTATTCAATCAATCATTGTTCAAACATTACAGTTGGAGTATCATAGACCAAAAACTAAAACTCCAAAACCTCTTGTACTGTAAATAGATCTCTAAGGATGCACATAGGTCGGTCAAAGAAGGACATGGAACTCGAATACCTTTTATGGAAAAATACTTCCTTCACCTGGGCACATTGATCTTCCCAACTTGCAAGAGAATTAAAGCGAGGGTTTAGTAACTTCTCTAGCAATTAAATTCTTATGAAATTAAATAAAAATAAATCAAGGACATAACTTATCTTTGGACACAATGAATTCAAATCGCCTTTTCTCCTTATGAGGAAATCTATCCATGATCCATGAGGAAGAGGAGTGGACTCGTAACTAGTTGATGGGTACCCTTGCAAAGAAGAATGGGCCCATCATTAATACTCATATCCATATATAAACTTTCACATAAGAAATTTAAAGAAAAGAATGATGATAGATAAAATCTTTGTCATTACAGTGCCCCTATACATATTCTCTAAAGAAATATTAAATATTGAAATACAGATATTAAAGTTATAGAGGAAAATGAAGTATTATAATCATTAAGGGAAACACATGTTTTGACATAATAGAAGCAACATCAAGTCATTTTCTCCCTTACAGAAATAAAAGGATCATAGTATAGGCTATGGGTGAATTATAAACATAAAATTGGACTTCGGGCAAAGCCCTATTCAGGTATGAAGGAATTTCATGGTCGCAAGTGTAAAAACCCTAGCTTAGATAAACAATTCACAAAATAAATCCCAGTTGTTTTTACACATATGGAAAATTAACGATGGAAGAGGTAACAACCCTCATGAATTAACCTATATTATCAGAGAATTAATTCGGTTAAAGAAAGAAGTATCTAGACAAATGATACAGAGGTAAGAAATTAGCCTTTAAACACTAGTAACCTATCCACAGGTATTGGGTTGGATAAATAGTGATTTTCAATTTAAGACGAATTTGAATGCAAAATAAACATATTGAAGATAATACAAGAAGTCTTCGTGGACTACCACTAGGTCTGAAGCTTTTTCTGAAAAATGTTTGACAACATTCTTTATCAGCCTTACCCAGGGCTCGTGATTCATGATGCCTCCTAGCACCTTAGATTGAGATAAGGCTACAGGTCTATCACACCTTGTGTCGACCAAAAAGCACCCAAGGAAAGGGTTCAAGGAAAGAACATTGAGAATGAGTATTTATATATATGTTGAGCCACAAATATATTCGACTATACACATAAGCAAATCCATAGAGAAATAAATATATATGTTACAAAACTTGCTACAGAAAGAACGATACATATACGAGAAGTATGCTACAGAGAAATGCATTATATGTTACCAAAAAAAATTATGCCATAGAAAAGCAAGAATACACAGACAGAGGAGATAATCACAGAGAAGGTAATATATGTTACCAAAACTATACCATAGAGAAGAACGATACGTATACGGGAGGTATTCCACAGAGAATGTAGTATATGTCACAAAAACTATGATACAAAGAAGCAAGATTCATTTACGGGATGTATTCTACAAAGAATGCAATACATGTTACCAAGTTTATTCCACAAAGAATGCAATACATGTTACCAAGACTTATGCCATAGAGAAACACGATACA
>ML779753.1:830482-875532 GCA_009831015.1 Picea engelmannii | reverse complement strand
CAAGGGAATCATATCAATCAATTACTTGACATCAACCAATGACATCAATCAAACCAAACCATTTACATCAATGACATATGATCCAACAATCTCCCAAGTAATCAAACCATTGGCATCAATGACAACATGATCCAACAAGGGTAAACATAGAAATGACCAAAGAAAAATGAGTCCCAAGATATTAGTTAAGAAGAGTAATGGGACCTCAAACTTCTCAGTGATAGGAGGAATGTTGGGTATGCCACCACACCCTTTCCATGTGGGATGTATGAGGTGTCAAATCCGTAGTGGGTGGTTCAAACAATGACATGCCTAGATAGTACCTAGGATGGTCGGTCCGCCATTAATGGATGTGCCCTAGCTTTAATGCCAAGACCAAACACCAACCGAGGTGTAGATCTGACCTAGCTTCTACCTCTTTCTTTCGTTTCAAAACTTATTAATGCTAAGTGGACAGGTAACCCAATGTTGGATTGGTAATAACTAATCGCTAGTATAACTTCAAGACATGTCTATAATACATGTCGTATGTTCTCTAGATTACCACTATAGAACATGCTTAGTAGAGGAGATTTTACCCTAGTGCATAGACTATAATCTACAATAGTAAACGTAGTATAGTCATAGCCTTAATCCAAGTCTTGATCTTATGATTTGTATTTGTTTATACATAACATAGATTATATGGGTGACCTACATAATATGGATATTATATGAGAGATCTATATATTAAGGATTGTTTATGCATAGCATAGATTATACAGGTGACCTATATAATATGGACATTTATGCATGGTATAGGTTATGTTAATGGGAAAGGGATATTGCTATAATTTTTGAGTAAGGTTAGTATGGGTTTGATGGAAACCCAACCTTGTTTTGTAGTCAAACTTTATAACAATAATAATAGTAAGAAACTTGAATGTAGTATCAAGAAGACTACATATCAGGTAAACAAGGGAGAAGACTATGGTATGTTTTCATGGATAGTAGTAGTAAGCACATCAATAGTGACAAAAAATTATAAAGAGTATTTTGTATGTCATGACAGATTCGACAATTTATAGTGTTTTCCCCTAATAAATTTTTTTGTAATTTTAGTGAAATTTGGGGTATGTTACATATGGTATTAGAGTTGTAGGTTACAATGCTTGGATTTCAAGGCAACACTAGAATTCAATTTTTTTGTTGTTCCTTAAAGAGAATCTAACAAACACATTTACTGTTACAAACATAAAACAAATTTTCTATTGTAAAAATGCTAGCACAGAATGAAGAAGAAAACGTACCTGAAGGGAATCCAGATCAAGAGATTCCTAAATACCCTGAGCATAACAGTGAAGGGAGTTCAACCACCTAGGTTTTATAAACAATGAAAAAACTTATCATGGAACTACACATGTTTAAAGAAGATAATGAAAAGTTAAATAAAGAAAAAGAAGACCAACTAGAAATAAACAAAATGTTTCTACACAGTATAGTAACAAATAAGAGTCCCAAGAACAATGAAAAAGAGGAAGAGGTCAGAAAAAAGTCCTCTAAAAACTCTGTTCATGAAACCAAAAGAGAGGACAGTTCTTTCGAAGACACACACATGAAAGAAAACAAAGCATCTACAAGAAGGAAAAGAAAACAAGTGGATCACCTGGAAGGTGAATTCAAGAAAATAAATCCCTCCACCTTTGATGGAGAATCAGAGACTGGGGAGGCAGTTGAAGCATGGTTACTATATATAAAGAAATATTTCCATATTTATAACTACTCTAGTAATATGAAAGTTAGAATGGCCATTTACAACTTAAAAGGAAAATCTAGTATCTGGTGGCAAGATATGAAATTAGCCAAGGGATTGAAAGACAAACAAATGGAATGGTCAGATTTTAAAAAGTATTTCAAGAAGCAGTACTTATCAGAAATTTATTATGAAAGAAAAAATAAGGAATTATATGAACTATAGCTAGGACAAATGGCCATGGATGACCTGATAAATAATTTTCTAGATCTGTTAAGGTTTGTACCATACATCAAAGAAGACAAAATGAAAATACAAAGGTTCTTGATCTATCTGCCACAATCGTACAAGGACATAATTGAATTTGATAATACCAAGTCTTTAAATGAAGTGCTTAGAAAGGATCGGATGTTTTATGATTAGTACAAACAAAGATCTGAAATTATGAAAGCATGGAAAGACAAGAAACAAGACATATTGAATCAGCTTAAGAAAGGATTCCAACCAACCCATTTTCATAATATGGTGAAAGGTTTCCAAAGGAAATATGACCATTCAAATACAAAGAATGCCCAAGGGGGAAATAGACCAACTGACCTGGAAGTTAAGAAGGTTGGGGACAGTCCTAAAGAACCATTGAAGTGTTGGGAATGTGGAGAACCTCACTTGAGGAGGAATTGTCAACGCTTAAATTCCACTGCAAGAACTTCAGTCCATAACCTTGAAGAGGCTTTGACAGTGAGAGATGTTGGTAGAAGCATGCATAAAATCAATGCAACTCTGGATGGTAGACATACAGATCATCAATCCACTATTGTGGAAGTCAAAGGTAAAATTCATTCCCACAATGCCTTTATACTAATTGAAATAGGAGCTAGTCTGAGTTATATTACTCCTGCTTTAGTTGAATTTAACAAACTAAATAAAGTAAAGCATGCTAATTCCTGGTTAGTACAACTAGTAGCATGGACCAGAAGAAGAGTAACAAATTTTATTTTTGATTATGAACTAAACATAGATGGTCAAAGTACAAAGTTAAATTTGAACGGTTTACCTTTGGGATCTTATGATTTAATCATTGGAATGGATTGGTTATAGAAACATAAAGTGATATTAAACTGCTACGAAAAGTGATTTGTGTACAGAGATAGTAATATTATTAGATATATAAAAAATTTCCAGCTAAATCTATATATTGGAAGTTTTTTTTTTAAAGATATTATTAATTAACTATTATAAAAATCCATCCCTACCTATTTATATTTATTTGAATATTGTATTTATATAATTATGTTAAGTGATACATATATAAATGTATTAGAAATTAATTAATTTATTTAGTTTTAAAATGGTCATTTTGTTTTAAACATTAATAACATTTTTTAGAATTATATTTAATAATTAGTTTGGGTAACAAGTGTGGGAGGGGTGCTTCATGACCTAGGAGGAAATTTTCAATTCACCTAGGCATGGAGCTTTGGTCAGTATTCAAATAATCAAGCAGAAGCATGTGCATTGTTACATGGATTGAATTTAGTGAAGGTTCAATGTATCTCTTCTCTCACAGTGTCTAGGGATTCTAAACTGATAATATATCATGCAATGTTCTCTTCTCTCCCAAAGAATATCCATCTTTGATCCATTCTTTGATGAATTCACAAGGAATCCCAACTCTTTGACACAATAAAATTTTTCCATCTGTTAATAGCCAATAACTAGGAGGCCCACAGACAAGACAATTAGATCACCATAATCCAACAAGGAGTTATTTTGGTAAATGGACTACAAAACCTAGAAGCAATCCCATGAGCACACAAATTCCAACAATAATTTTGATAAGGGGAAGACCTTGGATCTTCTCCCCTTGGAAGGGTTAGGATCACCTGATTCCTTTAGTTATCAAAAAAAAATTATTTATAAAAAGGGGTGGTCCCCTTGGGAGCTCATTACACCACTCATGGTCACTCAAATCATTTTAATGCATGCAAATATCAATATGTTGTCTCAAGTCCTATGACGCGTTCCTGTCATGTGTTCCCATGAGCCCATTATACCCTCATTCGATGGGTTCATTCTTTTCCTTCGCCTCAACATTTGTTCCCCCTGTAATGTGGGATGGTCATGGGTGTTTGCAGATTTTCTGTTGCTTTTAGCAATGATTTTAGAAGTTGGAGATCATGGGATGGAGATATAGCTCATGTGTGGGAGGTTTTTTACGTCAGGCATGAATTATTTTCAGCTCGACTCTCTTGTTTGGGTGAGGAAGATTTTTGTCTTTTCTACTCCTTCATCTTGGTTGTTTCGTATCAAGTTTAGTTATGTCCTTTGCATATTAGTGAACATAGGTGAACATAGTTGTTGTTTGTGGAGATTTATTATCTTCTTGTTTCATAGGTCTTTGTTTTTATCCATGTTTATACCCCATGAAGACTATACACCCTAGAATATTGTACACCCCTCCATGCAGAGAGGGGGGGGGGTTGTACGGGGTGATTTCCCCCCTGCAGGGTCAAGGGGGATCATCCCCCCTGCTTGGGGGTTTGGGGTCAAGCAGGCCTCCAAAGGAAAAATTGTATTGTAAATGTATATTGGAATTTCATAGTAAATATGGACCATTCATTATAAGGTTGCAAATCTAACGGTAGAAGTTATGTTATGGTTTTTTTCCTATAAGGAAACCCTCTTTTATGAGGGAATTGTATTTCAATTGTGTATCACTGTGAATATTGTATTCTGAGAGAGGAAAATTTGAGAGAAAGAAGAGGAAGTTACAATGGGTGTAATGTAGGTTGTATCCCTTCATTTATTGGATAATAACAAGGAAGGACCTGTCAATTTTTCTAGTGGATGTATCCCACACTGCATGAACCACATATATCTATGTCCCTATTGTATTATGTATCTTTTGTGTTTTATTTTCGCATTTTTATTTTATTTTAATACTCTGTGATCCTGGTTTTCTAACAACTAGTATCATAGTGAAAGGTAACTCGCAAGAAAAGAGGGTTCCTGGTTCGAGTGGGAGAAATGGAGGAAGATGGAAAGTTTAGGGTAGAAAAATTTAATGACCAAAACTACCAGTTATGGAAGATGTAGGTGCAATACTATTTATATCATAAGGATTTGTTCCTACCATTGGGTAGAATAACAAAGAAGATGACGACCATGAAGGACGAAGAATGGGAGGTTCTTGATAGAAACACCTTAGGAACGATATGACTGAGCCTGGAAGCATCAGTGGATTTCAATATTTTGAAAGAAAAGAAAATGAAGGAGCTGATGAATGCATTGGATAAACTATATGAAAAACCCTTGATGTCCAATAAGGTATTTTTAATGAAGAGATTGTTTAATATGAAGATGTCAGAAGGAGGGTCTATTGCATATCGTTTAAATTAATTTAATATTGTTACTAATCAGCTAAGTTATATAAAAGTGGACTTTGATGATGAGTTGAACGATATTCTATTGTTATGATCATTTCCAGAAAGTTGGAACAACTTGGTCATGGATGTAAGTAACTCTGTCTCATTTTCAAACACTTTAAAATTTGATGATGTTGTTGGTGTTATCCTTAGTGAGCAAATACAATGGAAAAGAATAGGCGAGACACTAGGAAATGCATTAAACATAGATAACAAGGGGAGACAAAAGGATAGAGTAAAGAGATCAGGGAACCGTGGGAATTCTATGAAGGGAAGATCCAAATCCAGACTAGAAAAAATAGAGTGTTGGAATTGTGGGAAGTAAGAACATTTGAAGAAAGACTGCAAAGCTCCAAAGAAACAAAGAGATGGACAACAAGAGAAAAATCAGGAAGAAAATGTAACAGGTGATGTGTTACAATATGCTTTTATTCTTTCTGTAGATAATATTTATGAGTCTTGTCTAGTAGATTCAGGGCTTCATTTCATTCCATACCCTATAGGAAACATTTTATAGATTATGTTCAAGGAGATTTTGGACAAGTTCATTTGGGTGATGATGCACCATATAAAATTGTTGGAAGGAGAAAGGTAAAAATAAAGCAAAGGAATGAAAACCAATGGTTTTTGAAAGAGGTAAGACATGTTCTAGATCTAAGGAAAAATCTAATTTCAAAAGGGTAGTTGGCAAGTGAAGGTTGCATATCTATATTTATAGATAAGACATGGAAGGTCACCAAAAGATCACTGGTGATAGCAAAATGAGAGAAGGTAGATACATTGTATTGATGTATTGGTAATACTAATTCTTCCATCTCTTTAGCTTATATAGGAGAGGATACAACACTTTGGCATGATAGGCTTGGACAAATGAGTGAGAATGTTTGGTATATGTTATATTATTTGCATGAATAGTCTAAGTGTCTACTACATTGCCCCAGGTGCACAGGGGAAGCACCCCTGATAATTGTTTTTTTCCTCAGGAGATGTCTCATTTTTACCTTGTTTTTTGTGCCACCTTGATTTTTGTGTCCATTGTTGCCCTGTTTTTTGGCACAATTTTTGTTGATGGTTTTCTATTTCTAGTTAAGGAATTAGGGTTGTTGACTAATATGGGTCATTGGGTGAAGGTTTTGGATTCCACTGGCTCCTATATGTATATTTTATTGTAAAAATGTATCACTATGATTGAATATAGAAATGTTGGTTTTCCCGGTTTGGGTTTCTAGGGGAAAATTCTTTGTGTAATGTTGTATTTTCCATTGTATCTTTTCTATTTTGTTACTGAAAATATATTTGCAGTAAATATTGTACAAGGTTAAAATCTACATTTGGTATTAGATCTTTGTTGACTTCAGGGGGATGCCTTTGTGGTCAAGGGTTTGGATCAAGACTGTGATAATATTTGTTACACTGGGAGATTTGTGGTATTGATTTTTCATGTGAAAATAAATGGCAAGCAGTTCATAAATGGATATCGAGAAGTTTAATGGGAAAATTTATGAGTTGTGGAAGCTCAATATGGAATATCTATTGGTGGACGTAGATTAATGGATCGTAGTGGATCCAGGTACTGCACCTATAGGAACTTTAGCAGTTGACTAGAAAAAGTTGGATCGGAAGGCGAAGAGCATAATCCAACTGTATTTGTTAGATTCAATATTACTGAATGTGTTAGAGGAAGATACAACCAAATATTTATGGGATAAGTTGGGGAATTTGTATCAGTCTAAGTCCATATTAAATACGATTTTCCTGAGAAAGAATCTATATAACCTGAGGATGAGAGATGGAGGCTCATTGGCAGAGCATTTGAATGCCTTCAATACCGTGGTAATTCAGTTAGATCTGTTGAGATTAAAATTTTAGATGAAGACAAGTGTATCAGTTTAATATGTTCTTTACCTGACTTGTGGGATAGTCTGGTTGTGGCCATAGGTAGTAATACAACTTCCTTGAAGTTTGATGAAGTGGTCTCATCCTTGTTTTCGGAGGAGATGAGATGAAAGAACATGGAAGGAAAGAGCACAGATGCATTATTTGCAAGAGGACGCTCATAGGAAATAAATAGATCTAATTCCTCAAGTGGGATATCTAAGTCTAATGGTAGATCTAAATCTTATGAAAAGTTTGTAAAGGTATGCTGGAGATGTAAAAAATAAGGGAACTACAAGAAGCAATGTAGATACAAAGTTGAGAAAAAGAAGGGATCTGAAGAATCTCCTTCTACAAAAGAAAATACCTCCAAGGAAGAAGGAGGGGATGGTTACTTGGCTTCTTCAAGAACACATGCAGATCATGATGCATGGTTGGTTGAATCAGGAGAATCCTTTCATATGAATCCCCACAGGGAGTCATTCTGTGAATATGAAAGGTATGATGGAGGTAATGTTTTCCTAGGGGATGACTTGACAACCAAAATCATAGGATGAGGAAAATTCAAGTTTAGGCTCATAGATGGAAGGATTAGAACACTACCTAGTGTTCTGGACATCCCAAGTTTGGCCAGAAATTTGATTTCTGTAAGAAAAATGGACGATGCAAGGATAAAAACTATATTTGAAAAGGAAACCTACAGGATGGTTCGAGGACAAATGGTGTTGTTGAAGGGAGTTCGGTTTGGAACTATGTATAAGTTTGAAGGAAACACTATTATTTATGGTTGTAATAGTTCCATTGTTCCTAATATTGGAGTTGAACAAGAAAGAACTCCTACAGTCTCTGTAGAAAAGGTTATGTTGTGGCATCAAATATTGGGGCATGTCGAAGGGAAGGGTCTTTGATGACTACATGATAAAGGAATGGTTGAAGGTATGTCTAAATGATATCTATATTTTTATTTCTGTGAACATTGTGTATATGGGAAGCAAAATTGGGTAAGATTCCCCTCTGGTGCAACAAGAGCAAAAGGAATTTTACAATTAGTTCACAGTGATGTGTTTGGACCTTTGTTGGTTCCATCATTGGGAAAATCTATGTACTATGTCTCATTTATAAATTAAATATCAAGGAATACTTGGATATATTTCCTTAGGAAGAAATCTAAAGTATTTAACAGGTTTAAAGAGTTGAAGGCTCTTGTTGAGAATCAAACTGAGAAAAGAATTAAGGTGTTGAGGACAGAAAATGGCAGAGAATTTTGTGGGAGTGAATTTGAATACTTCTGTAAGAAGTGAGGTATAGCAAGGTATAATACCACTCCATATACACCTCAATAGAATGGAGTTGTAGAAAGGATGTATAGGATGCTTATGGAAAAAGAAAGGTGCATGCTTAGTGGTGCCATGTTAGGAAAAGAATTCTGGGCAAAGGCACTGGGTACTCCATGTTACCTGGTTAATAGATCACCCTTACTAGCACCAGATGACAAGAATCCACAAGAGGTATGGACTGGTAAGAAACCTTCTCTCACACATCTCAAGGTATTTGGCTATGAGGCCTATGTTCATGTTCTAAAGGAAAAC
Organism: Picea engelmannii; assembly: GCA_009831015.1. Taxonomy (NCBI): domain Eukaryota; kingdom Viridiplantae; phylum Streptophyta; class Pinopsida; order Pinales; family Pinaceae; genus Picea; species Picea engelmannii. The sequence continues at coordinate 866,911 of ML779753.1, read as the reverse complement.
ATGAGTAAGCTAAATAAGAAGGATGAAAAGTGTATCTTTATTGGGTATAAATATGGTATCAAAGGTTATAATATTTGGAACCAAGAAACTAAGAAGGTTGTGTATAGATGATATGTGGTATTTAGAGAAATGAAGGATGTTGTTAAATAGGAAGTCCTACCAAGTAAGGAAGAACCAAAGAAAATAGAGTTTGATTTAAAGGATGATGAATCAGACTCCATAGAAGAACATGAATTAGAGGAAGAAGATCTTCATACTCCATTATTGAGGAGATCGGTTCGAGAAATAAAGCTACTGGAAAGATATACTCTATTTGATATCTATTCAAATTTTTCTTTCTCTATTACTGATGATGATCCTAGAACTATGAGGGATGCAGTGGATTCAGAGGATGGAAATATCTGGAAAAATTCCATGGATGAAGAAATGGAATCCTTGGGTAAGAATGAGGCTTGGGATCTAGTGGAGTTTTTGACTAGAAGAAATCCCATTGTTAACAAATGGGTATTTAAAAATAAGTTGAATGCAAAAGGAAAAGTGGAGAAATACAAACCTTGATTAGTAGCAAAGGGTTATTACCAAGTTGAGGGAATTGATTTTGGTGAGATTTTTTCGTCTGTTTCCAAGTTAACTTCTATAATATTTATGTTATATGTTGCTACTTCATTTTATTTTGAAGTATACGAGATGGATGTGAAGAAAACATTCCTACATGGGTATCTGGAAGACTAAATCTATATGAAGAAACCAAAAAAAAATTTTGTGAAGGGAAAGATGGAGTTGGTATGGAAGCTAAAAAGGTCCCTCTATGGTTTAAAACAATCACCATGGACGTGGTATCAAAAATTTGATACTTATATGCTGAGACTTGGCATCACAAGAAGAAAAGAGGATCACTATGTGTATTTTAAATTAATTGTTGATCATTTGATTTATTTGGTCTTATATGTGGATGACATGTTTCTAATAGGGAAAAAAAAGAAGATTATCCAAGATGTGAAAACTTAGTTGTCCTATAAATTTGACATGAAGGATCTTAGTGCTGAAAATTTCATTTTAGGCATGGAAATTAAAAGAGATCGGAAAAAGAGGAAAACCTGGTTAAATCAGAGAAAATATGTCGAGAGAATATTGAAAAGGTTTAATATGTAGGAATATAAAATGGTCAAGTTCCCTATTCCTGTTGGTGTAAAGTTATCTGTGGATTAGTTTCCCAAGACACAGGAAGAGGAGGACATGTCTTGTGTTCCATATGCAAATGAAATTGTTAGTTTGATGTATGCAATGGCATGTAATAGATCGTACATTTCACATGTAGTATGATTTTTGAGTAGGTACATGTCAAAACCATGGAAGGAGCATTGGACAAGAGTAGAAAAGGTTTTTAGGTATTAGCATTGCACTTCTAGCTATGGATTGTACTACCAAAGAAGACAAGGATTGGACAGAGTGTTGGACATACATGGCTTTGTGGATGCAAACTCGGCTAGAGATATGGATCGTAGGAGATCTAGAATAGGGTACATGCTTAACCTATTTGTAGGAGAAATCAGTTGGATGAGAAAAATATAGGATGTAGTGGCACTTTCAACTACAAAATTTGAATACATCGCAACCACTCTTGTAAGTAAGGAAGCAATATAGTTACAAAGATTGTGTTCAGGTATTGGGTTGGTACAACAAGTTGTAAGGATAGATTGTGATAATACAAGTGAAATTTTTCTAGAGAAGAACCTGACTTATCATTCAAAGACAAAGAATATTGATATTCAATATCACTTTGTGAGAGACATGGTTGAAGAAAAGAAACTGTTGTTGATGAACATGGACACTTTGAAGAATGTTGCATATTCATTAACAAAATCTGTGAGCACCGAGAATTTATCTTGGTGTATAGGATCCATGGGTATTGTTTCCATGGATTCTTGATTATGTAACCCTATAACCCCCTTTATGCAAAGAAAACAACAAGTGGGAGAATGTTGGGAAACGTGTCGCATTTTTGCCTCATTTTTGTGTCACCTCGATTTTCATGTCCATTGTTGGGAGGTTTTTCGACACATGGTTTTTGCCAATTGTTTTCTATTTCCGGTTAAGGAATTAGGATTTTTGACTAATTTATATCATTGGGTTAGGGTTTTGGATGCCGCTAGCTCCTATATGTATATTGTATTGTAAACAATTTATCACTATGAATGAATAAAGAATATGCTTGTTTTCCTGGTTTGGATTTCCAGGGGAAAAATATCTATATAATGTGTGCATTTTCCATTGTATCTTTTTTGTTCTTTACTGGAAAATTGTTTGCAATAAATATTGTACAAGGTTAAAATATGCATTGAAGGGGATGCATATACTTCACAAAATAATTTTTTTGCTAGACCTTAAACAAATTGATTTGGATTTCTGTAAGCATTGTGTTTATGGAAAATAGAAGAGAGTCAAATTTCTCAGAGTTGGAAAAACAAAAGAGTGGAATGTTAGAGCTTGTGCATACAAATGTATGGGGAAAAACTCAAGTATCATCTCTTGGTGGCTCTCATTATTATGTTACTTTTATTGATGATGCAACTAGAAAAACTTGGGTTTATTGCATTCAAAAAAAATATGATGTTTTTGATACTTTTAAGAAATGGGAAGATTTGGTTGAGAATGAGACAAGAAAAGCGTTGAAGTGTCTCATATCAATAAATGGAGGTGAGTATTGTAGCAAGGAGTTTGATGATTACTTTTCATACCATGGGATTCGTAGAGAGAAGACAGTTCTAGGAACACCATAAGGAAATGGTGTGTCGTAAATGATGAATAGGACAATCATGAAGCATGCAAGGAGTATGAGATTGCATGTTGGTTTTCCCTTATAGTTCTGAGAAAATGTTGTAGATATTGTCATTTACTTAATAAATTGAGGACCTTCAAGCTCTTTGGATGGTTGAATTCTATAGGAGGCATGGAAATATAAAAGGGTAAACAATTCCTTTTTGAATACTTTCGGTTGTGAAACATTTGTCCATATTGATAAAGAAAATAGAAAAAAGCTTGAAGAAAAATCCAAGAAGTGTACCTTTATTGGATACGATGTTAATGATTTTGGTTATCACTTATGGGATTATGAAAATAACAAAATCATTAGGATTAGAGATTTCATATTCATTGATATGGTCATGTACAAAGATCAATTGCCGGGAAAGAAACAGGAAAAAGAAAAACTAGAATACACAGTGCTTGATGAGATCACTAAAAAAGAAATTCCAAAGGTACCAGAAAATCAAAATGTACAACAACATGAGAAACGAGTACCTCAAACTCCTGCAAGTGTTTTTAGAAGATCTACTAGGTTAAGTAGACCCCCTGAACAATACTCTCCTTCATTGTATTATTTATTGTTCACTGATTCTAGTGAACTCGAATGTTATGAAGAGGCAATGCAGGTAGATACTAAAAAGAAGTGTGAGCAAGGTATGAAAGACGAAATGGATTCCTTGGTAAATAACCATACTTGGGACTTTGTTTAGTTTCCTGTAGGAAAAAGAGCATTACAAAATAAATGGGTTTACAGGTTGAAGGAAGAAGAGGGAGGCAAAAAGTGGTACAAGGATAGACTTGTTGTAAAGGGGTTTGCACAAAATAAAGGTATATATTTTGATGAAATATTTTCTCCTGTTGTTAATATGGCTTCAATTAGGACTATTTTAAGTCTTGTGGTAGTAGAAAATTCGCATATTGAGCACTTGGATGTAAAAATATCTTTTCTCCATGGGGATTTGGAGGAAGATATTTATATATAGCATCCACATGGGTATGAGGTCAAAGGGAAGGAAAATTTGGTATGAAGGTTGAATAAGAGCTTGTATGGCCTAAAGAAAGCTCCAAGGAAGTGGTGTTTGAAGTTTGAGAGGTTTATGAAAGAACAAGGTTATAGTAGATGTCATTCTGATCATTGTGTTTATTTTAAAAGGCTACAAATTAGAAGCTATATTATCTTGTTATTGTATGTATATGGCATGCTTGTTGCAGGGCCTAATATGAAGGATATAAATGTGCTCAAGAAGAAATTATTTAATTCATTTTCGATGAAGGATTTGGGTGTTGCAAAGAAAATCCTTAGCATGAGAATAACAAGAGATATGAAAAATTGCAAATTGGCATTGTCTCAGGGTGAGTACATAGAGAAGGTGTTGAAGAGGTTTAGAATGTCGAATGCAAAACTTGTTAGTACACCTCTGGCTAGCCATTTAAAATTAACCAAAGAAATGTGTCCCAAGACATGGGAAGAGATAGAATACTTGTAAAATGTCCCTTGTTCATCAACAACTGGCATCTTGATGTATGCGATGGTTTGCAAAAGATCAGATATTGCACACACAGTGGGAGTTGTGAGTAGGTATATGAACAATATAGGTAAAGAACATTGGGAGGTAGTAAAGTGGATTCTCATGTATTTGAAAGGTACTTCTACTCATGCATTATGTTTTCGAGTTTCATACATTGTTCTAAAGGGATATGTTGATTAAAATATGGCAGGTCTTAAAGATAGCAGGAGGAGCACCACAAGATATGTTTTTACTATAGATGGAACAACAATAAGTTGGATTTTGAAACTGCAAACCATTGTTGCACTTTCAACAACAAAGACATAGTATGTTTCTGCTACAGAGGCTAGGAAAGAGATGATTTGGTTACATAGGTTTATGGATAAATTGGGAAAGAAGAAAAAGAATAACAGGTTGTACTATGATAACGAGTGTGCCATTCATCTTGCAAAGAACTCAACCTTCCATTTGAAGACTAAGCATATACAACTCAGGTACCATTTCATACGATCTGTCTTGGAAGATGGACATTTGAAGTTGGAAAAGATACACACTATCCATAATTCTATAGACATGTCAAAAAAGGGAGAAACTAATTTCTTTCTTAGTTTCAGCTGGTCTTCAAGCATGAAGGTGAAGATGAGAAATTTTTCAGGTCCAAGGTGAAGCATATTCTAGAAGGTAAAACAATAGTGGAGTTGTTGTGATCAGTCTCCAACTAGGATATTGTTGGTTGTGGAGCCTGATTATCTTTTTGTTTCATAGGTCTTTGTTTTCAGCTGTGTTTATACCCCATGAATATTATACACCCCTCCACGCGAGGGGGCCTCATCCCCCTGGTTGGGGTGTCCGGGAACAAGAGGGCTTCCGGTGGGGGTTCGGGGGTGAAGCCCCCAAAAGAAATTTTTCCTTGTAAATGTATATTGTAATTTCATAGTAAATATGGACCATTTATTATAAGGTCACAAATCTAACGGTAGAAGTTATGTTAGGTTTTTTTCCCTAGAAGGTGATTATCTTTTATGAGGGAATTGTATTGTGGTTGTGTATCATTGCAAATATTGTATTCCTAGAGATGAGACTATGAGAGAAAGAGGACGAAGTTACAATGGGTGTGATGTAGGTTGTATCCCTTCATTTGTTGGATAATAAAAATGAAGGACCTCACAATTTCTCTGTTGGATGTAGCCCACATTGGTGAACTACGTATATATGTTTCTCTATTGTATTATGTATCTTTTGTGTTTTATTTTCGCATTTTATTTTATTTTATTGTTCCATGATCTTGTTTTCCTACCATGTAACAAGGTATGGAAGCCAAGAATTTGGGGCGATGGGACCAAAAGGTTGAACAACTGGAGGAGGAACTAGTAGATACCATAAGTACGAGGTTTTCTTTGCAAATCCAATTTAATGGACTCTTGGCCCAAATGCTTATTGTGTTGAAAGAATCAATGAACCAAAGGTGGACCATTTCAAGCTACAAGATGTATGTACTTCCCTTCCTCAACAACTGGAATAATTTTGAACAAATTTTGGACCCACCATGTAATAATGGTGCTTCAAGTTTTGGACCTACCACCTAAGGTTTTTTAATTGTTTTATTTTTGTGTATATATATTGGGAACATACTAAAAAATGTACTCATGAAATAATTATGGATGTAATCACTATGGAAAAATTGTAATGTTATTATTAGTTGCTACAATGGCCTCTCAACACAACCTTTTTATAGTTTAGTATCAAATTTTGGATTGACTGTAAAAAAACAAAATATTCTCCCTTTTTGTTAAAAAAATATTTAAAAATTAATTAATTTTAATAATTAATAACATCTTTTTAGAATTAATAAAAAACCTTAACTAAGCTCGAGGGGTGAGAGGTATTTGTGTAGAAGGTCATGAAGGAGAATCCACAGTGACTAGATAAAAAAAGTCTCAAAGGCTTCTATGCTATAGAGTTTGGTTTTGAAAGGGTTCATTAGAAGAGGGGCAAAGTTATTTAAGCCCCCTCTTAGTGGCTAGAGGCTTCCCTCATCGATTATGGGTGACAGGTGGATGGAAATGTCAACAACTTTGGTATGAGTTAATTTTTCATCAGTGTGTATAGGGATCCAAATCAATGGATGGTGTTGAGTTATCCTTTGGTGAGGATGAAAAGGAAACGGAGAATGTATTCCCCATGGAAAATATGTTCATCCGTAGCCAAAGATTAAAAAGGATGTTATCACCTTTTAAGTCTGACTCTTAGGATGATTCGATTAATTCTTGAAATCTCAAGGGCTCGACCGATCAAAATCTCAATTGCTTGGTGAGATTGACAAATGTTTATGGACCATATGTAGATAGGGTTCATTTTTTTGAAGGGGTGAGAAACTTTGGATTCCTAAGTTCTCCTAATGTCATATTTTCATATTAGGAGGAGATATAAATTTTATTCTCTCCCTTTATTCTCTCCCTTAGGGAGGTTTGGATCTCAATTTTATTCTCTCCCTTGTGAAGGTTTGGGGAGATTTCCCTCGTCAAGATATTGAAGAAATTTTTTTCAACAACTGGATTGAACATACGAGTCTTATTGACCTAGATTCACTAAAAATAACTCAAACTTGGTGAAATGGTAGGAATGGAAAGGATATGGTGGCTAAGAGGTTAGAAATAAAAATAACTCAAACTTAGTAAAACGGTAGGAACCGAAAGGATATGGTGCAAAACGGTAGGAATAGATATGGTGGCTAAGAGGCTAGAAATAAAAATAACTCAAACTTTGTGAAATGGTAGGCATAGAAAGGATATGGTGGAAAAATGGTAGGAACATAAAGGATATGGTGGCTAAGAGGCTAGAAAGATTTCTGATTACAGAAAGGATGATTGATAATCAATGGAAAATCAAATCTCATGTGGTAGTGGGGGAATATATGATCACATTCCATTAGTGATGGAGGTTGACAAGAAAATATCTAGGCCAAATTCACCTATGAAATTCAACCACACATGTGTCTTGGAGGAGGATTTCAAAAAACGTATAATGTTTATATGGACACCCCTTCCTAAGGACAATGGGCATTCCTACATGCACCATTTCGTAGATAATATTGCTTGAGTTAAAAAATCTATCATTCGTTGGGCCAAAGATTTCAATGAGAAATCATCCATGAAAATTCAGGAACTAGAGGCTAAGATATGTTCCTTGTTGAATGATGGATGTGTGGACCAGATTTTAGAAGGGGATGGTTTAAATATAAGTAAGAGATTGCAACAAAAAAATAGAGCTACTAGATTACAAGAAAACCAAATGTTTGTTGAAAACTAGAGCTATATGGTTAAAGCATGGGATGACAACACAAAATTTTTACATAAATATGCAAGTCAACATAAAATGATCAATTCAATATGGGAGATTGAAGATCCTTAAGGGAGTTTGGCCTGCTCATTTGAGCATAGTTTAGGGAAGGATTTATTCACAAAACTTTTTAAGGCCCTGCCTAGATTCCCTATTGATGAAATTAAGAAGGTAATCTATCTCTTTCCTAACTCCATAAAAAAATATATGAATGACTCTCTTCAGGAGGATATTATGGAAAGCAAAATTCTTTCAACTATTTCTTCTTTCTAAAAAAGTACGAGTCCGGGCCCTAATGGCCTGATTGTGTAATTCTACTTATGTTTTTATGATTTTCTAAAATGTAATATTTTTAACGTAGACTTGGAATCTCAAAGTTATGGGAATGTGTGGGGTCCTTTGATACCACCGATCTATCTCTAATCCCTATGAATTAAGAGTCAGTCTCCCTCAAGGATTTTATGCCAATTTCTTGTTGCAACCTAATTTATAAACTCATTGCCAAGATAATTTCCATTTGCTTAAAGTCTCCTTTCAGTGAAATAATTTCAAAAGAATATATATATATATTTTTGAATAGTAGTTAGATCCATGATGCTATCTCTTTAACCCAGGAAGCTCTTCATTCCATAAAAACATGAAATATTCCCTGCATTGTTATGAAGTTGTATCATTCCAAGGCATATGACAAGGTTAATTGGACTTTTGTCCAATTAGCCCTCATCCAAATAGGGGTCAATTTAAACTCAATCAACTATATTATGGGTTGCATAAAGTATTTCATATTTGTTTTTCTAATAAGTGGATTTCCCTTTGAGTTATTTCAATCATCAAGGGGTATTAGTTAGGGATGTCCTTTACCCCATTTTACCTTCCTATTGGTTGTAGATGGTCTGAGAAGACTAATTATCCATGCCCGAAGGAGGGGTCTTATCAAATGACTAAAAATAAATTCAACATTATGTAATATTTTTTGGTGCAAGGTTAACTCAAGAGTTTAAAGCATGGAAATAAATCATGGATTCCCTATGTGAAGAAATTGGAATGCAAATAAACTTGGACAAATCAAACTTGCTCTATAATTAATTGAGGGAGGATATTAAGAGTCAATTAATGTATGTCCTTCCTTTAGCTTGCAAAATTATTGAATTAGGGATTAAGTATATTGGGTTTGAACTTAAGCCAAACTTATATTCGTATGATGATTGGGTTTGGCTCATAAAAATGATTCAAGCAAGGTTTTTCTCTTGGACTCATTGTTGGATTTCATAGGGCAGAAGATTGTTCGTGTTTAAATCTGTTCTCAACAACATTCCGGTGTATTAGGTAGCAATCACCAAAATTCCAAAATGAATTATTTCAAGAGTAAGAAAACTATGATTTTAGTTCCTATGGAGGAAGAGAAGGGACTCTAGAGGTATCCTGCTAATTAAATGGAATCATATTGCTATGCCAAAGGATCTTATGGGATGGGGTATTAAAAATATATTTTAGTTATGCAAATCATTAGCAACAAAAAAAATTAAATGAAACCATATTGATATGCCCAAGGATCTTAGGGGATGGGGTGTTAAAAATATCTTTTGGTCATGCAAATAATTAGGAAAAAAAAAAATTGAATACTCATTCATAATAAAATTTTGTGGGATCGATTATCATCCTCCAAATACTTTCTTGGTTTATCGATAGTGGATTGGATTAGATAATTGATAAATTTGGAAGTAAATCGCTCTATAGGGTGAAAATATATGATCACAAATTTTCCATTGATAAGAGATTCCTTAGTCTGAAAAATTGGCAATCAGGAGAAAACCAGGTTTGGCGAAGATCCTTGGGTCAACTTGAGTCTAAAATTGAAAATTTCTGGAGGGCTAATTGTTGAGCTACATGTCAGAGGGGACTACTCCATTTGGGATGCTTGAGTAGGAGACCTAGATTACACTGGGCATAGTGAATTGAAGAATTAATATTCTTTGGAATTAGAGGATAACAAAAATGAAGGGAAGGATTATACAAGTTTTTTGAGCTATACTTTTATCATTCTAGATGAGGAGGAGGAATATGTTGTAAGCTGGGTGAGGAATGAGAAGATAAGATGCTACACAATGGAAATGAGTTATCAATTGATGGTGGAGAAAGATTTCGAGTGAGAGAAGTAATGGTGGTGGTCCTTTGTATGGTGGTCTTTGCTTGTGTAAAGGTGAAAATCATGGTATGGATTGTGATGGAAAATAAAATTATCACCTTGGTCAATGGGATAAAGTGGGGATGGTTAGTGTCTAGTTGATGGGATCCATGTAAGGTAGAAGAAGAGACAACACAACATATTTTCATATCTTTATTTTTCACACAGAAGGTGATGTCTGAAACCGAAATGATTTTAAACTTTTTATCGCAGAATCTAGAAGGTGAGATTTGTGTGTGGTTAAAAAGATGCTATCAACACTTTTGGTCTTTTCATTTTTTCTTATTTTATTTTATTTTATTTGATGGGAAAGCAATGCTAGTTTATTCTAGGATAATATTTTTCCTTTAGGGGCAATAGCTAGTATGGTTACGAAGCTCACCCATGAGTTCAAGTTGGAGAAGAAAATCTCAAAAAATGAAGAAGATAGTTAGGTTTCCTTTATACATAGGCATCACTTGGGAATATTTTGATGATGCAATTCAAGATCACCTTATGCAATGTAGAGCATGGGTAGTTCTATTTATTTCTCAAAATCATTTATTTAATATCTGCTATGCTATAGGAAATGGAACAAATACTAAAAAAGAGTTATCTATTCTATGGGAATTTCTATTTTTGGTAAACTCTTTGAATTTGAGAAAAGTTCATATTTTAGGAGACTCAAAGGTTGCAATATAATGGTTTAATGGGAAATATGATTTACAAGTGGCGAGTCTTAATTTGCTAAAGGCATATATCCACTCTTTCCTCTCTGAGATGGAAATTTTTTCTTGCAACCACATCTACATGGAAATAAATTATTCAAAAGACAAGCTATCAAAGGAAGCCCTTACTCTGATAGATGGAGCATTTATATTTCATGAATACTATGATGGAAAACCCCTTGGGGATATGTCCTTTATTCTCTAGCCTCAAGATTCATTAAACTATGTAGTATATGATGTGTTGAAGATAAGAATGATATATTAAATGTGTTAAACATATTCTTTTTTTTTATGACGAAATGTTTTTTAAAGGATAAAAAACAATGAAAAGTGATGGAAAATGAACATACCCGCGAGGGAATGAAATATGTATATTCTCGTTTGTTATCATATAGTAACCTTCTTTTATGGAATGAATGGAACGTAAGTAAAAAAAACTTAAATAATAGACAAAGGAAAAGAAAAGTAGGAAAAATAAAACTAGGAGAGGAAAGAAAAATAGCTAGGAAATGGAGGGGGGAACCACACAATTTAAGGAAAACAATGCTAAGGGAAAAAAAAAAAAGAGGAAGGGAGGGGGAACTAAAAGAGAATTTTTTTTTAATGACGTCAAATCTAGAAATTGCATGGAAGCTAATGTGGGGGTTCAATTTTTTCTAATTTTCCAACCATAATCTCTATTAATTTTATTGGGTCTCTTTTCAATCTTAATAGTTTTTACACTAGTCTCCTTCACCCATGTTTATGGAGAACTTAATGTGGAAGTAGATTTTTGGTCCAAAGAGGGTCCTCATCTTACAATAAATATTTGGGTTATTATGGTGATAAAAAGGGATCCATCGAATCTAAAAATTCTTCATCAATTCCGGACAAAGGTTAAATGTATTGGAAATCTTTCCTAGCTCCTTTCGATCCAAAAAATTCATCTCATTCTTTTGTTTTTATTTTGTAAGAACATAATAGAACAATGCTATAACTTGTATCATTTAGGTATAAATTTCTCTTAGAAAAGTCCTTTTACGTTATGTATGGATTAGTTATATGAATAGTCAAATGTGTGATAAAAGGGCTTCATACCTTTTCGTGACATTTCTAAATTTTCTTAGTAGCATATGGGTAACATAATATTTTTATATCTAATAGAAAATTATGATTTTTGTTCAAGAAAAATAAATAGATATGTAAAGTAATGAAAATAGAAGTTAATCTACCAAGCAATACAAAAGATCATGAAACAACCATTAGTGATGTAGGGGATATATCAATGCACTAATCTAACATAAAATATACCATTTCCCTTGGAAGAAGGATGCATCTCCTAGCTGACAAAACAATGTAGTTCTTCTCTAATGGAAGTATCGGAAATGAGTATTGAACAATGTTGAATGGGTGAGATAAACAAGCTCCATAATATGAAAGAACCCACTTTATCCACTTGTTATTCCATAATTAATGAAGAGGAAACTCAAGATTATAATCCAGAACCATAAACAAACATCTTTTGCACCATAGGAAAATGGTTAGAAGTACACCTTTTAGTGCTTCCAATTAAGTGTGTAAGAATGTTATAATGAATACTTGGTTCCTTGGTAAAGTAGGAGTATTATTGAATACAAACATTCTGGTGAAGAGGAGTTCCTTGAGGATGATGGATCTACGGCATGCATCTAGGATTTCCACAGAACCACAAGGGCTGGGGGCTTCTGCAGAACCAACTTTTTTTTTTTTTAGGGTAATATTTCTTGCAAGGGTTTCCTTTTGGAGGTAGATATACAACGATCGATATAGATCGATATGGAAAATTTTGAAACATTGGTGGATTACAATGAGGATTCACCATGAGAGTTGGAGATATTAGGGCGAGGGGACCACCCTCAAGGCCACATGCAAGGTGATGTGAAATGTTTGGATATATGCACTATTGGGGTGCTAGATCAGAATCTTAAGGGGGATGTCACCTCATGGTTAATACTTCATCCTTACTTAGATGTGAAAAAACCATCCTTAGATAGTATTCTAAACATTTTATCTACCTTGGAAGGGGCTTCTACTCTTGATAGAAAGCCTTTGACATTGTCTTGTTTTCCTAGATATTGCAATACTTGTTTTTCTCAATAGATATGGAAATAAACATAGTACATGAATGTAGGGATTGTTGTAGAAAAGGGATCGAGTTCAATTCCACCCTAGGAGGATCCTTTTCGAAATATAGGGCTTCTGGGATCAAACATCAATGAGATAGATCTTAGTGGAAAAATGTGTTTGAAGAAAAAGAAGCGAGATAAAAAGAAATGAATAAAGGTAATCAAATTGTGTGGTAACAAGGTTACTCTAGTCGTAGGAAAATATATTCAAGTTTAACATATTCCCTCTTTGTTGGGGAATTTAAGCCCTAGTGGGAATTGTTTTTGGAAAGGAGATGTGACTGAAGGGCCTTAACTCTTGGATCCAAAAGTATTGGAGTCCTTCTTTGGAATATGATATTGTATTCATTCTTATGGAGAAACAATGGATTGGATTCATTTTTCACATAGAATAAGATGCATATAATATTCTAAGTTGTCATTGGTTCTATGATCGAGCTTTCGTATCACTAAAACATTGATATATAGAGTTTGATGCCCATGAATAATTTACAAAATTGATGTCGGCATGGGTGAAGATATCTTGACTGCCAATGGAGCTCTGGAACAAACATTCGTTGAAGGATATCAAAAACTTGTTGGGTAAGTTTATTTTAGAAAACAATTCCTATAAAAATTCAAACCCACATTCTGTAGAAATAATGTCGGTAGATATTGATGTTACTCTTGGGTTGTATGAGATAATTGATATAGTGATTGGCTCATCAAAGCATATTTGGATGTTAGATTATGATAGTTTTTCATTTCGATGTGCTCAGTGTTATCTGTATGGACACACTATTCAGGATTGTAACAAGCCCTTTGTCAGGAATATATTGACATTCAAAGATCCTAGAGGCTCCCTAAGCCCTGAGAATAATCCTCCCCCCTCATAGACCTCAACTCTTTATGTCTTAGGGAATTTAGAATCCCTTGGGAAAGGTGACAACTCAATCCCTTTTATTCTATGGAATCACCCATTGGCTTCAAAATAATTACATGTTGGTTTGATTGTTATTCTATTGGAAGAAAGAGAGCCTTCATCCCTAAAAATTATTGAATTTATGGATCTTTCTTCATCCCAACAAGAAAAATTGCATGAGATTTGCAAGAGGAGTGTGGTTTTCTAGATGATAGATGATGCCATTCTCTAAATACTAAGTCTAGGAAGGATCTTCTATTTGAAAACCTCCCTTCCACAACTGGGAATGAAACACAACATGAGATTAATACCTTTAATGAGTACTCTCTTGGTAAGTTTTTCTTCTCCTAGGGATTGCATATTTTTAATATTTCTAATGATTCATACATTTGTGTCTAGGATCCAATGGAATCTACTGGCTGTTTAAGAGAGGTGGTTGTATCACCAAAGAAACAAGGAGGTAATTACCAGCTCCAACTTCATGCACTTGCTCAATCCCAAGGAAGTTTTCAATTAGGAGGACTTGGTTTATATGCGATTAAAGATATAGGGGGTTCAAAAGTAGTTTGAAAATATACTGCCAAGCTTTCCCAAGCCAAAGAAGTCCCTGAAGTCAATAAAGGAAAGAAGATTCTTCTCCTAGTGGTTCTTACAATAGAAAACACTTGTTATGGGGTTGATCTAGGAAAATCCTTCATTTGAACATGAGATGATTGGGGACCGAGCGAAATAATTGGCCCTCATACAATTAGTTTTTTCAAATAAAATTGATATAATATTCATTAAAGAAACTATGTTGCGAGTCTTAGTTGAATATATAATGAAATTTTTTTTATAAATTGGAATTTTGTATTGTTGGATTCCTTTGGTTATTCGGGAGGATTGGTTACTGGATGGTCACCCTCTCTGTAACTAATTAACTATTTTGTTGTTGTTTCATGGCTATGCATAATTTTACATAGCGAGTAATTGGGAAGGCCATTTCAATTTCTAAATGTATATGGTACCTATGATAATATAGGTGGGGACCTCAACCTCACTATGCACAAAGGAGAATTGTGGGGTTTGGAGGCAAGAGAAGATCAATTGGAATATTTATTTTTAAATAAATTTGAGTCCTTGGGTTTGGTGGATGTGGAGTCTCTGGAGCTAAATCCCACTTGGGTGAAAAATTGCTTAGGTGATGCAGGCATAACAAAATTCCTTGGTCATTTTTTGATTCATCATAGGGTCCTTGAATATTTTTACAATTATCGATCATGGATAGAGATATTTTTAATATATAATCACTTCCTGATTCTTCTTTAACTTAGACTTGGTATAACTAAGACTAAAACACCCTTTAAGTACAGTCCTAATTATACTGTGGAAGAGGACTTTAAGAAACTGGTGGTTGATAGTTGGAATGGCTATGATTTGGGAATGATGGAGTCTATGAGCCATTGGTTTGTAAAGTCATTAAAATTAGTAAAGGATCAAGTCATCCCTTTGGACCAATATCGGTTGATCACTAGAGACAGATATATGAATCAGATTGATTAAGAGTTGAAAGGATGGTATGAATCTTACTCTGATGGATTTTTCTCAGATGAATCCACTTCATTCATAAATGTCTTGGAGTATCAAAGGTCAAAAATTCTGCTGGATCAGGAAAAGGACTAGTCAATCAAATTTCAAGCATTATGGTTATCCTCAGGTGAACAAAATATAAAATTATTTTAGCAATATTCCAATCATAGGAAGAATGCAAACACAATCAAGGATGCATCCAACAATAATGTTAATGGTTTTCAATATTTGGATTCCCTTGGAGTTAATTATTTGTTTAAAATTATTAAGGAACACAATGATTAAAGCATGGGGGATATTATGAAAGTAATTTATTTTTTCGCCACAATGGTAGAAGATCGAGGATTATAATTCTCACCTCTTTAAGGAGATCACATATAAAGAACTGGTAATGGTTATGTTTTCTTTCTCGAAGGAGAGGATACTTGGGTTGGATGGATGGCCTATTGAATTCTTCATTGATTTTTATGATGTGTTGGGGGTTGATCTCCTCTATATGGTTGAAAGAAAGAGGGTGCATGGAAGAATACAGTTGAACATAAATTCAACTTTCCTCAATTTAATAACCAAGACAAGTCAGACAACTTTGATGGCTTTAGGAAAATTTCCATGTGTAATTGCACTTATAATATCATATCGAAAGTCTTATCCTTCAGAATAAACCTTTATTGTCTAAATTCATAAGCCCAAAAAAATGTGGCTTTCTCGAGGGACATCTGATTCGTTAAGTGACTGGGTTCATGGATGAGGCGTTCCATTCAATTAAAGTTTCATCTCTCTTGGATTTCGTTCTAAAGTTGGATCTCTCAAAGGAATAAGACCTCGTTTCATGGATTTTTGTAAGGATATTTTTGTTGCATTTTGGATTTTCCCTTGAGGTAGTTAAGTGGATAATGATATGTGTCTCAACTTCTTATTTCTGACTTCTTATTAATATCTCAACATCATCATTCTTCCAGTATTCATAAGGACTGAAACAAGGTGTTCCACTATTACCATACTTATTTTTACTCATTGTGGAGGGATTGAGAAGAGCACTTCATCGAGAAAAAAACCAGGGACTATTAAATGGTGTAACAATTGTGGGACAACTCTCAAATTCTGACCTCCTCTTTAATGTGGACATCCTGTTGTTCAACTTGGAATTTATTAGGGAAGGAAAAGTTTTGAATTACATTTTATATGTTTTTTCCTCAACTATATGTATGCTAATCAATATCAAAAAATAAAATTTATACATAAATGGGGTGGATGATGGAACAACAGAGTTGATAGGGAGACTTTTCTCGATTCCCTTGAAAGAATGGGAGGAAGGATTATGATATCTAGGCTATTCTTTAAATTCAAACATGTATAGAATGATAGATTGGAATTGGATTATTGCTATAATTGAAGTAAGAATCCATCATTAGTGCAACTTATGGGTTTGAAAGGGTGGTCAATCAGTTTTGGTGAATTTTATGATCGAAACTATCCTAGTATACCGACAAACATTGGCATCCATCCCCAAAGGTGTCATGGAAAATACTAAGAGAAATTGTGCCAATTACTTATGGAAAGGTGATGCATAGTGTAAAGGGGCAGACTAGACTCAATGGGAGCTTATATTAAGGCCCAAAATATTTAGTGGTTGGGTGATTGTAATAACCCAGTTTAGAGTCCCCATATTAAAAAAATGTATTTTTTTTATTTGATGAAAATCCATAGTGCCTAAACAATTAAAAGAGGTTGGAGTGCCTAAGAAATGTAATTCTTTGATTATTGTCAATTACAATAAAATACAACGTTGCCTACTAGATGGACAAGGAAAAGAGTGATAGGGGGATTTGATTCCATTAGAGAGGGGGATTAAAGGGCTAATTCTTTTTGTTATATTTTCCTTACCCGTAATTTTTTTAATTGAGAGAATAAATTACATGAGATTCTTGGGGAAGGTCATATGGTTATTGAATTGCAAGTAAATATAAAAACACTTCTTGTGGGTTGTTTGGGTTCTTAATCATCTCCATTTTTCTTCTCTATTCACTCTTCATTCATTGCTTCCCTTCGTTCTTATTCTTGGTTGGGAATTGGGGACAAATTGTTGAGGAAGAAGCCATTGTTTGTTGGTTGTAGTAATGACTAGTGTAGTCCAGCCATGAAATTTATTCCTACATGTCTGCATTGCATTGGCATGTGTTATGTTGTGTTCACAGCTACGAGTCTCGGGAGTTCCTAGAATGGATATTCTTGACCATATGCAAGGGATACCTAGAAGGAGGTGGATATCCTGAGAGACTGTGTGGTAGAGAAGGGGGTATGCTCTCTTGGGTTGTGCCAGCTGGAGAGAAGATAGATGATGTAATTTGGATTGTTGTGTGTTGAGAAACTCATGAGATCTTGAGTGCACATTGCTTTGGTAAGACGAGTGACACCCTGGAACCATCCCTATGGATTCATAGCCCTGGCTTGAGGGTGACATTGTTGTTGAGTTTTGGAACATCAATGTCTACGGTTGGGTGGAACATCCTTGGTATGCAACTAATTGGTGATTCATTTTATTAAATATAAGTGCTCTCTTTCATGGTTTCCATTACTTGTATATTTGTTTTCACTGTGTATTAATTATTATCTCTGAGATTCATGTTTATATTATGCATGCTTGTTAGATATGGTTGTACATGACACGATAAATATTCTTTAAGAATTCATATTGATTCTTGTGAAGTGCATGCTATTCTATCTTATCTCCTGCATGTATTCTTGAATTAATTTTATTATCAGAGATCGATCTTAAGACTTGAGATGACTCTTTTTATTTTTGAGATTTGACCTATGGGTGGTTGGGTACATTACAATGTGGTTTCATATTTTTCTTGGAGAGTGTCCTTGGAGTAGTGGGGCCCATCCTGGTGGCTGGGTATGTTACAGATTGGTATTAGAGCCTTGATTTCAACACTGGACCTATATAGACAAAAGACAGAGTTGTAGGATACAACATCAAGTTGTGAATACCTACTATATAATCAAGAATACATTGGTCAACATAAATGGAGAATGTTGATGTATATGTGTATATCCCACATTCGTAAGGGAAAATGAATACCAAGACTTTATAAAGAAAATGTAAAGATATATGGACTAAAAGAAAACAAGAGATTATGAAACCCCTTGTAAGGAAATGAACTTTTGTGAGAAAGAACGATGAATCCAGAGGAAGTTGAATCTTAGTTGTTGATATCCAGAGATAAATGGTTAGGATCAAAGTCTTGGAGAGGGCTCGATGTTGGTGGGATATACAAGCCATGTGAATACCATGATAAAAACCTCATCAACGTTCAGATTAGTGCCACATCTGTAGAATCCAACGTGGAGGACACCTCATTTGCAACATTTGCACAAAAGGAGTGGAAAATAGGCTAAGTTTGAAGATTATGTGGAGGTGGAGAACATGATGGAGGACCGAGGGTATGGAAATAAGTGTGGTATCCATGTGGACCTGTGAAATCGCAATAAGGATTTGGAAAATCGACTAAGTCCCAAGATGTTGCAGAGGTGGAGAACACAGTGGAGGGATAGGGGTATGGAAATACGTGTGGTATCCCCATGAACCTTTTGTAAGAAGTGGAAAATTGACTAAGTTCCAAGATGTCATGGAGGTGGAGAACATGGCAGAGGAACAAGGGTATGGAAAGAAGTGTTGTATCCCCCTGGATCCTTGAACCTACAGTAAGAAGTGGAAAACCGGTTAAGTCCCAATATGTCGTAGATGTGGAGAACATGATGAAGAACTAGGGGTATGGAAAGAAGTGTGGTATTCTCGCAGACCCGTGAACCCATGGTAAGGAGTTGGAAAATCAAGTAATTCCCAAGATGTCACGGAGGTGGAGAACATGATGGAGGACTGAGGGTATGGAAAGAAGTGTGGTATCCCCATGGACTTGTGAAACCATGGAAAGAAATAGAAAATGGTTAAGTATCAAGATATCATGGAAGTGGTGAAAATGATGGAGGACTGATGGTATGTGAAGAAATGTTGTGGAATCTTGAACGTGTATTAATATCCTGAAAATTAGTTAATATGAAGAATATCTTGAATGGATATATCTCAATTTTTTTTTTGACTAGGTATCAAGAATCAGTCAGATAGATAGGGTCACATATATAAGAGTCAGGAAAGTGTTGTACACCCACATCCCATGGTGATTTATAATAAAATACTAAGTATGGAGAGTCGATCGAGTGGCCAGGAGGTCACCATGTTTCATAGATAAATGACTAGGAGGTCACCATGTGTCATAGATTAGATGACAAGAGAATGAGGGATTCAACGAATCATGATGTATCATAGACCCATGGAGAGAATAATGGAAAATAATGTAAGAATACACCTATAGGGAGAATAATGGAAAATAAACTAAGTATAAGTGAATAACGGAAAATAATATAAGTATAAGTGAAAAGTGAGTGTCATGGAACTAGACAATAGAACTTGGAGATTGTGGAAGATTGAAATGAAGAAGAGATATGATGTATATCCACAGTGAATTCATAAATATAGATCAATGATTGAGATCTAATCAAGAAATTGTTAGATGACTAGTGCGCCTTGTGGTTGCATGGCATTCCAGTGAGAAGATCAATGGTCAAGTTTAAATATGAAGGAATGATCAGACTATTGTTGAGTGTTGCTATTATGTTTCATGTGCTAATGGATATTTCTTCATTATTTTTACACCAATAACTTCATGCTCAATATGAACAATTGGACAAGAGAATGGTCATTTAAAAGTCGGTTCAATGTAGAATAACCTGAAATTAATAGAATTGGGAGAAATGTCTTCATAAATTGAACACAAAAAGGACCTATAGCATTAATTGACAAAAAAAATTTATATGCATATTTCTAACAAAAATGGTTGCTTGTACATTTTGCAGAATTAGGGGGTATAAACATATTAATTCAGGATAATAATGCATATTCAAGAAATGGCAGACGGAGAGGGAGCCTTCATTCATTATAGAGAGGTCAAAGGACAAAATATCAATGTTGGTAATGAAGAGACTGAATCAAATGGGAAGATGAGCATAGGGGAACAAGAAACATTAATATAGACTATGAGAATCTTGTGAATAGAAGTACAAAGATACACAAAAGACAATAAGAGGATGATAAGAGAACCAAATCATATAAATACTCAAGTGATGCAAAGCCTAAATTCATTGCAGAGGAAAACAAAGAATGGATCAAACTCAAGACAAGAGGAAGAGGGAAGATATTAAGAAATAATATATAACTACAATAGAGTTGGTTAATCGAGAAGTGCTAGAAGGATTCATAGACATAAATCACCTCCTTTCTTAACAAAGAAATTTTATGCATCTGAAAATTCCATAATTAGTCTAGAGGTGTTTCTTGTTAGGCACCAAAGAAGAAGATATGAATTGGATAGTTTGTAAGGAGATTTGAGGAAGGTTAAGCCACCATCCTTTTATGGTGAAAGAGAAAGGTAATATGATATTCAAGGATGGTTTCTTGGACTCAGGAGGTATCTTTGATTGTATAACCACTTATCAAACTTGGAAGCTAGAATTTCAACCTACCATTTGCATGGGAAAGTCTCTATGTGGTGGGATCAATAAGGTTGAGCACATAAATGAGAGAAGGATCATTTGGAAGTAGTTCAAGAGATATTTTCAGAATGAATATTTTTCAGATAACTTGTATGATAAGAAAATGGAGGAGTTCTTTGAAATCGGGTTGAGAAGCATGACCATGGAAGAGTAGGAAAATAAATTATTGGGATTTTTGAAGTATGTGGGGTTTATCATGGATGTGAAGGTAAAGATACAAAGGTTTTTGAGTGGAATACCATATTTTTACAAGGAAAAGATTCAATATGATGAGCCTAGGAATTTGACAGAGACCATTAGGAAGGATAAGTACTTGTACAAGAAAGGAAAGGGAAGAGCATCCATGCAAAAGTCTTGAAGGGATAAGAAGAAGGATAAATATGATCAGAGAAGGAAAGGATTCAAACCTTGTTTCAATAGAAATAGCCCAAATAAAAATCATCAAGATCAACATGGTAAGGATGAAACCAAGAAAAAAAACTCCTTGGGAAAAAGAGGAAGACCACCAATCTAGTGTTGGGGGTGAAAGAAAAATGACCTATATAAGGATTTCCCTCATAGATGATGTAAATAAAATAATATGCACAACATCCTAGAGGATACAACAATAAAATACATGGGAAGAATATATGTAGCCTTAGAAGATCAATAAGAAGAGTACCAATCCAATATGATCGAGGTGGAAGGTAAGATTATTAATCATGATGTTGTTATTTTAATTGATTAAGGAGAAATACATTGCTATATTGATCTGAAAAAAATGGATAGATTACATTTGGAGAAATCAAGTTTGGTTTAGCTAGCCACTGGAACCAAAAGAATGATCAATTAGATGGTTAGAGGTTGTCCCATAAGTCTTAAAGAGTGAATAATAATGTTGATCTAAATATTATACCATTGGGATATTATTATATTCTAATTGGAATGGATTGGTTGGACAAGCACCATGCTATATTAGATTCTCATAACAAGACATTTACATGTCTTGACAGAGAAGGAAAACATATGACTGTGAAAGGAATTTCAAGGCCTATTTCTAGAAGTGATATTCCATCCTTACAACAGAAGAGATGTTTCAATAAAGGATTTCAATTGTATGCATTCCATGCGGAGGAGCCAAGAAAGACAAAAGGATCAAGCCTTGAAGAGTTTTTGGTACTACAGGAGTTTGAAGATGAATTCCAAGAAATACTGTGATTTCCACCAAAGAGGAAGATAGATTTATCTATCGATTTAGTACTAGGAGTTGCCACGGTATCAAAAGAACCTTACAAAATGAGTACACCATAATTAAAATAATTACAAATGCATCTAGAAGAATTGTTGAAGAAAGAGTATATACGCTCAACTGTTTCACCTTGGGGAGCACTAGTAATTTTTTTTCAAAAATAAGGATGAAACATTAAGGTTGTGTATTGACTTTATACAACTGAATAAAGCCACTATTAAGAACAAATACTCTCTACCAATAATTAATGACCTTTTTTATCAGCTAAGAGGGGGAAATATATTTTCAAAAATAGACTTGATATTAGGATACTACCAGGTAAGAATCAAGGAAGACGACATCAACAAGATAGCCTTTAGAACTAGGTATAGATATTATGAAGTTGTAGTGGTGCCATTTGGATTGACGAATGCGTCAATTGTATTTATGTGCTTAATGAATGACATATTCATAAATTACCTGGATAAGTTTGTCATTGTATTCTTGGATGACATACTTATCTATTATAAGTCAGAAGAAGAGCATGGAAATCACTTGAGGTTGGTGTTGGAAGTGTCAATGGAATATCAATTGTATGCCAATATTAGTAAGTGTTCTTTTTACCAAGAACATATCCATTTTTTGGAGCACATTATTTTAGAAAAGGCTATAGTTTTAGATCCAGAGAATATTGAAGCCATTAGAGGATGGAGAACACCTAGGAATGTTTCAAAAGTTAGATATTTTATGATATTAATCAGTTACTATATAATATTTATAGTAGGGTTCTCTAAGATTTCTTATCCCATTACTTCTTTGCAAAAGAAGGGAATTGAGTTTTTATAGACAATAGAGTGTGAAGAGAATTTTAATTTGTTAAACAAATTACTTACTACTGCACCTTTTTTAAATATTGTTGATCCAAATGAGAATTTTGTGGTATGTACATATCCATGCAAGGAAGGACTTGGTGGATTCCTCACTCAAAATGGACATGGCATTGGTTACTAGTCCATAAATATTAAAGAAAATGAGAGGAATTATGCCACACATGGTTTGGAACTTGTTCCCATAGTTCATGCATTGAAGACGTGGAGGACTTATCTCATGGGAAATAAATTTGAATTAAGAACACACCATAGTGGTTTGAAATATATTTTGAATAACCAATTTTGAATGCCAGAAAAACAAGATGGTTGGAATTTTTAAATGAATACGATTTTGACATAAATCATATCAAAGGAAAAGAAAATAAAAATGTTGATGCACTCAGCAAAATAATACATCTCATGCATGCTACAAATGTTAGTATGCATAAATTAGATTTAAAGAGCAAATTTTTAGATGTTGTTGTTACACATCAAAATCACATAAAGGTAAAAGAAAGTCTATAGGAAGAAAATGTACAACATAAAATTAAATAATATGATATTAAAGAAGATGAATTACTTATGCATAATATTTTTATTTTGTTCTTATTTCTGGAGAACTTGGAAATGTGGTGTTAAAGGAAATGCATAATGTTCCATATGTCAGACATCCTGGTTACCATAAAACTATTGCAGCAGTAAGTAGCCAATTATTTTGGCTTGGAATGAAGAAGAATGTTGTTGATTATGTTGCTAGATGCATGGAATGTCAGAGAGTTAAAGCTGAGCATAGACACCCAACTAATTTTCTACAACCATTACCAATTCCGAAGAAAAAATAGGAAGTGGTAATCATTGATTTTATAACTAAATTTTTGAGGATGAAAAGGAAACCTGATTTAATCATGGTAGTGGTCAATAAATTGACAAAGGTTGCTCATTTTGTTCCTGTAAAAATGTAAGGTAGCTAGAGAGGTAGTGGGGGGGGCTAGAGGGCCCATAGTGATAACAGTGGAGATCATTCAATGTAAGGTGGACTAGGTCCACTATATAAGTAAATAAGGCCCACTACGGTAGTTAGATATAATAAATGTAAGAGGACTTATTAGAAGGTTCTACTTCTAGAAGATTCCTCCTCTAGAATGTTCTTAGGTGATGGTAGCACTATATAAAGGGATTCAAGCAATGCAATGAGCCATAAAGAGAAGTATTGTATTTGGAGCGGTAGCTCAATAGGAGGATGCCCCCTCGAAGAGGAAATTGAAGAGGAGAGGATCCCTTCCATAATATGATCCAATGTACGATGTTGCCCTACCCTAAGGGTTTGATATAATAAAGTGGTGGTTTTATATATGGTTTCATATATCTTGTGTGGTGATTGTATTCGGATATCTTTGGATCTATTGTGATATTTTGTATTCAGAATTTGGTTCTTAACAAATTTTGCATAGAAATATACCAAAAACTTCGAGAATGTCGCGGCCCTCTTTTTTTTTTCTCCGAAAAAAAAATCTGCAAAAATAAAAAATATTTGCCCACAATGTCTGCCCAAGGAAAGTGCTCTTATACCAATTGTTAAGAACCAAATACTGAATACAAAATATCACAATAGATCCAAAGATATCTGAATACAATCACCACACAAGATATATGAAACCATATAGAAAACCACCACTTTATTATATCAAACCCTTAGGGTAGGGCAACACCATACAATGGATCCTATTATGGAAGGGATCCTCTCCTGTTCACTTGCCTCTTCGAGGGGGCATCCTCCTATTGAGATACTACTCCAAATACAATACTTCTCTTCATTTCTCATTACATTGCTTGAATCCCTTTATATAGTGCTACCATCACCTAAGAACATTCTAGAGGAGGAATCTTCTAGAAGTAGAACCTTCTAATAAGTCCTCTTACATTTATTATATCTAACCACCATAGTGGGCCTTATTTACTAATATAGTGGACCTAGTCCACCTTACATTGAATGACCTCCACTGTTATCACTATGGGCCCTCTAGGCCCCCCCACTACATCTCTAGCTAGTGATACCAATTGTTAAGAACCAAATACTGAATACAAAATATCACAATAGATCCAAAGATATCTTAATACAATCACCACACAAGATATATGAAACCATATAGAAAACCACCACTTTATTATATAAAACCCTTAGGGTAGGGCAACATCGTACAATGGATCCTATTATGAAAGGGATCCTCTCCTGTTCACTTGCCTCTTCGAGGGGGCATCCTCCTATTGAGCTATCGCTCCAAATACAATACTTATCTTCATGTCTCATTACATTGCTTGAATCCCCTTATATAGTGCTACCATCACCTAAGAAAATTCTAGAGGAGGAATCTTCTAGAAGTAGAACCTTCTAATAATTCCTCTTATATTTATTATATCTAACTACCATAGTGGGCCTTATTTACTAATATAGTGGACCTAGTCCACCTTACATTGAGTGACCTCCACTGTTATCACTATGGGCCCTCTAGGCCCCCCCACTACCTCTCTATATACCTTTCAAAATTTTCAAAAAATGGTTGTATATCTAAGTTCCTCTCAGAAAAACACCCAAGTTAAAAAAAAAATCATCCGAAACGGAGTCCGGGAAGTCAAGATATTGAAGTTTTAAAATCTACAATTTTTCAGGGTTTTTTCTGCGGACGACAACGTGATTTGTTTTTATTTATGTAGAAGTTGGAGGCCAAATTTTATCAAACAAATTACAGATCTGAGTTCCTGTCACAATTTGACACAATTTCAAAAAAAAAATCAGCCGAAACAGAGTCCGGGAAGTGAAATTATGAGCATTTTAACTTCAGCAGTTTTTTAGGGTTTTTTCCAGAAAAAACCGTGATTTTCTGTTGTAATTTATTGTTCTATTTTTTTTGGGTTTTTTCATGACAGATGTGGAATCAAAGTGTTAATAGGGTGATCATATGGCTATTTCTTCTCAAAACCTAAAATAAATCCTTGAATCATTCAAAGTCCAATTGTTTCACACATCGGATGACAGATTGGATGCATTTGCACATGGCCTCACAGATAGTCTCACAAACAATCTCACATACGGCCTCAATGATAGTTTTCGTAGTATTCAAGATTCATTGAATAACATGCAGGAAATATTTCTTATGGAGGGCCTCAGGGATGAATATAATCAAGAAATATATGCTTGGTATGATTTTGAGGATGATTGTGATGATTGGTATATGGATAGTTGTCATTTTTGGGATGACAACCACTTCCATATTTTATTTGATGACTCCACTCCACCTTCTGTAGAGAAAATCAATGTCCCACATCAGGGGCTAGTTACCAGATTTCAGTCTACATATTCTACAGTGGTATCATTCTTTCCAGATTCTTCTACGACCATTTTCCACTATGTGGATGGATCTTCTTATTTGGACCCACATGATAGGTGTCAGTCTTTGGAGCGTCATTTGGAGTTGGTTATTGGGTTCCAAAATCTTCTTCGGGGAGTTCACATGAGCACTTGGACATGGGACCCTGGATTACAATGGTGGTTGGACTACATCAGCATGGTGGCTTTACTTTTTACATGAGATCTTGGTTCTCCAGTATTCTTCAGCATTATGGTCCACAATTATCCATGGGACCCTGGTATATGGTTGTACATCAAGCGTTGAGGACAACGCTTTCATAAGGGGGATGGAATGTAAGGTAGCTAGAGAGGTAGTGGGGGGGGCTAGAGGGCCCATAGTGATAACAGTGGAGGTCATTCAATGTAAAGTGGACTAGGTCCACTATATTAGTAAATAAGGCCCACTATGGTAGTTAGATATAATAAATGTAAGAGGACTTATTAGAAGGTTCTACTTCTAGAAGATTTCTCCTCTAGAATGTTCTTAGGTGATGGTAGCCCTATATAAAGAGATTCAAACAATGTAATGAGACATGAAGAGAAGTATTGTATTTGGAGCGGTAGCTAAATAGGAGGATGCCCCCTCGAAGAGGCAAGTGAACAGAAGAGGATCCCTTCCATAATAGGATCCATTGTATAGTGTTTCCCTACCCTAAGGGTTTGATATAATAAAGTGGTGGTTTTCTATATGGTTTCATATATCTTGTGTGGTGATTGTATTCAGATATCTTTGGATCTATTGTGATATTTTATATTCAGTATTTGGTTCTTAACAAAAAATGACTCATACAAAAGCTAACATTGCAGAAATTTACATGAGGGAGATTGCTAGGTTGCATGGGATACCTAAGGAAATTGTTTTAGATAGAGATACAAAGTTTAATTCAAACCTATGGAGGGGATTATTTAAAGGATTTGGTACAAATATAAATTTTAGCACAACATACCATCCATAGTCACATGGGAAGATAGAGAGAGTCAACCAAGTGATTGAAGATATGTTGAGAATGTATGTGATGGATAAACCATCTAAGTAGGAATATTACTAGAATTAAATTGAGTTTGCATAAAATAATGGGCATTGAATTTCATTGAATATGATTCCATTTTAATCTTTTTATGGTAGGAAATGCAATACTCCGGTGATTTGGAATAACATATATAATAGAGTGGTACTTGGGCCAGAATTTATCAAGAATATGGAAGACAATATGGTTAGAATTAATAATACTTTGAAGGTAAGACAAACAAAAAATTATGCATATAAGAATAAGACATCCAAAGAATTAAAGTGGGAGAGCATGTGGTTTTGAAAGTGAAGCCCAATAAGATCTCATTGAATTTGGGTAGTTGTACAAAGATAACAAACAGATTATGTGGTCCATTTGAGATATTGCAAAAAATAGGACCAGTTGCATACATGCTTGCATTTCCCACTTCCATGAATGTGCATAATGTATTTCACATCTCTTTGCTGAAAAAATGTGTACATGATCATAACCATTTCATTGATTAGAATTTGATTCAGGTGGAGCCAGAGGGAGACCTTCAAGTCTGTCCAGTGTACTTATTGGAAAAAAAAAGTGAAAATGATCTAGAATCAAGTCATAGAATTGGTAAAAGTTCAACGAAGCCACTACAACACCTAATATGTTACTTGGGAACATGAAGATGAACCATGACATTTTGAATAAATTTTGAAATTTTGATTTATTTTTTGTATATGAACAGAGGACAGTGCCAAAAAAAGAGGGAGGGGAATGTAATACCCCAGTTTTGAGTCCCCATACTAAAAAAAATTTATTTTGTTTATTTGAAAAAAGACCAAAGTGCCTAAACAATTAAAAGAGGTCAGAGTTACTAGGAAATGTATTTATTTGATTATTGCCAATAATAAAATACATCATTGGTTGTTAGATGAACAAGGCCAAGAGTTATATGGGGCTATGATTCCATAATAGACGGGTCTTAAAGGGATAACTCTTTTTATTATATTTTCCTTACCCATAATTGTTTTAATTTAGCGAATATGTTACATGAAATACTTTGGGAAGGTCATGTGGTTCTTTAATTGCAAGTAAATATAAAAGCACCTATTGTGGGTTGTTTGGGTTCTTCATCATCTTCATTGTTCTTATCTATGCACTCTTCATTCATTTTTTCCCTTCGTTTTCTTCTTGGATGGGACTTGGGGGAAAGTTAATGAGGAAGAAGCCATTGTTTGTTGATTGTAGTAATGACTGGTGTATTCCAACCATGAAATTTATGCCTGCATGTTTGAGTTGCATTGGAATGTGTTAACTTTTGTTCATGGCTACGAGTCCTAAGAGTTTCCAGCTTGGAGATTCTTGACTAGATGCACTGGAGCCCTAGAAGGAGGTGGATAGCATGAGGGACTACATGGAAGAGAAGGGTATCCATTCTCTTAGGTTGTCTAGGCTAGAGAGAAGAGACATAGTGTACTTTGGATTGTTGTGTGTTGACAAACATATGAGATATTGAGTGCGGATTGGTTTGGGAAGTTGAGTGACACCTTGGAACTATCTTTGTGGATTCATATCCTTGACTCGTGGGTGACATTGTTGTTGATTTTTGGAACATCAATGTCTATGGTTGGGTGGAGTGTCCTTGGTCTGCAACTAGTTGGTGATTCTTTTTTTTAAAGATAGGTGCTCTCTGTTATAGTTTCCATTACTCGTATATTTATTTCCATTGTTTATTAATTATTATATCTAAGATTCATGTTTATATTATGCATTCTTGTTAGATATGGTTGTGCATGACATGATAAATATTATTTAAGAATTAAGATTGATTCTTATTAAATTCATCTTATGCTATCTTATCTCTTTCATGCATTGAATTAATTTTATTATCGGAGATCGATCTTAAGACTTGAGATTAATCTTGTTATTTTGAACATTTGGCTCATGGGTGGCTAGGTATGCCACAATGTGGTTTCATATGTTTCATGGAGATCATCCTTGGAGTAGTGGGGATGAGCCTGGTGGTTGGGTACGTTGCAGGGAAAAAGGATATGTATTCTTTTAGATGATCCTTAGTTTCTAAATTGGTCTAGAACATCATTTCGAAGGACAACTTATGGTGAAGAATTGTTCATAAAAGATACACAGCCCCTGGAAACTTGGTGGATTGAATTATAAGTCCTAGTAAATTAGCTTACCAAGTGTCGAATCATTTTAAATCCTTAACCTTAACATTGTTAGTCATGAAAAATAATTTGGTGTGGAAAGTAAATGATGGTTCTCATGTCCAAATTGGATCAGATGCCATACTAGGATGCAACCAAAATATTTTTCTTCCCCAAGAGGTTGTTAATCATATCCAACTAGAATGTTTATTCACGTTGAATAAAATAGGTAAAGAATATGCTACCTCTAAATGGTAACAGGGATAACTTATTGATTAAAAAGTTGGGATCAAAGGTTTAAAGGAAATTGATTGGGAAAGATACATTGTAGAACTTTTAAGACCACATGTTAGTTATTGGAGGGAGTCGATGAATTACCCTAGGTTTGGAAAGGTGAAGGTACCAAGTATTTGGTTGTCTTGGGATATGAAGCGCAAGAAGATATTGGTGTTATCTTAAAGCACTAGTGATGGAAGAATATATGGAAGGTGTGAGCACCCACTAAGAGTATCTTATTGAAATGGCTCATTCTTTATAATCGATTCCTACATGGGATAGAATGAAAATAATAATTTGACAGGGCCTGGATGATGTACATTATGTAGAGATAATATTGAATCCAACATATTTCTTTTCTATGAATGCCCATTGTTGGTTCAATAATGGAGGGATGTAGAATATTCCTTGAAATTATTTTGGAAAACTTCAAGGAATTCTTCATGAGGAAAGATATAAAACATATAAGAGTTAGTCCTTTCTTGGTTTTGTGGAGAATATGGATCACCATGAACAAAATTACATTTGAAGGGAAGTTAGTACCAAGTTTTCAAGTGGCTTCTTAGGCTCTCTCTTTACTACCTTTTTTCAAAGTTCCATATAAGGATCCAAAAGTATCCTATAGGCTCTATCCCAAAATAAATATATCCATTCCATGGGGTTTTCTTGTTGGGGCCAACCAAAGGGGAGTTACCAAATGAAATGCAGGTTATGTCCTCTTTTTTTAGAAGATCGTTATTATGTGGGTAAGTCCTGCTTGGGTCTTGGGACCAACAATTATGGTGAGATGACATATATTTTCCTTCTCATGAAATATTCCCTTAATAAAGGATGTAAGTCACTCCAAATCTATGGCGATTCTAAAATATTCATATGATTGATGAAAGGAGTGTTGATTAAGGTTGGTTGTCATTGATGCCAACCCTTGAAGAAATCCCCATAGCACAAAGGTTTGGGTAATGGACCCAATATTGTTTGATGTAAATATGAATCATTATTGTTTTGTCATGGTTGATAAGAAGTAAATATGGATGAACTCCAAAGTGGTCCCCTTATTGTGAAATCCTTCACAGAAAGGATAGTGAATTTGTTAGGGAAACTATCCTAGATTGATAGTTATTTTCATGCCATTTCCAGTGGCGTGTAGAACGTCACATAACTCCTCACGGTTAGAGAGTTATGACCATGTAATGTTGGAGAACCCAGGTTTGGGTAATGGACCCAAGTTTGTTTGATGGATAACAATATGATTTTTGCTATATTTGAAGGTAATACTATTCTATATGGATAGTACATGTCATTCCATTTCTGTTGGGATGTGTAATGTTACATAACTCATGGTTTGAGAGTTATGGCCTTACGAATTCGGAGGACCCTCATATGTCATCTAGAAGCCCCAAAAGGTCAAAGTAGTCAAAGTGGTTTAAGAGATTTTAAAAGGTAAATAATAAAGTGAAGTGATGCGTGTATTATAATTCAAAGTGAATAAAAAATAAATTATTTAAATAATAAATTTAATGGAGAAATTAGAAGTGGGTTAACCCTAAAATGAGGAAAGTGGGCCAAGTGACCTAGAAGATGTTTTTAAGGAAGCTACTTGGAGAGTATAAATAAGAGGCAAGGCTCTCTCATTTTAATTACACTTGAGAATATTGAATATCTATAGGTATATAAGGTAACCAAGAATATATAAGCTATATTTTCAAGGGAAGGTGAAGAAAAGAAGGCCTAAATGCAAGGAAGGATAAATTCTTTTGATGGTGCTTTCTAAGGTATGTTATTTACAGGTCATCTCACCATCTTCGCTATAACTTTTTTTATATAATGATTGAGACCATGAAATTTCTATTCCATTGAGAAAACATACCCAAGTATCTTTGGTAAACAATTCATCTTGTGGGTTTTTGTATTTTGGGAGTTACACTCTTTGTAAAATAGGGTTTGTGGCTAGTCCTGAAACTAGTCAAAAACAAGTGTTTCAGGTAAAAACGTCATAACTTCTTCATAACAGATCCAAATTTAGTGAGATAAAATGTGTTGGTTAGGGTATAGTCTGTAGTATTCTGTGTAACTATTTTAGATCAGTTCAATGAATATTTCATGCAGGGCACGCTCTACAAGGTCTCTCTCTAGAATAAACCATAATTTAACAAGGTATGCCATTTTTCCTATAACTCATTTTTTGACAGGTTCCAAGTAGTGAAACATGGAGGAATTTCATAAAACACACAGAAGAACATTGTGTATCAGTTTCAGATATTTATACATTATAGGTTCAAAGTTATGATTACTTCAAGTTAGGGTTGTTGACTAATCCAAAACTAGGCATGTGAGACTAAATAAAAGTTTGATGAAAATGATAGTCTCTTATTGTTAAAGTTAAGGAAGGTTTGTAGGAATGTGATCATATATACAAGGTCTATTACAAAGGTACAAATCAGATATGGATGATGAAATTGATGAGGGTTTTTGGTTGAGGTACATGTTGAGTACATGGTTGAGACAAGTAGTTGATGAGTTGGCACATACATTATGTGTATTGTTGATGATGTTGGTACATATTGATGAGTCATAGTTAATGAGTAGTTGACACATGATTGGTACATACTTGGTACATGGTTGGATGCACTTGTTTATGGTACAAGTTGATTACAGTTTGTTTGGTATAGGTTGGTGCATGGTTGATGCACTTATTTATGGTACATGATGATTATAGGTTGAGGTATAGGTTGGTGCATGGTTGATGCACTTGTTTATGGTACAGATTGATTATAGGTTGAGTTACAGGTTGATGCATGGTTTAGGTTTATTGGTACATATTTACAATGATATATCTCACAGTGATAGTGTGACAGTGGTTCCATCATTCTACTTCTACTTTAGGGCAGTTGGACGGGGCAAGGACAGGTGGTTGTATCCACCTTCTAGTTGTAGCCGAAAAACATAGGGGGTTTTATCCTCCTTCTAGTTGTAGCCAGAGAATTGGGGAGTTTAAGCTTCCCTCAGTTTGTATCCCGAGAAACTAGGGGGTTTGGAACCTCTTTCCAGTTACAGCTGGAAAACAAAGGAAGTTGGTGCTTCCAATGAATGTAATTCTTCAATACATATAAGAAAAAGCATTCCATGGTTTTCTCCCTCTTTGGGTTTCCAAGTAAAACACTGGTGTACTGTGTATGTGTATGATTGTTCATTTTTTCATTGCTTATTTACTCTGTAGTTATTGGATGATAATGCTTCATTGATATAACACTTGGATTATATGGTTAAAAATGAGTAAATTTCTCTATTACGGATTCACCCCCCCTCTCATTAATCCACCAATTGGTATTAGAGCTAGCTCCTTAAGGAAACCGTTTAACCACTAGAAGGAGATCATGGATTATTTTGAGAATGGAGTACCAATGTTTAATGGTCAGAATGGTTTTAACTATGATATGTGGAGCATAAGAATGAAAGTATTTTTACAGGCACATGGACATTATATTTGGCTATCAATTGTTAGGGATATGATAGTTCAAAAATGGCAAAGACTGGAACTAAGAAGGAATTGAGGAAGAATAACAAAATAGCAATGGATTTCATCTGGGAAGGATTACCTAATCCGGTAAGAGAAAAGGTTGGTAAATGTTCATTAGCAAAAGAAATTTGGGATAAATTACATGAAATATATTCTTCACCCATCACAGATTCATAAAATGTCAAAGAAGATGCAGATACAAATCAAGAAGAATTGTGTTCACCATGTCAAGAAGATTCAAAAGATGAAGAGTACATAATCACCAGAGGTATGTTGTTTTGTGTTAATTGTGAAAAACATGGACATCTTGAAATGAAATGCCATGAAGGAAATGAGTCAGAAAAAATAATTGAAAAGGAAGACAATTATGAAGAAGAATTGATTAGTGTTTTAGATGAACTAAGAAAAGAAAACAATTTGCTCAAGAAAGAATTGATGAAACACAAGGAAAATGTTCACATTTTTGAAAAATCCCAACATGTCATTGAGAACTTAAGAGCTCAGCTAGAAGAAGCCATAAATATTGGAGAAAATCTTGAATATCAAAAGCAGTGTTTGGAAACCAACATAGAAGCATAGAAGGAAGAAGTAGAAATGAGAGAGAATATATTAACAGATCATCTTAAGGAAAGAACTAACGATCTAAACCAACTTGAGGAAGAGTTTGGTCAAGAAAAAAAAGGACTTGAATAAGAAATAATCACATTAAAAATTCATCTTGAAGAAGTGAAAATAACAGAAGAAGTCATGAAGTCTCAGATAATGAAGAAAGAAGAAGAGGTTGAAAATCTTGAAGAAGAAATTTTCAAATTGAGAAGTAAAATCGTCAATCTCAACAAGAACATTGAAGAGACAAAAACATCCACATAAATTATAGAGAATGAAGAGAAGCACTTTAGGTTTCTAGAAAAGAAGAATGAAGAAAATAGAAGGAGTTGTGCAAATATACTCAAAGGAAGGAATCATGGTCAACCAGAATCTAAGAAAACTATTGAAGATACATCTTCAAGGAGACCATCCATGTTCAAGCCACAAAGAAGCTTCAATCATGATCATGATCAGTCAAGACAAAAATTCAGAAGGACTATGCCACAAAGAAGATCATTTACTCCCAGGTATGCAAATTTATTTTATGGTCATTGCTTTTATTGTACTAACTTTGGACATAAGGTTGCAGATTGCAGGGATTATAAAAGAAATATTTAAGCAAGAAGTGCCTATGTGGCTGCACGTAACATTGAGTGTTACAAATTTCATAACTATGGACACATAGTCATTGATTGTAGAACCATGATCGATACTTCCATGAAAGAGAAAATTGATATCATATATAAGAAAGTATATATAAGAAAACAAGAAGAGTAGGTGAACAAATACCGGGTACCAGAGATCGCAAGATTGGAAATAAAATGAGATGAAGAAAATTATACAAAGAAAAAGAAAGATGTCAGATACATAAAGGTTTGGAAAATAATTGAAAGAAAGGAAGGGAAAGTAAATACGGAACAGGTTCAAGAGATTTTATTTTCAGGCATTGTAGTGAAAGATGAATCCACAGATAGAAAGAAACAAGTAAGATCTCAGAGAGATAATGAATCTACCCATGATGATGATGATGAATCTACCAATGAAGATGATGATGAATACACATCAGAGAAAGAATTGTTCTGAGCCATCTGGCTTAGAGACTCCCAAGTAATATGAATATTAGACAAGGGGAGTCTATGCGATAGCTGTGATAGACCAAAGAACAATCCTTCGAGAAATTTGTAGAGTTTGAGAAGATAGATTCAGAGTAATCAATTAGCAGAAGTACAGTTTGATAGTATAATGAAAAATGAGTTAGCATTATGGATAGTTGCATAAGTAGAGTCTTGGAAAGTATGGACAGAGATGGATTCATAAGAACACTTAGCAGGTTTGGATAGATATATGATAGTGGAAAAGAGCATTGATTCATAGATTGGTTCAGAGAGTGGTTCATATACAAATGAACATTATCGTAATGGATGATAATTAAACATAAAATGGCTCAAACAATGATAATGGATTACAAATTGATAGATATTTTTTGGACATGGGCAGTGCATACAAAATTTCACATTCAAAATAGAATAATTCTAAAAAAAAACATTGACAAAACTCCCTACGAGGTACGGAAAGGAAGACCAGCAAATGTGAAGCACTTCAAAGTTTTTGGAAGAAAATGCTACATCACAAGAGAAGATTGCAGAATGGGAAAGTTTGACTCTCGTGTGGAAAAAGGAGTACTTGTTGGTTACTCATGTTGATACTGAGAGGGGGGTGAATCAGTATCAAGTACAATTTAAAACCTTTTTCAACTTATACTTAAACCATTCAACTATATCCAATGAGCAATGAACAATAGTATAAGAGTTACACCAATATACCATAATACACCATGCACAATATATGAGAAATAATCAATAGTTATTGTTCTAGAGAAGTAATGACTTCCAAGGGTAGCTATAGCTTCCAAATGTAAAGGGAGGGATAAACCTCTAGGAGGAAGATACAATCCTCCAATATCAAGAGATATTTTAACTCTCCATCCTTGCCCCTTCCTTCCACCCAATAATATATCAGAGATAATAAAACTTTACATTAAATCATCACCATCAACCAATCATCACATAGAACCTGATAATGCTTCCTGAGACTTCTTCAATTTCTGTAATTCTTCAATTCTTGGAGTAATTTGATCCTATAGATAATATTACTCAATGTATTATCTGAAAATCCTCCAATTTTCACTCCTTGAATCCTCCCCAAAAAGAGGTTATAGAAAGAATGGTAGACTTTATTCAATTTTGGTATATTCAAAAGACCCAACTTGTACAGCATGCCCTACGCTCAATATTTAACATCTGATTCTAAAACTCACAGAAAAGAAACTAAATTACTTAATATTTCCAATGGAAGTGGTCCCACATCATTTGGATTCGGTATGAAGAAGTTATGACTGTTTTACCCGGAACACCTATTTATTGACTAGCTTCAGGACTGGTCACAAACCCTATATTCCACAGAGTGTATCTCCATAATTATAGTGAATCAAGCACTGAATGTTTTACTAGAGGTACCTTGATATGTCTTCTCAATACCATAGTGATTTCACCATCTGAATCATTCTAGAAAAAAAGTTATAGCAAAAATGGTAAGATGACCTGAAAATAACATACCTTAGAACACATCACCAAAAGACTTCATC
>ML779753.1:767551-796940 GCA_009831015.1 Picea engelmannii | reverse complement strand
ATAAAACATTATAAAATTTGAGAATATAATAAATATTAAAACAGATAATGAATGTATATACCATCGGACGATATTCATTTGATCCCCCGTCCATGTGCCCATATTTTCTACAATGTTTTGTAGCTGTTGCTATTAAAACTCTTACGGGACATCTAGTACAACAATTTTTGCAAGGGAAATAACATTTACCGTCACCCTTTTCACCCTCTTTAATTCTTTTCCTAGCTCTAATGTTTTCTGACATTCTTCCCCACATACTTATAATGAAACAAATATCTATTTTTTGTTCGCCGAGAAGACCCGCAAACCCTTTTTGAAGTGTCGTTATTATAGGAAACTTGTCGCAACATCCTTCAAATGCAACATATTTATAGATTTTGTAACGTCGCAATTTCGATGTAAAAAAGTCCTAAGTGACCGTTGGTATTTTGACTTGGTGAACATACTAAGGTGACTGTTGGAGGGGAAAACCTAGTTTCGAAAACGTCGCAATTGCGACATACATTTTCAAAAACGTGGCAAGAGAGACGTTCCAGTGGAAATCATGGCAAGAGTGAAGTTAACGTGGCAATTGCGACATACATCTTCACAAATGTGGCAAGAGAGACGTTCCAGTGGAAAACGTTGCAAGAGAGACGTTCCAGTGGAAAACGTGGCAAGAGTGACGTTAACGTGGAAAGACCGATGTTAACGTGGCAAGAGAGAGGTCAACATGGCAAGAGCGACGTTATCGGGCAACATGATTTTTTTTTTTTTTTAAATTTCCTCTATTTTGCGACAATATGGACAATTTTTTCCATAACGCCGCAAATAAAACGTCGGAATTTTTACAATATGTAGTAGTGTCTCCAAATGCAACATTGCCACCCTTTCTCTTCAATCTGATGAATTTGTCTTGATCCTCGGTCATATGTGAAGAACATCCACTGTCTATGTACCATTCATCTTTTTCTTCACATTCTTCAGCGATCAATGCTATTCGACAATCTTCATTGTTTTGAATCTCTTTTCTTCTCCATACTGTGGTTGGAATAGGGACATCTTCATTCATATATTTGCAATCTCATGCTTTGTGACCAAGATAATTACATTTGTAGCATGCAATATTTTTTTCCATCAATGGGGAAAATGAATTATAACTTCTGTTGAAAATTTCATGATTATTTCCATATCTTCTATTTACACCATTCATGTTTCTTGTGTATGTGTTCCTTTCATTGATTATGCAATTGATTGCGTTATGTCCAAAAATTTTGCAAGTATAACAATGACCAAGAAAGAAATTTTGATACCTTGGAGTAAGTGGGCTTCTTTGTGATGTAGTCCATATGGGTTCATGATCTATTCTTCTGTAGTTTCCTTCATACTAATTGAATCTTCTTTGATTCCTAAAGGTAGGAGGTATTCTTGGATATTCATCTCTTTTGTAATCATTCCTTCTTTCTGGTATCCTGGTCCACTTCTCATCAACTATCTGTGTAGCTCTCTCTTCAACCTTCTTGTTGGTATTTGCATCTTCTTTGTATGAAGTTTCACCCATGCATCCAATATGTGTTAAGTCTTTTGGCACTTGAGAGCTTCTTAAGCTCTTCCTCAATCAGACAACTTCTTTTTCAAGTTTCTCACAATCTTCTTCTTTCTTCATCATTTGGAAATTCCTTACTTCTCCTATTCTTCTTTCTTCTTTTAGTAGAGTTTTCAAGGAAATGGTTTCTTCTCTTAGTTTCTCAAAGTCTTCTAATTGTTTCATCAAGATTACAACTGTCTTTTCACAACTACCCAATTCACTTCTTATTTTTCTTTGCATGTCTTTGAGCTTCCTATTTTCAATCTCAACATGCTTCAATTTTTTAAGATTCTCATCTTCTTGTTGAATAATTTTTTCTTCGTGATTTTCTTCTTCTTCATTGGAATTTTCTTCTTCAATGTCATTTCTTTCAATCCTTGGATGAGGACATTCAAATTCAACATGACCTACGCCTTCACAATTAAGGAAAAATAACTGACCTCTATTTTCTTCTTTGGAATATGAGATGTTGTAATTTGCTTCAACTTCTTCTTATTCTTCTTCTTATTCTTCTTCTTCTTCTGTGTCTTCCCTTACATAAATGTCTTGTATCTTTTCCCAAAGCTATTTTGATGATGCACATGATCCCACCTTGGATTTCACCGAATTTTTCAATCCATCTAGGATGGTATCTATTGTCAATTTGTTGTTCCTTTTTGCTTCCTTCTGAGTTGCAGTCTTTAGTTTCTTCAAAGCATTGTATCCTGAAGCAACTGAGAACCAAATATCTTCCCTAAGAGATTTCAAGTAAGTTTCCATTCTATTACTCCAGTATTCAAAATTGCTTCCATCAAATGGTGGAATCCCATTTGGAATTTTGTCTTCCATTTCTTCTTAGGATCTTCCTTCCATTGGTTAAACTGTACTGAAGGTAACCTACTCTGATACCAATTGTTGATACTAAGAGGGGGGTGAATCAATATCAAGTACAATTTAAAACCTTTTTCAACTTATACTTAAACCATTCAACTATATCCAATGAGAAATGAACAATAGTATAAGAGTTACACCAATATTCCACAATACACCATGCACAATATATGAGAAATAATCAATAATTATTGTTCAAGGGAAGTAACGACTTCCAAAGGTAGCTACAGCTTCCAAATGTAAAGGGAGGGATATATAGAGATGAGATTCTGTGTGATGTGATTTCCATGGATGTATGTCATGTTTTGTTGGGGAGACCATGGAAATATGACATGAATGTCATTCATGATGGGAGAAAGAATACTTATGCTTTGGAGAAGAATGGTAGGACACATATGTTGCTGCCAATTGAGGAAAATAAAGTAAAGAAAGAATCCAACATGAGCATACTTCTCATGATTGGGAAGGAAATCCTGAGTGAAATTAAGAAAGAATAGGAGATGCAATTTGTTGTGGTGAGGAAACCAAAATTTATCTTTACAAATACTTCTATAGAGGATATAAATGAGGAAGTTTAGGAAATGTTGTATAATTTTTCTGACATAGTGGTGGATGATTTTCTGAGCTCATTGCCACCTATCAGAAGTATCATCCATCACATTGACTTGAAACCAGGAGAAATTCTTCCAAATAAAGCAACGTACATATTGACACCTCAAGAGAATGAGGAGGTAAAGAGACATGTTCATGATTTTTTAGACAAAGGTTTGGTCAAAGAAATATTGAGTCCATGCGCAGTACCAACTATGTTGAGTCTAAAGAAGGATGGAGGATGGAGAATGTGTACAGACTTAAGGGCCATAAAAAAGATCACTTAGGTACAAATTTCCATTGCCAAGGATGGATGACTTAATGGATTTCTTAAGTGGAACAAACTATTTTTATATTTGAAAATTGGATATCACCAAATAAGGATGAGAGAAGGTGATGAGTGGAAAACAAACTTCAAGACAAATGAGGGATTGTATGAATGACTTGTTATGTCGTTTGGATTAAAAAATTCTCAGAGTACTTTTATGAGTTTGATGAATGAAGTGTTGAAATATTTTATTGATAAGTTTTTGATTGTGTATCTATATGATATACTAGTCTTCATTAAAACTAAAGAAGAGCATTTGAGACACTTAACATTAGTGATGAGGAGGTTGCGGGGGGAGAAGTTGCTGATAGATTTAAAGAAATCTTCTTTTATGAAGACATAACTCATTTACTTAGGTTTTGTGATCTCTTAAAATTAATTGAAGATGGTTCCTGAGAAGGTGAGAGAAATCAGATAATGGTCATCACTAAGTAGCATATTTGAGGTGAGAAGCTTCCATGGATTAGCAAGTTTCTATCAGAAGTTCATGAGAAATTTAAGTGAGATCGGTGCACAAATGATGGATACAGTGAAGAAAAGACATAAGTCTTTGAAATGGACATAAGAGGCTAAGAAAAGATTCAATATATTGAAGGAGAAGATAATAGAACAATCAATTATGGTCTTACCAGATTTTGGAAAGACATTTCAACTGAGGTGTGAT
This sequence comes from Picea engelmannii, assembly GCA_009831015.1. Classification (NCBI taxonomy): domain Eukaryota; kingdom Viridiplantae; phylum Streptophyta; class Pinopsida; order Pinales; family Pinaceae; genus Picea; species Picea engelmannii. The sequence goes on along the minus strand of ML779753.1, from coordinate 792,920 downwards.
GCGAGTGGAGTTACAATTGGAGAGGTCTTAAGCCAAGATAATAGGCATGTTTCATATTTTAGTGAGAAGATGAATGATAATAAGAGAAGGTACTCCACATATGATAAAGAGTTTTACACCATAATTCGAGCCTTGAAGAAATCAAGGAACTATCTTCTTTCGAAATAGTTTGTTTTGTATAGCGACAATCATTCTTTACAATTCATAGCCTGACAGGAGAAGTTAAATCAAAGACATGCAAAATGGATAGAGTTTATGAAAAATTTCACTTTTGTCATTAAACATATTTATGGTAATGCTAAGAAGGTTGTTGATGTATTGAGCAGGAGATGTCTAATTCTGTAGGAATTTCAAGTGAAAACCTTGGGGGTTGAACACCTTAAGGAAATGCATCATGATGATTTGGATTTCAAGGAGGCATATGAAGCATGTGAGAATCATGTTCTCAAAGACAGAATCTAGTGGGTTGAATATCTAATTCATGATGGGTTATTGTTTAAGGGGTGTCGTTTGTGCATACCAAAGTTCTCGATGAGAGAAGATATATTGAAGGAAAAACATAGTGGAGGTCTAGCCAAACATTTTGGCCATGACAAAATGTTTGCACATTTGAAAAACTCATACTATTGGCCAGGTATGAGGGAAGACGTGAAGAATTTTGTGAACATATATAATATTTGCTAGTATGCAAAGGGAAAGAGACAAAATATGGGTTTATATCAACCATTGCCTATTTTAGAGAGGCCTTGGGATGCAATGAGCATGGATTTTGTTTTGGGCTTGCCAAGGACACAAAGGGGAAGTGACTCCATATTTGTGGTAGTTGACATATTTTCAAAGATGGAACACTTTATCCCATTCCAGAAGACTAGTGATGCAACACACATCACTAACTTGTTTTTCAAGGATGTTGTGAGACTTCATGGGTTTCCTAGGAGTATTGTTTCAGACAGAGATACCAAATTTGTTGGTCATTTCTGGAGGACGTTGTGGAAGAAACTGAGAACATAAATATCCTTTAGTTATGCATATAACCCTCAAACAAATGGACAAACTAAGGTGGTGAATCAGAGTTTAGGAGATTTGCTGAGAAGTTTGGTAATTGAACATCATAGTCAGTGGGATCAGATTCTAGCACAAATAGATTTTGCATATAATGACTCGGTAAACATAAGTATTGAAAATATTCCATTTTATATAGTGTATGTGTTACACCTAAAAATTACTCACTTCGATAGTGTTGCAAGTGTCGTCATTACGAGTGTTGTAAGTGTTGCATCTTGTCCGCAAGTGTCGCATCTTGAATATAAGTGTTGCAAGTGTCAAAAACAATATTCTACCATATTGCCTATGTCATGCCCATAACAACATCATGAAGACACTTAAGACACCTCAAAGGATAGTTTGGAAGAAAAAAAATCACTTGGCAAGAACTACAAGCCCTTTGCCATTGGAAAAACCACTCAAAAAATGAATTTTGGAGAGGAGCGCTCCCCTACCCATTGTCAGGGAGTGATAACACTCCCTGAGCCTCTTTGGGGGAGTGCTTGAGTGCCCTGTGCACCCTTATCGGGGAGTGCTACCCTCTTTTTAGCAAATTTTGGGTTTGTTGAGGCAAATAAGGGAAGAATCCCTCAATTCCGGAAGGTAGTTGGATTCGAATAGATGGTCAAGGCATGATCTTAGGGGAGATCCTCAACTGAAGGAGAGGAATCCTCAACTTATCCCAAAGATATCTCAAGTGGTTGGACCTCTCCAAGGTTATATAAGGAGGCCTTCTCATGGTGAAAGTTAGAAGGAAGATTGATAATTATACCTAACTTATGATCTCATAAGAAGGTATTGACAAGGGAGATTGGAGATGTGAAACTTATGATATCATGAGTGAGATGCCATCAAAGAAATCAATGGATATTGATTAATCAAAGGGGTTGGACAGGGAGAACTAGAAGAGGCTATTGCACCTTCATTCAAAGGATTGTAAGTACTTTTACTTGTTCTCATTAATATAATCAATGCTTGGCTTGTTTCTTTCAAACTTGTGCTTGTTCCATATGAATTTGTCTGTAGTAGATGGATCTATGATTGAACTAATATCAGTAGAGTAGGAAGTCTTTTGTACCTTTGTTTGTTTTGTAGGACCTATTAGGGAGCTCAAGATCGAAGCTCAGCCTGGAATTTGCAGGGACAAACGTCGCTTTAAGGTACTTATCTTTCTCCTTCTCTTTCATTCATTAGCTTGATTAGATATAAAAGGAAGTCAATGTTCATGTTAAGCACTTTCTATCTTGGTGTTAGGATTCTATAGACCAAGAGGGAATCCACTTGTCCGTAGGGGGATTCACCTACAACAGAAATTGGCGACTCCACTGGGGAGGAGCTCTGATTTTTGTTTCCATTCCTAGATATTGTTTTGGCCCTTTGCACATTGATTTTAACTTCTCCATGAATGTCTATGATACTTAGGTTTGATTGTTGGCTCTTGGATTTATCTTAAACATAGAATTTTGCATTTTTCCTGAGGTTTTTTTTTAGTATTTGGGCATTTATCTCAGTTTTTGCAGTAGAGAGCTCCCCTGCCCTTACCACTAGAGAATTGGCACTCCCTTACAGTCTTCCACAGAGTGTTGGAGCACTCTATTTCCCATTTTGGGGAAGCGCTACCCCTTTTGTCTGCAGAAATCTTCTTAGAAATTGGTTTTTCCTCAGTCTTTTTTGTTGATTCATCTACTCAGGGTTTGTGCTATCTTAGTGTGTCCTTTTTTAGCCTCCAATTATTTGATATCTAAGGATTATTCATCTCTTTCTTGGATTTTTTACATTTATCCTTGCTTTGCAATAACTCTTTGTCTTTGTTGACCTAGAGTTAACTCGTTGTTTTCTCCTCCTTTATCTGATTGAGTGAAAACTTTTGTGAGGAAATCCAAATGTCTGTGAAATTTTCATTTGATCTTTGAGGTCAACTTTCCATCATTTCTCTTTTGTTTGAGGTTCTTGGTTCTTGTTTTCAATTTGGTTATCTTTGTCCTTCTTGTCTATTTCACGACGAGAGTGTATTTTTTGTTTTGAGTGAAGTTTTCTTTTGATTGTTTAATCTTGAAGTCTGATTGACATTTAGAAGTCTTGCATCTGATTATCATTCACATATAAGAAAAAGGACATATTTTAGTGATTGGTTTGGATATTAGAAGGCATTTATGAAATTTTTCGCATTGCATCGGATTTGAGTGAGAAACAAATTGATTGAGGAAATTGCATATTAGTGTTTGATAGTGTAAACAACTTTCTCTCTTTCCCTTAAATAGCCATTCATCGAAAGACAAGATTGCTTATCATCTTCTTGTGCATTTTTGGGAATTGAGTCATCATACCATCAGTTTCATTGTCATACATCCTTTGAGTAAAGAACAACCATAAAATCAATGCTAATTAAAAATTATCTAGAACAATTTTGTTTTTAGGATCTTCCACTAACATTAGACTAGGATTAGCACTTTGGATTAGGCTGTGAGTACAACTCTCCAAAGTTTTCAAAATGAACATTAGAGTCCTGAGATAGGGATAGTCAAATCCAATTGTCGTATAGGATTTTTGGGGCCCCCCTCCTAAACAAGTGTTACGCACGAGGTCACATTCGGGTAAATTACATAGATTATCCCTCTGTGGTTTAACTATTTGTACTGTTTGGATTGTATATTGGGGGTCACTTGAGGGTATACCCACGATTATGTGTGGGATCCTCTTGAATTGATTTCAGACCTTTTATCCTGCCCATACGTTTGGATCGAATTGTCAACTGTACCTGCCTAGGGGATGACTACGAGTTGGTGTTCATAGTTTCCATAATACTTAGGTACTTACACGAGGTGACAATGAAGAGAAGTCTCATTGTACTTGGGATAGACATTGGTCAAACCCACTTGGGCTCTTTTGAGAGTAAATCCACAATTACTGTGTGGAAGATTGCACCAATGTGAAAGTCCGTTAAGCAAGTCACCATTGTAACCATTCCACCATATCCTAGCCCCTTCTTGACGCAATCATGCGACGTTGGATTTCATCACCAACTAGTATGATCATCGAGAGAAGTTTTGTTTTCTTGTTTTTGATCCTTAGACTTTATTAGCGTATGGTGTTTCTTTTTGTTAGTTGGCCCTAGATTTTCAGCATGTACTGTTATTCTCCAAAATTGAGCCTATAGACAATAAAGGTCTTCATCGATCACATAGGATGCAAGGGATGCCTCCAGAAGGCTACCAACCTTTACCTCCTAACCCTCCAGAAAACAACTACTGTGGAGAGGTAGAAAATGAATCTGATGCTAGAAGTGTTGTCGCTCCTCCATTAGATAACTCAGAAGGCGCTTTGGTTACAGTTGAGAATCCCACTCCTCACACTACATCTATGTCGGTAACCCCTATCGAACCACTTTTGATTCATTTATACTCCCTTGGGAACACCATAAATGAAGAGGTCCCATAGTTACCTGTGAGATATTTTACCAAGACATATATGGGATCCATAGAACCAATCTTCAGTGATGAGTATGGGACTCCTGTTCATCCTACCACTCCAGTAGATACAAATCCCACACCTTCTCATTCTATATCGAGGACTTCATCAGGACATGATCTCTATGAGAATTTTGAGTCCTTTCGACAACCCTTTAATCCTCATGACCCTCCTATTGAAAGTGGACCATATGGTCAAACTATGAATCACCCCATCGATCAGATCATTAAACCTAATGTTGCATTAGCACAAGTCTATCCTAATGCTGGACTCATCACCTCTACTCATTCCCAAGGCACTTTGATCCCTACCCCCCCTTTTACAAACTTTCACTCTACAACTCCACATGTTCCGCACGATCCTACTGGGACATCTTTTCACCAGAGAATGCAGACCCTTGCCACCAAAATACAATCGACTAGAGGGAAACCACCATCTAGCAGACCTTTCCTTCTTGGAGGACCACCATTATATGGCAGGCCTACCCCTCCTGGGGGACAACCCCCTTTTCATGCTCCTCAAGGAGGAGTCTCAAATCCTGTTCCTTCCGGACTGTCTTATGGACAACCTTATCTGGGAGACATCCGAAACACCACCTGGAGTCCTCAAGGACAACAACCTTATCCTCCCCACAGGTCTAATGTGTATCTGCCTCCAGGATCTAATCCCTACCCTCCTCAAGGGAACAATGTTCATCCTCATTTTGGGCAAGCAAATCACCCAACATATAATGCTCAGAACCCACTAGGTTATGCAAATGCTTCTCAGCCATCATTGAATCTTGTTTATCCTGGTCAGAAACAACCATATGTAGGAGGATCTATTGGTTACAACTATCCACCTAACCTAGTTTATGGTCCTACTGGTGTTCCTATGCCACACCAGTATCATCTGCAAATTAACTGACAACTACCTTTCCTTGTGACTCTGGATCTCCCAGACATGTCTCGGTTAACTAATGATCCTATATTTCATTCACCAGTTTGGCCAGTTATTCTTGCTAAACTTCCTTGTGATATTCCAAAATTTGATGGAAAATATGGCAAAGATCCAAATAACCATGTGATGAGTTTCCATTTGTGGTGTTCATCAAACTCCCTCATGGATGATTCTATATGTTTGTGTCTTTTCCAGCAAACATTTACGGGCTCAGCAACAAAGTGGTATATTGAACTACCATGTGCTTCTTTTCATGATTTCAATTCCCTTTCCATGTCTTTCCTCATGCACTTTCAACTACCTATTCGCTACGAGACAAATATTTAACTCTTGATCTCCCTTCATCAAACTGATTCTATGCATATATCTGACCATATTCATGAGTGGAGATGACGATGAAGGATGATCAAGGTAATCATTCCTGACATATTATTGGCAGAATGGTTTACTAAATCACTTTTACCTCCGATTTCTCGCGATGTCACTATGGGTGGCATGGTCACCGAGGAAGAAACCATTGCTCGAGCTCAGTACTTAGATTTGGTTTATTTACAATCTAGTACTTTGTATGATTTGATTCTGAATGTTGCTCGAGCTAATACTGATCCATCCAAGCCATCATCCTCATCTCATGCAGACAATGTTATTGGTTCCATCAAAACTCAATCTAATTCCCAATCGACCACACTCTCCTCTACCTGCCCCCAAACTCATATTTTTGAGGTGAATGCAGTTCAATCTGCCCCTTCACAACAATCCAGAGGTAAGAAGAAGCCAAAGAATAAATCAAAAAATACTAATAACAATGAACAACCAAAAAATCAAGCTCAAACACCTGCTACCAAAAATAAACCACAACGGAAACTGAAATTCCTGTGTATCATTTGTGGTGACAATCACTACACTCGAGACTATCCACATCACAATGAACTGGCCAAAAGTTTGCAAGGAAATTCACAACCCGCTGTTCTTACTCATCCTTTTCCACAACAATAATCCATGGTTTCTCAAAGCCCCTCTCCTGAGGGTAGTTCTAGACATCCTCATGATGTGGCCTCGACGAGTGCACATATTTATATGTTTAATGGGATTAATTTGAACACTCTCTCTAAGTAATATGACACACTAGGTAACCCTGACAAAGGAAAAGACACTAACGGTACCGGTACTTGATCGGATCCATCACCATCATCCATTAGTCCTCCATCGATTAATCCTCTGTTTGGACCAATTCAGATTGAGAATCCTACATTTGACTCTATCTTACACCCTCCTAAGAGAACTATCCACAAAGCTACCTTCAATCCTACTTCACGTGCTGCCTAGAATTACAACATTGTTGAATATTTGGCTCAAGCACTATGTGCTATGTCTGTGTTAGAAGTTCTACAGCACTGCCCCAGTCAACGTAGAACTCTCTTGGCTTCTATTGGCACTGTTGATCTTGATTCGTCCAACCATATCATGTTTAACCTGGACAATTATGCATCTCAACTCTCCCACCAACTTTCTTTCCAAGTTGATGTTGTTGTTAACAATCAAAAAATACACCGAACTATTCTGGATGAGGGAGCCTCAACTTGTTCCATGTCTTTAGCATGTTGGAAAGGTTTAAAATCACCCACACTTAACAAATCCCCAACAATGTTACGTGCCTTCAATGGGCAAGGTTTCCATCCCCATGGGCTTTTACAGTCACTGCCCATCCAATTGGGTGGCAAAACTATCACTGTTGATGTCGAGGTAATCGATGCTCCCCTCAATTACAACTTTTACTTGGAAGAAGTTGGTTTTATGCTATGAATGTTGTTGCCTCATCAGGGCAAAATTGTCACTATTGATCAGTTGGATTTCTGCACAACTGATGCTTGTTCTCCTGCTACCAACAATATTCCTTTCTTGGGAGACCACAAAATCACGTATGAAAGTGTTGGTGTTGTCTTACTAAAATATTCTAGCCTCATGGGTACCTTCCCTACACCACTTCCACTGACTACACATCATATTTCCACCGTCGATATGATTTCGACCGTGGCTTATCAATATTTGGAATCATCTGACCCTTGGATTGTACCGAGTCCGTTGGAATTCGATGCACTAGGTGACACCGTGCCACTTGGTCCAGCCAAAACATCATACGTTTCTATCCAATCCTCTTCTCCCTCGTCGGATGACGAACATCTATTGGCACCCGACAGTTACTCGATGCCATCATGGTTAAGTTCCTTGTCATCTATGATTGACTACATTTCCCCAATTTTTCCCTTGGATGAATCTATTATGGAAATGTTGAACATTGACGAGCTACCTCGGGATGATAAGCATCATCGATCCTCTTTTCTTCCCACTCATGAAGATATTTGGGCAGACATACAGTCTATCTCCCCTCCTGATGTCGATTTTCCATCATCTCCCATGCTTTCAACGTCTGATGATTTGGATCCAGTAGTTGACATGGTGATCTCTTCGGTAGGTCTATTGGAGCCTGATATACCTAACCCTATCATGACCCTAGACATGTGTTCCTTCCAGAGTGATTTTCTTCCATCCAGTGAAGATCTCTTGGAAGCCATGACGAGTTTTGTCCCTTGACATGGTGTTCTTCTAGAGTGTTATTTTCTTGGAAGCCATGATCAAGAAGAGTCCACAAGCATAGTTTTTCTCTCTGTGTCAAGCTCGTTAAAAAATGAAACAGAGTTCATGAGCATAGTTTTCCTCTCTATCGCAAGCTCTTTAAAAAATGAAACAACGATCTGGGGATTGCACCCAGAGCCTTGAGCATAGTTATTTTTCTGTAGAAAGATCATTAAAAAATGAAACAATCACCTCTATTGAACCTTCTTTTCATCCACTCTTATCCTTTTTCTCCGTTTAGTGGAGAAATTGGTGACAACCTCACATTTGGTGAATGAATTGAATCTTGGAGGGCATGTCTCCAACCTTTGATGATCATTCTGGAGTTTAAGCCACTAGCTTTCAAGCTAGGGGCATACCGAGCTTAGTCTTTGTTCTTTCTCATGCTCGTAAATACATGAGAATGCATCCAGGTAAACTTTTATCTCTTTTTCATACCTGCATGGATATACGAAAAAGGAACCCCCTAGAGTTGTCTTTGAGCTCTTTTCAGACTCTCTAAATATGAAAAGATTTCCAAGTGATCTTGCTTCCTTTCCCACTCGTTAAAAGGTTTGAAAGAGCATCTTTCAAATGATAATTTATCTCTTTTTCAGCCTCGTGAGACTAACATTACGAAAAAAGGACAACATTAGAGTCATCTTTAAGTTGTTTTTAGACTCTCTAAATATGAAAAACCACTGAGTTTACCTTCTTTGGATTCGTTAAACAATCATACATTGAAGGGCCCATATGGGACCAAACCTTTACTTCTTCTAGTTTGTTAAACAAAGGAAGAGGGACTTACCGAAGGTGAGTCATATCGAGCATGTGTTACCCTCCTCAAGCTCGTTAAATTAAAAAGAGGTACTCATCTATCTGGATGGGGGAAAAATTGAAAGAAGCAATCCAAGCAGTTTTTGAGAACTCTACTAGTAACTCTTACGGTAGCCCTTGAACATGGAACTTTGTCTTTGCACACATTTTAATCTTCTAAACCTCTGCACTGAGCCAATCCTCTGAGTTTCTTTTACTCCTTTAGGTCTCCTGATGAAATTCACAACATCCACTACATCATCAAGTGTCGGTCCATGTCATGTTTCTACTGCCATGCCTTAGTGTTCAAGGGAAGTATCTGCCTCAAGAGTTATCCATCACAAATATCCTATTTCAATACCCATGTTAGTCCATGTTCATTTGATCTACCAATTACATCTCTGTGTCTATTTTGTGTCATTGATTGGGGATACATCAAGGCCCTCCTTCGACAAGTCTCTTCCTATCGACTTCAACACAATATCTAGGAGTCAGACTTAGAAACCAGTTAGTACCTTGGGACCTGCATGCCTCAATGGTAGGCCTCCTCGTGTCCTACAGTGGGTTTACATCAATGAACTATGATCAGATGATTCCACGGATGTTTGAATTTAGCTCATCTATTTCACATTCATCAGAATGTACTAGGGTACCTTGGGAATCATTGACATCAACGGTGATCTCCCTTGTGCTTGTTAACGGTTTACATCATTGACCGGTAATCAAGTGGTTTCTGCCATGTTCAACATCAGGACATCTATTCACATGGTTAGCTTCGTACTGCATCAAGATCAGTAAGAAGACCCTGTGTTGAGTTTTCACTCTTATGCATACTTTGCCTAGGTTGTGAAGGCATTCTTTTAAACTATGACGTATATACTATTACATAGATCCACTTTGTATTGGTCATGGCTATGTCTTGTCATCTCGTATATCCACTGTGTATTCTATGTGGATAAGATCAGTTTAGGTCATAGGAGTATAGATCCACATTGTATCTACGGTGGCTATACCATTTTGTCAATATAATTATGGATCCGCAGTGTATTTTATGGTGGCCATACCTAAAAAGTCTTTATCACTCAAGCATAGGTATGCCTGCCTTGGGTTTTGAAATATGTCATAATATTTTTTTGATGGTTGTGTGTAGCTTTTTCTAGTTTCTCTGCGTCCATACCCTTTCTCAAAAAAGTCTACAAAGTACTTCAGTCATCATCATCTTCTAACTTCATACTTTGGGGGGGAATCTGTTACACCTCAAAATTACTCACTTCGATAGTGTCGCAAGTGTCGTCATTACGAGTGTTGTAAGTGTAACATCTTGTCTGCAAGTGTCACATATTGACTATAAGTGTTGTAAGTGTCAAAAACAGTATGCTGCAATCTTTCCTATGTCGTTCCCATAACGAAATCATGAATACATTTAAGACACCTCAAGCATAGTTTGGAAGAAGAAAAATCACTTGGCAAGAAGTACAAGCCCTTTTCCATTGGAAAAACCACTCAAAAAATGAATTTTGGAGAGGAGCGCTCCCCTACCCACTGTCCAGGAGTGCTATCTCTCCTTGAGCATATTTGGGGGAGTTCTTTAGCACCCTGTGCAACCTTATAGGGGAGTGCTACCCTCGTTTTAGCAAATTATGGGTTTGTTGAGGCAAATAAGGGAAGAATCCCTCAATTCCTGAAGGTAGTTGGATTCAAATAGATGGTCAAGGCATGATCTTAGGGGAGATCCTCAACTGAAGGAGAGGAATCCTCAACTTATCCCGAATATCTCTCAAGTGTTTAGACCTCTCCAAGGTTATATAAGGAGGCCTTCTCATGGTGAAAGGAAGAAGGAAGATTGAGAATTATACCTAACTTATGATCTCATAGGAAGGTATTGACAAGGGAGATTGGAGATGTGAAACTTATGATCTCATGAGTGAGATTCCATGAAATCAATCAGTGGAGATTGATTGAGTAAATGGGTTGGACAAGGAGAACTAGAAGAGGCTGTTGCACCTTTATTCAAAGGATTGTAAGTACTTTTACTTGTTCTCATTAATATAATCAATCCTTGGCCTGTTTCTTTCAAACTTGTGCTTGTTCCATATGAGTTTGTCTGCAGTATATGGATCTATGATTGAGAAAATATCAGTAGAGTAGGAAGTCTTTTGTACCTTTGTTTTTTTTGTAGGACCTATTAGGGAGCTCAATATCGAAGCTCAACCTGGACTTTGTAGGGACAAACATCACTTATATGGTACTTATATTTCTCCTTCTCTTCCATTCATTAGCTTGATTAGATATAAAAGGAAGTCAGCGTCCATGTTAAGCACTTTCTGTCTTGGCCTTAGAAGTCTATAGACCAAGAGCGAATCCACTTGTCCACAAGGGGATTCACCTACAATAGTATGGAATGAATCCAAGGGAAGTGTCAGAGTTAATATATCTAGAGCAAAGTGAATTTAGGAGTGTTGGGGTCAAAGACTTCATTGTAGAAATGCAAGAGCTTCATAATTAGATCAAAGAGCAGTTGAAGAGGAGAAACAACAAATATAAATGCAGAGTTGATCAACATAGGAGGAAAATTCAATTTGAAGTGGGAGATCAAGTTCTAGCACATCTCAGGAAGGACAGGTTCCCAATAGGAACATATAGTAAACTAAAGATGAAGAAGATAGGATCATGCAAGATCCTAACAAAATTTGATGAGAATGATTATGAAATAGAGCTGCCATAAGATCTGGGTATATTTCCCATATTCAATGTTGCAGGCTTGTATGCTTATAGGGAATATGGAACAAGAGGAGAAAAATATCATAAAGAGATTCAATGGAAAAAGAAAATGCATGTGGTAGAGAAGTTGAAGATGGAGAAGATCATAGATCAGTGAATTGTTAAGAAGACCAGGAGAAAAATATATTTTGAGTATTTGATAAAATGGAAAGGATGCTCAATAGAAGATGACAGTTGGGTGAGTGAAGAAGATATCCAGAAGCATGGAAGGTCAGTGCAAAAGCTCATGTATATGAGTCCATGAATTTTTTAGTGAGAGGAATATGATGCAGGAGCATCGCCATCAAAGCACGAGTGGAGGAAAACTCAACGCCTAACACACATTTTGAAGTGAATTTTAAATTTTGAAGTGGCATATCACATAAATCTTTTGAAAGTATTGTAATTAAAGAACATATTTAATGTTTTGGAGTTGGACGATCGCTTGAGATCATTGGAGGATGTATTTTCTTTTAATGAAGCCACATGTAGTATCGATTCAATGTGTTTGATCTTATCTTTCTATCACAAATATTTATTGTAATAAATCCTAAGTAGTGGAATGCTTTTATTTCAATAGGATAGCTCTAGAGTAGTTGGAGGGAAAGTCTGAAAGAGCCCCTCTTGTATAAAGCTTTGTATTGTTTCCTAGAAGAGGATGTTGAAGTTATTATTGAGTTTTTTGTAGTTGTATATGCTGTAGAAGTTGTCGAAGCTTATCAGACTGTATGAACACATGTATATTTTCAATTGAATGAATATAGCAGATAAGCATTGCTCCAAATGTCTGGTGTCCCAGTTTTTGTGTCTATCTAAACGAATGAATGGTAGACTTTCCGTTTAAATGAAATTCGCTGTTATTTATCATTCTTGTGTTTATAAATGAATTTACATGGTTGAATGTATGAATCTGTGAATATTTAGGTAAGTTTCAATTGTTTCTCTTGTACGAGCAAGTGAAAGTGTGCATAGTGTTCGCAAGGAGTGTGTTGATAGAGTCTATTTCAACCCATAAGCTCAGAAGGGAAGATGTGAAACTTATGTGTGCAAGAAGTGCATAAAGTCCGCAAGGTGTGTGTGACAGATTCCTCTTTGACTTAGACAATTCAGTAGAGATAGATTGATAGTGCAGGTAATAGGAACCTCGCTCAATTTCACATTGTTTAGACAGATCAATAGAGCATGGAAGGACTGTTACAAGGAGTGCATAGTCATCCTTCAAAGTCAATATTGAAGGAAGTTTTTTTGCAAGGAGTGCACGACAAAGTCTTTTGACTCACAAGCTCAGGAGGAGTAGTGAGAACCATCTACAAAAAAGTTAATTTGTGGAGGAGGACCTGCTGCAAGGCATGCATAGGCAAAAATTTGACTAAGTGTCGAAAAGATCACTTTGAGGAGGCAAAAGTTTGAGGAGGAACAAGCTCAGGATGATGAACAAAGAGAAATATTCAAAGGGAGGAGTCCTTTAAGGTTTCTTGAGTATAAAGAGAGAGATTTGTCCAGGAGGGATTGGGATCATTCCATACCATTAGATCTGGGAGAATTTGCACAGAGGATTAACCGCGAGGTATTTTGACATTTCAGAGTTTAGAGTGTTTCAAACAATTGAGAAGAGGAATCACCGAAGTCACGAAGCGAATCTTAACCATTGGATGTGAGGAGGAAACGTGGAAGAATATTAGAAAATCAAAGAGTTAGAGGTCTGGAGGAGTTAAGTGTGGAGTAAGTGAAATTTTGCAAAGTTGCAAAATCCAAAGTATAGTTGGATAGTCAGATCCAAGGAGAGATGTCGCAAAGATCCACGAATTTGGGGAAAAGTGTTTCGGAAGGAAACAAAGGCGGATGTGGAGAATGTTACGAAGCCTAAAGTTGTGAATGGGTTGGCCTGAGGTTATAGCCTGTGGTCACATAAGAGAAAGAGTCTAGAGTGGGGCTAGCACTCGCAAGGTTGGTGTTTCCAAGCGTCGAAGAGAAATGTCGCGGGTAACCTAGACCTACAAGTAACATCAGAGGGACCTATGTGTGTGTATTGATTTTTCAAGGTCTGTTGAAGGCCCGAAGAGCTAACTCGGCTCATGAGATTGAATATCCAAGACCGAGAGGTTGAAAAATCCCTGGGAGGAAAGGGGGGCGATGCACCAGGAGGTAAAAGGCATCATGTTCATACAACTAAAGATGATGAGCCACCAAATAAGGTTTCAATGTAATATGAATCAAGTGATGAGGAGTATGTTCTTATCTCATCCCTTACATGAACTATCACTCATGAAAGTGACATTTGGATGGTGGACAGTGGTGCTTCCAAGCACATGAAAAGTTATAAATACTCCTTGTATAACCTTACTCATAAGGATTCACTGAACAAGGTGAAATTGGGAGATGACTATCAGTATCTGATCAAAGGAGTATGGGAATCCTCCTACAAGTTATACTCAAGAAATACAATGAATGTGAAGGAAGTTATCTATGTTCTTGGATTGAAGAAGAACCGTCTCTCAATTTCAACATTGGATGAGAGGGGTTACAAAGTTGAATTTGTTGATGGACAAGTTCTTATATGGCCTAGAGGGAATAATTTTGATAATGTTGTGGTGATTCGAGTTCAAGAGGGAGGAGTCTTCAAGTTGAAAGAGAGATTAGGTTCAACATTAATTCACGACATTGTGAATCCTAGTAAATTATGGAATAGGATATTTACTCACCTACATTAGGGATGATTTTAGGGGCTAAATTTTGCTCATGGGCTAATTTTCCATAGTTTTTCCCAAAAAAAGATTTGATATTCTAAAAATGATTCACCCAAATTCTATAGGATAACATTATTTAACCTTAAAAATCACCAAAATATTATACAAACTATATTAAATCCTTAGAAATTTAAATATTTTTATAAAAATATTTCCAAACATTTATAGTTGGCATATGAAGGATTAGTAAGATTCGCCAAGGTTTCTACATTTTAAAATAAATTTCCATCCTTAAAATCATCCCTGACCTACATTACAAGGCCCTACCAAATGTGAGAAACATGGTGAGGGGACTACCATAGATCTAGGAAAAACCAAGATAGAGTGTGAAAAGGTTGTGCATAAGGCAAGAATGCGAGGCACTCCTTTCCCATCAATGATAGTAGAGCTAAAATAGTATTGGACATCATGCACTCAAATGTGTGTGGACGAATGTCAACAACTTCACTAAGAGGGTATGTATATTATGTGTGTTTTTATTGATGATTACTCACGTAAAAATTGGATCTAACTGTTGAAGGAAAAGAATGAAGTGTTTGGAAAATCCAAAGAATTTAAGGCAATGGTAGAAAACCTGATAGAGAGAAAGATAAAGACCTTGCGATCAGATAATGGAGGAGAATTCACTTTAGAGGAATTCAAAGAATATTTCAAGAAAGATGGGATTAAGAGGGATCTTTTTACTCCCTACAATCCTCGACATAATGGATTAGTAGAAAGCAAGAATCAAACGACCATGGAAGCAATGAAGGCTCTGATACATGATAAAGATATATCTATGCATATGTGGGAAGAAGAAGAAAAGACTACAATGTACATGGAAAATATAAGTCCCCACAAAGTACTTCAAAAGAAGACACTAGAGTAGAGGTTTTCAGGAGAGAAGTCAGAAGTCAAGCATCTAAGGATATTTGGCTTCCTCGTATTTGTGCATGTCCACCAGGAAAAGAGATTAAATTTGGATCCATCCATAAAGAATGGCATATTTGTTGGTTACAGTGACACATCAAATCCATAGAGGATAAATATTCCTGGTCACCGTAAATTTGAGATTAGTTGAGATGTGACCTTCAATTAGAGTGTAACTTTCAACAAATCAAAATAGGACTATGCAAAAGAGGGTCATGAGGAGGAGAATGAAGTTACTAGAGTTCCAAAGGAAAAATAATTTGAACCACAGGAAGTCATTCATGAGGATAATGACATGGATACAAAACAAAATAGATCTCAGGCATCAGATCTGAGCATGAGGATTGACCATCATTGGATCTAGAAGAATGAGCATGAAATTTAAGTTCAAGGTGAAGCGGGATTAAAAAGTTCAAAAATCATGGGGATTGTCAATCATCAAGGAGGAATTGTGGCAACAGATGAGCATATTCATAGAATCGTGAATCAGGAGAACTGCGTCAAGCAATCCACAAATATTGTGAAACATGAAATATCGATGTATTCTGTATCGTTCGATCTAAAGACACGTGATAGCAGATGAGGAGTTTCACATAATCACGAATCAGGAGAACTACGTCGAGCAGTCCGCATATATCGTGAAACATGAAATCCTGATGGCTTCTAGACTATTCGATCTGAAGGACACATGGTAGCAGATGAGGATTTTTGAATAATCACTAATCAAAAGAAGGGAGGTGAGCAGTTCTCCAACTTCATGAAAAGTGAAGTTGCGATAAAATCTGGGTCATTGTAAAAAGAAAGGAGTCATGACCATTGCATCACTTTAAGTGGAAGGACAAGATAAGAGAATATGGAGAGCCGTTGGATTTAATCCAAAACAAAGTTGCATCATAGAATCACAACCGTTGATCCAAGAAGGACACGTGGCGGGAGATCAACATTTCGATGATTCATAGATCGGGAAATCCATGGGAAGGAGTTAGCATAGCTAGGGTCTATTTTGTGTTCGGGAGTTGGGAGAGTTAGAGTGACTCGCAACAAAACTCGTGAAACGTGAAATTGTGAAGCACTTTTTTGGCATAGCTTGTGGTCCCCGCTAGTGGTCACGTGAGGGGAAGGATATAGCATTTCTAGGCTCCATTTCATGATCAGGAGTTGGAAGAGTTGGAGTGACTCACAATAAAACTCGTGAAACATGAAATTGCGAAGCACCTTTTGATTAGGCCTGTGGTCACAACTAGTGGTCACTTGGAGAGGCATATTGTGCCTAGTTCCAGTTCACATGGGTACAATTTGTGATGAATCGTTGATCTTTGGTTTCACCTTCTAGCAAGATGTTAACCGTTCATAATCTTCAACATCCATAGAAGCCAAAAATAGATTGGTTGTAACTGACAGTGAAGATGAAGAGTCAAGACAGCTAGAGAAGCCAAAGAAGCCTTGGATAATGACCACTGATGATGAATAGATTTAGGATAACCAACAAAGAAGATGAAGAGTTGTGATGATGATCTAGCAGAGGAATTAGGATGATAAAATCATGCAAAATAGAGATGAAAATTTGTTCTGCTGAGGAGCGATGGAGGGTGAGGAAGAGCTGCAGTGAACAACTAGTAGGGAAGTATAGTGAAACAGTGGAGAGCATGTAGAGGCATTGCGCATAGCATGCATGTGGTTCACAGATAATATAAAAATGTAGAACAGAGGAGAGAGAGGTGTAGTTGTTGATCATAGAGAGAAGTAGAGCAATGCATAGAAGCAGAATGGTGCTGAAGAGGAACAATGCAAAGAAGATGAAGAAGGAAGAGGAGACATGGAGCTATAATAGACCAAATTAGAGATAGAGAAAGTAAGTAAAGTTTTGTAAGATTCAATTAGGGTGGTAAGGTGGTGCTAGGGAGGGTTTCAGTCCTCTAAATTCTAGTTGGTGGTAGAATATAGTTTGGGAATTGGTGCTTCCATCTATTTGGTGCTAGAAAAAATTGAGAGTTGGTACTCTTTGTAAGTTGTATCTTTCTATCATAGGTTGTAGCCTCATATTTGAGTCAGAGAGAAAATACTATGATGTACATGAAAGTTGGAGCTTTATTGACATCCTAAGAAGAAGAGGTTTTCACCCTTTATGGGTTTCCTCAGGAAAATAAGTGTCTTTGTGTATTCTGTGCGATTGATCATTGTATATCTATGCATGTTAAGGTAACAAGAAACACATTAAATAATAATCTAGAATGAATCAAAAATCACAAGNTTGGTATCAGAGCAGGTGCCTTTGATCAAAGGTAGATCCATAAGCTTGAACATGACTAGTCATGATGGAGGTTCAACTAATAGACCCCCCTCTATTTGATGGAAAAAAGAATTCCTTCTGGAAAATAAGGATCAGAGCACATTTAATGTCCTTTGGTGCTTATGTTTGGGATGTCGTTGAAATGGGATATGTGAAACCTATAGTCTTGGCCTCGAAGGATGATAATATGGAGTTTAGATTTAATGTGAAAGCAATGAATTCCATCCTCACTGGACTTTCTGAAGTCGAGTTTGTCAAATTCATGCACTATGATTTAGCAAACATTATGTCAGAGAAGTTGATAAGTAGTTATGAAGGTGATGAAAAGGTGAAAGAAGCAAAATTTCAGACTCACAGACTAAATTTTGAGTAGTTGAAGATGGATGAAGACAAAACTACCAGTAAGTACTTCTTACGTATAGAAGGACTGGTCAACATTATAAAAGGGCTAGGTGAAACGATAGTTGATTCCTTTCTAATCCATAAAATATTAAGATCTCTTCCTGATAGATTTAATTCAAAGGTCTCTGCTATAGAGGAAATAACTTATCTCAAAACATTGACACTAGATCAAATTCTTGGAACCCTAAATGCCTATGAAATGAGAATCACCAAAGGCAAATCCACTACAAGAGAGGCATCTTTTAAAGTAGAGAAAGACACCGACTCCGAGATAGATGAGGTTGAAGAAAATTTTGTGAGAAGACTGAAGAAGGGATTAGGCAAATAAAAAGGTAAGTTGCCTTTTAAATGTTTCAATTGTAGTAAGATAGGTCATTTTACAAATAAGTTTCCTCACAAAAGAAAGGATCATACATATGATGATGAGGATAAGCACAAACACAGAAAGGTCTATAAAGAGAATAATTTTAAGAAGAAAAGTGTTTGTGTAAATAATGATGATGAAGACAATGACTCTTCTATTGAAGATAAACTAAATAATATCATGTTAATAGATTTAGAAGATCTAAACACTAAATATGCAAGAAGTGAGTTCACTGATTGTGAAGTAGTAGTATATCTTGAAGGAGAACTTGTCAGTGCCATGGAAGAGATTGATAGACTTAGAGAAAAGAAAACAAAAATAGTTACTACTCAGGTATGAGAAAACATGCAATGAACCATATGAAGAAATTTATCTGTTGAAATTAAAGTTAGAAGAACTTAACAAGATTGAGGACATCCTCACACATCAATTGAAGGAAGACAAAAAAAAAGGTGGAAATTTTGAAGCTGAAGTAGTGTCTGTCAGAAACGATCTAGAGAAATTTCAAGCCTTATATCATTAGAATTTGACAAGTATTAAGGCATCAAAAGGATTAGCCACCATTCTAAATCAACAAAGGAATCCAAAGTTGAAAAATGGTTTGGGTTATGCAGAGGGATCAAGTAGTGGTCAACCAAGCAACAAAGAATCCATCAAGTTTGTCAAATCTACAACCATTGACAACAACGAACCTGCAGAAACAAAGGAAGATAATCAACCATCAAGGAGGAGTGAAGGAAAAAGTACCAAAACCGAATCAGTAAAACAAAGAAATGTTACACCCTCTGCTCAAGGAAATCATTAGCATGGAAGAAATCAACCCGCTCAAATAAGACAACCATTTTCCAGGTACAAATATTTTTCTATGGATATTGTTTTTACTGCTCTAACTTTGGACACAATGTTGTAAACTGTTCTTTAAGACTTAGACATGAACACTCAATACAAACAAGGAATAAATACTTTCCACAACAAAGAATGAGACAACCAAGTAAAAAACAACCACAGACTGCAAATCATGTGATGGCTGGGAAAATGACGTATATTAAGCATAAAAATCGTTATGATCCCTCATTCAATGAACCAAAATGTTACATCAGCCATAATTGTGGACATAAAGCTACAGACTATCACTTAAAGAACTATAAGCCAGATTCAAATCATAGAGATGAAAACATCAAGGTTTAGAAGAAGAATGATGACAACAAGTGTGGATTACTGTTGTCATATCAAAGACAAAACGACTCCTGGTATATTGACAATGGATTCTCCAGTCATATGACAGGTGACGAAAGTAATTTCCTATCACTCAAGGAAAATAAGTCAGGAAGTGTGACCTTTGGAAATGATGCTCCAAGAAAGATCATAGGTAAAGGTCTAGTAAGCTTAAGTAATGGAAGAAGAAAATATCAATATGTATTATTTGTTGATGGTTTAAAGCATAATCTTCTTAGTGTCAGTCAGATATGTGACAAAGGATGTGAAGTCACTTTCATTGCCAAGAATTGTAAAATAAAGACAATAAACACAGGAGAGCTGCTTGCAAAAGGGGTTAGAACCGAAAACAATGTATGTCCTGAAGGAAGATAAGGAGAAATGTCATTTAAGCAAAATTGATGATAGTTGGTTATGGAACAAAAGGCTTGGACACGTAAATTTTGATCATATTGTCAAACTGAATAATGAGGGTGTTGTGAAAGACCTTCCAAAATTATCTAAGCCTAATAACTCTATATGTGAGTCTTTTCAAATGGGAAAGCTGACTCGTGCTCAATTCAAATCGAATATTTTCACATATTCAGAGAAACTGCTTCAACTTGTTCATATAGATCTATGTGTACCATCGCGGAAATAAGGAACTTGAGGAGAACGTTACTTCATGCTGGTCATTGATGACTTCTCTAGACATATGTGGGTTTCCTTTCTGAGAGAAAAATATGATCCATTTGTGAGGTTCAAAACATTTAAGGCATTAACCGATAATTAGATAGGAAGAAAGTTGAAGGCAATTCACTCAGATAGAGGAGGAGAATTTATGTCAATATATTTCAAAGAATTTTGTGATAGACATGGAATTAAAAGAGAATATACTATTCCAGGTACTCCTCAACAAAATGGAGTTGTAGAATGGAAAAATAGATCAATTCAACAGATGGTAAGGGCTATGATGAATGAGAGAGACATTTCACAAACCTTCTGGGTGGAGGCCATTCACAAATCTGTTTGTACTATGAAAAACACACATCTAAGGCCAAACAGTGATAAAACTCCACATGAGTTGTGGTTTGATCAACCTGCATCCATTAAGCATTTCAAAGTATTTGGAAGTAAATGCCACATCAAGAATAATTATGATAATTTGGGAAAATTTAATAGTAGAGATGATTAAGGTATCTTCTTAGGATATGCAATGAACAATAAAGGATACAGATGCCTTAACAAAAGATTGCATAAATTAGTAGACTGTATCAATGTTCGAATTGACAAAGAAGATCCTATAAAACATCAACAGAAAATAAGCACCAAGTCAGATGAATAAGAGAATAAGAATAATGAAGATGAAGAACAACAAATATCAAAGTCACAAGAAGAGAATGAATTAGGTGGAGAAGATATTCCCAAACAAGAAGAGTCAGGACAAAAATCAACATCAAATCCTTCCTCTAGAATTACTCAAAAGAATCATCCTGAAAGTCAAATAATTGGTGAAAAAGACAAAGGTGTACAAACCAGGAGAAGCATAATCAAAGACACTGAGCAATCACATATAACCTTCATATCCTTGGTGGAACCCAAGAACCTTTATGAAACCAGTAAATATGTAAATTGGGTAAAATCAATGAATGAGGAACTGGATCAAATTGAAAATAATGACACTTGGGAACTCGTTCCTAGGCCAGCAAATAAAAATGTAATAGGCTCCAAATGGGTCTACAAAAACAAGATGAATGAGCAAGGAAATATTGTAAAAAATAAGGATAGATTGGTCTGCAATGGATATGCTCAAATAAAAGGACTGGAGTTTGATGAAACATTTGTGCTCGTAGCAAGATTAGAAGCTATTAGAATGTTTCTTGCCTATGCTTGACATAAATAGTTTAAAGTCTATCAAATGGATGTCAAGTCAGCTTTTCTAAATGGCTATCTAAATGAAGAAGTCTATATGGAACAACCAGAGGGTTTCCAACTGTCAGATAACCCTGACTTTGTCTGCAAGCTGAAGGAAGATTTATATGGGTTGAAACAAGCTACTTGTGTATGGTATCACAGACTGGATACGTATCTACAAAACAAAGGGTTCAAGAGAGGAACAATTGACAATAATCTATATATCAAAACAAAAGGTAATGATGTTCTCATTGTGTTGGTGTATGTAGATGACATCATCTTTGGTAGTAATAATGCTTCATTGGTAAAATGATTTACTTTTGCCATGCAATCTGAATTTGAAATGTCTATGATAGGGGAGCTTCCATTCTTTCTTGGCCTACAAATTACTTAGAGATCTGAAGGAATATTTATTTCTCAAGAAAAATATCTAAGAGAAATGTTGAAAAGGTTTCAAATGGAAGATTCTTAACCTATGAGCACACCTATGGTCACTAGATCTAAGTTAAGCATGTTGGATCATGTTTTCATTGATGTCAATGGTTTGATTTATTGATGTCATTGATCGATGCAAAGTGAATTATTGTTGCCAAAGGATTGATTGATTGATGATTGCTATAATATTATATGTATTTTCCTTGATGAGAATGCATAGATGAAGATGGATCAATGAGTTGTCATTGATATGATGAAGATGGATCAATGAGTTGTCATTGATACATGATGAAGATGGATCGTTGTGGTGTCATTGGTATATGATGCATTGTTGGAAAAATGTATATATGACTCATTATTGTCTTATCATGATTAATAAGGTGCACAAATGGATGAACTCCAAAGTGGTCCCCTTATGGTGAAAGCCCTCACAGGAAGACGCTTTGTGGATTGAGTTATCCTAGAAGAATGGTTGGAGGAACCTTACTCTCATTATTTTCTTATCATGATTGATAAGGTGCAAAAATGGATGAACTCCAAAGTGGTCCCCTTATGGTGAAATCCCTCATGGGAAGATGCTTTACAGATTGAGTTATCCTAGAAGAATGGATGGAGGACCCATGCTTGTATGTGGAATAATGAGATGAAGATCAAGGAAATTGTTGGTGAAACTATCCTAGATGGATAGTGCTTGTCATGCTATTTCTGGTGGTATGTGGAATGTCACATAACTCCTCATGGTTTGAGAGTTATGGCCTTAAAGGAACCCCGCATGAAGGCTTGAAGCCCCCAACGTCAAAGAAGTCAAAGTGACCTAAAAGAAGAAATGATTATTTAAATGATAAAGTAAGGTGACAAATTCAAGGTGGATTATTTAAATAATAAAGAGAAGTGAAAAAATCAAGAAATGATAAAGTAAGATGAGAAAATCAAGAAGGAATATTTAAATGATAAAATATTGGAGAAATTTCTATTTATGGAAAGTGGTTAACCCTAAAATAAGGAAAATAGGTTAAGTGACCTAGAAATGGGTTAAGTGACCTAGATGATGAAAGTATAAGTAATATAGAAATGGTCTCTTGTAGATCATCTTTTTTGTGGATCAATGGAGAGCTTCTTGTGAGAATATCTTTTGGAGTATTGATGGAGAGCTTCTTGTGAGAGCTTCTTGAGCATTTTTGGTGTGGAACACTTGAGAATATTGAAGATCTATAGGGGACTGAGGTATCCAAGGATATATAAGATGAATTTCAGAAGGAAGATGGAAAAAAGAGGGCCAGAATTGAAGGGAGGATAAATTCTTTTGATGATGTTTTCTAAGGTATGTTATTTACAGGTCATCTCGCCATTTTCACTATAACTTTTTTTCTATAATGACTCAGACCGTGAAATTTCTATACAATTGAGAAAACATACCCATGTATTTGTGATAAAAAATTCATCTTTTGGGTCTTTATATTTTTGTATTTAAACTCTATGGAAAATAGGGTTTGTGGCTAGTCCTGAAACCAGTCAAAAACAGGTGTTTCGGGTAAAAACGTCATAACTTCTTCATAACAGATCCAAATTTAGTGAGACAAATGTGTTAGTTAGGGTACAGGATTTAGTATGTTTTGTAATAGTTTCATATCAATTAAATGAATATTTTGTGTGGGCCACACTCTATAAGGTCGCTCTCTAGAATAAGCCATAATTCAGCAAGGTATGCCATTTTTGCTATAACACCTTTTATAAGAGGTTCAAAGTAGTTCCACCTAGAGGAATTATATCAAAAACATTGAATAATATTGTATATCAGTTTCAGATATTTATTCATTACAGGTTCAAAGTTATGATTATTTCAAGGTGGGGTTGTTGACTAATCCAAAACTAGTCATGGTTGAGACAAGCAGTTGATCAGTTGGCACATACATGAGGTGTATAGTTGATGATGTTGGTACATATTGATGAGTCATTGTTGATGAGTATTTGACACATGATTGGTATATACTTGGTACATGTTTGGATGCACTTGTTTATGGTACAAATTGATTACAGGTTGTTTGGCATAGGTTGGTGCATAGTTGATGCACTTGTTTATGTTGACAAATTGATATATGTTGAGGATTGTTGCCTCATCTCAATTGGTGATGATAATGTACATTGAGTCTTGCATATATAGCTGGTGCTATTGTAGAGTTTTACTCTATTCATTTGTTGTTGAAAAACCCTCGTATTAAAGTCCATAATAAAAAGAAAAAATGTACATACATCGTGTGTTCTTTGTGTTGCTTGTGGAGATGATTTGTTGATGATATGTTGTTTATATATGTTGTTGATATGTATTCACATATAAATGATTATAAATGACAACAATGAGTAATGAGAAAATGTTGAATGTTAACTAATGAGTTTTTGTGTAAGAGAGAAGTTTTGGGAAAAAGATCCCCACACTCACTCACCACCCCCTCTAAGTGTGGTAGGTTTGTCCAACAATTGGTATCAGAGCGAGCCTTCACTACAAGCCTTAACAATATTGAAGGAGATCCATAGACACACAAATGGATGATGAAATACCAATCATTTATGAGGAAAACTATTCTACTTGGGGAATAGAGATGATAGTGTATTTGAAGACAATGGGAGCAACTATTTGGAAGACAACCATTGGTGGATTAGTTCCATTGAAGAACATGTCAAAGTTTGCATCTCAAAGGGAATGAAAGAAGAATGATGCATTGGCTCTCAAGACCATTCTTAGTGGACTTTCAAGCCCTATCAAAGAGAGCATGGGACAATGCACTTCCACCAAGGATCTATGGCTAAAGCTAGAGTAGACATATCAAAAAAGGAAAGAAGATGTTGAAGACTACTCCATCAATATTATCAAAGGTAAAGAATATCTAACTCTTGATTGCATATATGATGATTTTAAAGGAAAATAATCATGTGATGATGTTGGCAAGAAGGAAGATATTGAAGATACTTCAAATGAAGGTAAATAATCTCCAAAGACTCTTGATTGCATTGATTCAAAATGTGATGATGTTGAATTTTTCTCAAGTGAAGAAGATGATCTAGAAACAGTTTTTGTAAAGTTTGAGGATAGTTATCCCATGGAAAGAATAGAATAAAATATATTAGAACTTCAAAAGGAAATTGAAGAGGGTTTATATAGATATAGAAGTGATCATTTTCATACACATTATAACTATCTTTCGGATAACACTAAAAAGTTTCTTAGGAGGAGTCAAAGGTACATCTTGATGTTAAAGGAAATGCTCAAAGAGAGAAATAAGACTCAACTAGAAGAAAAGGAAGAAGAAATCAAAAGACTAAAGAATGAAAAAGAAAATGTGAAGGTAGATGATGAGATTAGAAAAAGTTTTGAAACTATTGTCCATCTCAAGACCCAAATTCAAGAAGCCAAAAGAATAGAGGAACTATTGAAGAATCAAATAAATGAAAAGGAAGAGTCATGTTGTAAGCTAGAAG
>ML779753.1:737341-767501 GCA_009831015.1 Picea engelmannii | reverse complement strand
TATTCTTGGGACACCAAAGCAAAGGTATGAAAGTATTTTTCATGGGCATTGTTATTCATGTAATGGATATGATCACAAATCTTTTGAATGTAGATCTTATGAAAGGAGATATAATGGAAGATTTTATAACACCATGAGGTGTTAGAGATGTGATCAAGTAGGACACTTTGTTGTTTACTGTGACACTATGATATGCTACAACTATATGGATTTGGCCACAAATCCCATGAGTGTTGGAACACAAGAAGAAATTCCATGATGAGAACTTCAAATAGCATGGCTAGAAGAAGGAATGAAGTAAGGAAGGGAGACATATTTGAGAATATGGATGCTCAAAGCTCAAGTTCTGAGGAGCAGGGACATCTACAGAAGTGGGTGAAGAAGATAGAGCAGCCAAAATGGAATGAAAGACTGAAGGGAATCTCAAGTAAGTCATCTACTGAAGCATACGCGGGTGACAGTGGTATCAGTCGCATACATACGTAGGATGATATTGTATAGGTCGCATACATACGTGAGTTGTTGTGCAACAAACCGCGTATATGTGGTAAATCCTTGAGAAAAAGGCTATGCACATGGATTGCAACTTGATGTGATGGTATAACACTTTGTTGCAGGGTCTAACATTATTTGTTGCAGGTTCTGACACTATTTGCTGCATGTTTAAGTGTTCATCTATTGGATTATGTAAAATAAAATCTCGAGTGCATGACACTAACCCATGAGTATGGATTGATGCTGATCTGTTGGTGTACATGGTTGGTACATATTTGAATTTCATTGATATATCTTATGATGTATTATTGGAAGCATATGTTGATATCATGGTGCATGCATTTTTCATGTGGATTGGGCTACATATTGGTACATATGGTTGGTGAGTTGATGAGGTGATCATGTTGTACATCATTGTTGATCTATAGTTGATGCATGATTGGTACTTTTCTAGTACATTGGAAGAGGCACCTACTAGAAGTTTGATTGGCACATGTTTTATGGGGGATTTGGCATACATATATGGGATTCATCATTTTGTGGTATTGGTGCATGGCAATGTACATGTTTGGTACACTCATAGATAACATATGCTTGATGATACTACACCATTGGTACTACTTGATTAGCACAACAATTGGCATTTGTTTGAGATACTTGATTGTGGCAGTTGGTTCATGATGGAGACATATCATGAGTGATATGATACATTGTTTGGCATGTTGGTAGATGCACATGGTTGGCATATTGGTGGATGCACATGGTTTGCATATTGGCAGATGCACATGTTGGCATTTTTATAAAGGCATATGATTGATACATTCCATGGATTATATATTTTGGCACATTGGATGATGTTGATGTACATGGTTGATGTACATAGGTGTTGTGCATGATGAATAGACATTTTGTACAGGATGTACTTGGTTGATATTTTCTCATGATTCTTTATTTCATTGTTCACATATATTTTTCTTCATGATGCTAGGTATGGCATGAGCTTGATGCATGAATAGGTCCAAGGATCATTATATGGTAGAAAAATGTTCATCTTGCAGAAAAGATAGGGGAGACATACCCATAGGGGGAGTCATTCTTCTTCCCATGATTCTAAGAGGAGATATTTATCAGATGCATACCTAGAAAAGAGCCCTATACTTGAAGAAAGAGCACAAGAACATAATTTCAAGGGGAACAATGGTCACAGGGGGGGTATGTTCGATGTATCTTCCAAATTACATCAGAGTGATATCCCTTGTTCAAAAGGGGAGAGATTATTCAACAGAATATCAAGGGCATTTAGACAGGGGGAGCAACCCCAAGGAGAGTTCAAGCAAGTGGAGTAGCCCCAAGATGAGAATGGCCCTTTGCCATTGATGTCAAAGGGGGAGTGTTAATAACATTGATGTGATTGATGTTTATTGACAGGGAGATATAGTCACATTGACTATTGATGTAGAGCATGCCTTATATACATGTTGACATCAATAATTTGTAATTGGTGTTGACATCAATGTTGGTATTTCCATCACTGCAAAGGGGGAGATTGTTGGGTCATGTTGTCATTGATGCCAATGGTTTGATTGATTGATGTCAAGTGATTGATTGATGTCAAAGGATTGGCTGATTGCTGATTGATGTAATATAATATATATTTTCCTTGATGCGAATGCATAGATGAAGATGGATCAATGAGTTGTCATTGATATGATGAATATGGATCAATGAGTTGTCATTGATACATGATGAAGATGGATCATTGTGGTTTCATTGGTATATGATGCATTGTTGGAAAAATGTATAGATGACTCATTATTGTCTTATCATGATTAATATTGTGCACAAATGGATGAACTCCAAAGTGGTCCCCTTATGGTGAAAGCCCTCATAGGAAGATTCTTTACGGATTGAGTTATCCTAGAAGAATGGTTGGAGGACCCTTTCTCTCATTATTTTCTTATCATGATTGATAAGTTGTACAAATGGATGAACTCCAAAGTGGTCCCCTTATGATGAAAGCCCTCATGGGAAGACGCTTTATGAATTGAGTTATCCTAGAAGAATGGTTGGAGGACCCATGCTTGTATGTGGAATAATGAGATGAAGATCAAGGAAATTGTTGGTGAAACTATCCTATATGGATATTTCTTGTCATGCCATTTCCGGTGGTATGTGGAATGTCACATAAATCCTCATGGTTTGAGAGTTATGGCCTTACGAAGATGAAGGACCCCCACATGAAGGCTTGAAACCCCCAAGGTCAAAGAAGTCAAAGTGACCTAAAAGAAGAAATCATTATTTAAATCATAAATTAAGGTGACAAATTCAAGGTGGATTATTTAAATAATAAAGAGAAGTGAAAAAATCAAGAAATGATAAAGTAAGATGAGAAAATCAAGAAGGAATATTTAAATGATAAATTATTGGAGAAATTTATATTTATGGAAAGTGGTTAACCTTAAAATAAGGAAAATAGGTTAAGTGATCTAGAAATGGGTTAAGTGAACTATATGATGGAAGTATAAATAAGATAGAAATGGTCTCTTGTAGATCATCCTTTTTGTGGATCAATTGAGAGCTTCTTGTGAGAATATCTTTTGGAGTATTGATGGAGAGCTTCTTGAGCATTTTTGGTGTGGAACACTTGAGAATATTGAATATATATAGGTGAATGAGGTAACCAAGGATATATAATCCAAATTTCAGAAGGAAGATGAAGAAAATATGGTCGGAATTGAAGGGAGGATAAATTCTTTTGATGATGCTTTCTAAGGTATGTTATTTACAGGTCATCTCCCCATTTTCTCTATAACTTTTTTTCTATAATGATTCAGAATGTGAAATTGCTATTCCATTGAGAAAAAATAACCAAGTATCTATGGTAAGAAATTCATATTGTGGGTTGTTGTATTTTGGGAGTTACACTCCGTGGAAAATAGGGTTTTTGGCTAGTCCCGAAACTAGTCAAAAACAGGTGTTTCGAGTAAAAACGTCATAACATCTTCATAACAGATCCAAATTCAGTGAGAGAAAATGTGTTGGTTAGAGTACAGGTTGTAGTATTTTTTTTAATAGTTCATATCAATTCAACAAACATTTTGTGTGGGCCACGCTCTATAAGGTCTCTCTCTAGAATAAGCCAAAATTTAGCAAGGTATGCCATTTTTACTATAACGCCTTTTATGAGAGGTTCCAAGTAGTGCCACCTAGAGAAATTATGTAAAACACATTGAATAATTTTTTTTATAATTTTCAGATATTTATTCATTACAGGTACAAAGTTATGATTATTTCAAGTTGGGGTTGTTGACTAATCCAAAACTAGTCATGGTTGAGACAAACAGTTGATGACTTGGCACATACATGAGGTGTATAGTTGATGATGTTGGTACATATTGATGAGTCATTGTTGATGAGTATTTGACACATGATTGGTATATACTTGGCGTAATGCACCTCTAATTACCACAATTTTTTTTGTTTTATTTATTCTTTTCTTTGTAGGCATAGACTCTAAATTCAAAGGTATATCTGGCTCAAATCTTGCTACAAGGGAGATTAAGCATTTATTCTTCCACATTGAAACGTACCAAATATCTTTTATAAGTGAAATTATAAACTTTATCTTCTCTTCGAATGAATCCTTGTAATCCTAACAATATTTCATTATCCTAATCGCATAGGATACACTCTTGTCTTGGTCAAACTATACATATATACATACCAAAGAGTTTATATAATGACTTTTCCACAACATAATCACGCACCAATTTATATACAAATGTATATATATCTATGGTCGAATAAATTGCGCCACCAAATGGTTCAATAAAATTCTATGTATAATCATACTATTATCAATCTTATTGCGCCATAAACGTTTAAACAAGAGTCCTACATCTATATTATCCATTTTCAAAGGTACTGCGCCAACAAGGCCAACCATGAGAGGAGTACTAAGAATGATCCTTCATAAATGTTGGTGTGGAAATTACGTTTTCTTTGGGAAAGGGTGGCAGAGAATTTAGTGCACTCCTTACCATCAACGTGGACATAGAACGCGTGAATGCCAGGCATGGAAATGGTAGTTACGAATCCAATTCTTGCCTCACCCCTTTAGGGACAACCAACATCCTATTCGAGTAATGAACCCTAACCAAACTTAGAACTAGAAGACTGGAATGCATGCTAATTGCATTTCATGAATTTAGATGGGACTAGCCTCGGATATGGTGAAAGAGGTATAATGACCCTTCTACCATAGCATTAATGATGTGTTGGAAACAACCTCTCGAGATTATCACGAGTTTAAAGTGTCCCTCCAAATATCTCCACCTTGCCCTAATTGCAGTAATGACTTAAGGACCGTCATTAAACATCCATAAACTAGTAGATGATCCTTATAACTACCATTTTCATTAGTCTTCCTTCGAAAAGTTGGCTTAGTGTGCTCCCTGTAACCAAATATCGAGTCATCTAATCCTCTCTGTAACTACTCAATGTTGAAGTCGTGGACTTGTTCTGGAATCAAACACATTGGATGGATCTCTACCATTGGAATTCTTCATAATATGGTAAGATCTTCTGGTTAGTGTCTCTTTGGAACCTTTTGTATTATAAAATCAATCTGGTTACTGGGTCGTTAGATGTGAAGGTTACTATATAGTCTATAGCTTGAATAATGGAAATATTATGCATTTCTTGACATCTCGGGTTTATTTTCCTTTGGTTACAGTCACTGCATTCTTTGTTGTTTTATTGTATATGCCATCCTTCATAGGGTTTTTAGTAAATGCTAGCTCGTTCATCCGAGGAAGGGTGGAGCCTCATGGAAGAGCCCCTTCTCAAAATGTACAAGGTGTTATATATATTCCCTTGTCTCTATCATGGTCTCTACCGGATGTTCAGTATTGAACCAAAGGCTTCTGTGATTCTGGCAAGTCGAGATAACTATTCAATGCCAATAAAACGTCCTTGACCTTTCTCAAATATTGTTTGTCCTCTTCACCAATATTACGACTCGAACCAGTGGCCAGGGTTTTCTATAACAACCATTGAATTAATAGTATATTACCTGTAAAATGTTATGGTGGGTCTATAACTCAACTAACGAGTAGTTCTTGTACCATGTGGAAAGAAATGAGTTTCATGACATCTGCGCACAACAGGTTTACCCGTTTCTTTTTTTAAAGGTAGTCTAATATCAACAGTTAGATATACTTCTTGTATGAAAGTAATTCTTAAGGATTAAAACACTCCATACTGTCTCTGTATGAAGGGACTTAGTACAATTTCTCTCCCTGTTCATTAATTATGACTCTTGTATAAAGATATTCACTATATTGCTTTAGTTCGTTATTTGTTTTCCTTGAATTGATACACAACTTCTAATGATGGGCCATGTTTGATGAGAGGGTACCCATCAGTGAGCTACCGCCCATCCATCCTTGGCCCTAAGCAACTGTCCAACTGAAAATCAACAAGGAAAGGTCATGTGAGCCAGGGTTGGTAGTTAAGTAAAGTCTTTGCATGATGTGTTAAAAGAAAACAATTATTGTTCTGTTTCTGTTTCTTCAAGTTTTCCTTTAGTATGCCTTTCTAATCCTTGTAAGGTGATTTTTCCAGGATTTTTATCTACACAATGCTCTTGGATGTTCGTACCCATACTTGGTGCAATAGGTATTTGATTTCCCTTCTAAACCCTTATGGATTTTTGAACATTCATGGTTGCCAAATTTGAAAAAGGTCATTCAAATTTGATTCCCTCAGATTCCTATCGGGTTTGGAAGAAGGGGAAAATTTTCCCCAAAGGTAACTGGGGATTTGGTCCCGGTGGTTACAATATAACTTTTGTAGAAATTTCTTCTATAGGATTGTCCTGTTCATTAGAGTAAATGAAATATTTGATAATCAATTACTGCTCAGGTCTTGTTATGCCCTAAATTTTAAATACCAGGGTTATTGCCTTGAAGACAGGCCCTGTTTTCAAATGCTAGACATTGGATTGACTTATGCTAGATCTAAATTATTTTATCTCATTTCAGCATTCCTTATAATTATTACCAATGTGGTTTAAATTTGCAATAGTGATTAGTTAGATTGGATATAATGGTCCGAGTAAATTTCTGATTCTATGTTTTTTCTTTCAGAATCATATATATATATATACTTTCTTCATTGTTTAGGCTAAAGGGCTGGTAGGAGTTTTAAATTGCATGTTGCATACACAGAACTGTAATTTCTTAATCTATACCGTTCATGACAATTTCACATGTATACTCTGGAATAATTATCTTCGAATTTTACCTCTGAATTATCTTATAACAGAATAAGGACTTACTTATATTACTATAGTAAGATATGAGGAGTTCCAAACTCTTTGTTTCAATTATTTCTTATTTGAGAGGTAGTTGCTTTTCTTATTGGTAGAGTTTGTATGTCTAAAATGATTGACAAAAATCTTTGTATGAATGAGTTTTCTAATGCTGTCAATAAATCTTCTTTAACAAATCTATACAGAGTACTACCACATCTGTATCTGTGTGCACTATATATATATATATATATATAAATAATATATGTACAAACCTACTCAATCCGAATACTCATAGATAGATTTGTCTGATATTACGATTACAAAAATATAACTTTTTCTTATAGACGAATTTATACTTTCAAATTCACTTGCACAGGATAACTATGTCTCAAGTTTTAAATTCACGAGGGGCAATCCCAAAATTTAGTCCTTGATTATAAAACTTCATACAATGAACATATATCATCTATGGGAGCCATCTCAACTTAGTACAGTTAGATACATTACAACAGGTAGACATAATCATTCACACAGTTACATTATAACAAATAGATATAATCATTCACACAGAGAAGGAAAGGTTTACATATATGGAATAGTTTGCGGGAAGACAAAGGGAATAGCCACGCTCCTCCCAACCGTAGAATAGGGCAGCAAAAAATCACTTGTCCAATTCACCCCCTAGCCTGACCATGAATCCATGAGGGCGAACTTGGATGATTCCTCCTCAGTACTGTCCTTCCATTCCAGTAGATTCCTCTTGCCTCACACTCACTCAGTAGTGTTCATAACAACAAGGGAAAATCAATAATCTTTTTCCCAACATACTTGGCAACGTCTTGCCTCCTCACATATGCTATTTATCCATAATATCTTTTTTCCTAGGTCTTTTTCCCTCCCTTGGGAATTTTCGCAGCTTTCTAAATCCCTGATTTTTAGGAGCTGCCAATGGCCAAATCTCTGATTTTCCACTTGCAACAATCAGCCTAGAGGTAGTTCCAACATGTTCCCCATTCATGGAGTCATGGTTAGCTAAATTTAACATGGCTATTCCATTTGTCCTCCTATAATCAATATAAAATATTCAGTTTTCATACAAGTGTCCTAGTCAAATAGTTAGTTGGGTCAAATTAGGTCTCTACCCAACAGTCATAATAATTAATTACAATTATCAAATTCGAAATTCAAAATTGCTATAAATGGAAAAAAAAATTCCAAATTCGAATTTACTAAAAACGAAATAATTTTCCAACAAATTTAAATTTCAAAAATACTTTATTTTTGGGGATGTCACACTTGGTACATGGTTGGATGCACTTGTTTATGGTACAAGTTGATTATAGGTTGTTTGGCATAGGTTGGTGCATGGTTGATGCACTTGTTTATGTTGACAGATTGATATCTATTGAGGATTGTTGCCTCATCTCAGTTGGTGCTGAGAATGTAAGATGAGTCTTGCATATACAACTGGTGCTCTTGTTTGTTGCTGAAAACCCCCCGAATTGAAGTCCATAATAAAAAGAAAAATTGTACATACATCTTGTGTTCTTTGTGTTCCTTGTGGAGATGATTTGTTGATGATATGTTGATGATATATATTGTTGATATGTATTCACATCTAACTAATTATAAATGAAAACAATGAGTAATGATAAAATGTTGAATGTTAACTAAGGAGTTTTTGTGTAAGAGGGAAGTTTTGGGAAAAATATCCCCACACTCATTCACCCCCCCCCTCTAAGTGTGGTGTGTGTGTCCAACAAAGCAAATATGATTATTCACCTGATGCTGATCAGATTTCATATAGGTCTATGATAGACAACCTATTGTACATCACAACATCCCATCCATACATAATGCATGATGTTGGAATGGTAGGAAGGTATCAGGCCACACCTAAACCGAGTCATTTGTTAGTTGTCAAAATAATATTCAGATACTTGAAAGGAACAATGGACTATGGCCTATGGCATCCTAGGAATCATAATTTTCAACTATCAGTCTATTCAGATGATGATTGGGCTAACTGTGTGGATGAAAGGAAAAGCACGAGTGGAGGTGCATTCTTCTTAGGAGATTCCCTTGTATCATGGTTGAGAAAGAAGCAAGGTTCCATTTACTTATCAACTACATAATTTGAATACATTGCAGCTGCCACATGTTGCACCCAAGTATTGTGGATGATTTAGACACTTGCAAACTTGGAGGTAAAATTTATTGTACCAATCCCAATTCACTGTGATAATACCAATGCAATCAGTTTTTCAAAGGACCCTATGTTTCACTCCAAGACCAAACATATACCCATCAAGTATAACTTCTTGAGGGAACAGGTGACCAACACTATTGTTTCTTTGCATTATATTCCTTCCGAAGATCAAAT
Organism: Picea engelmannii; assembly: GCA_009831015.1. Lineage (NCBI taxonomy): Eukaryota > Viridiplantae > Streptophyta > Pinopsida > Pinales > Pinaceae > Picea > Picea engelmannii. Next base: position 758,307 of record ML779753.1, on the reverse strand, counting down.
TGTTGATATCTTCACTAAAATACAAGCTCAATTTGAGTATCTACACAAGAAGTTGGGTGTGAACCCATTATCAACATAAGAGGGTCCATCTTGTTAGGGGGAGTATGTGTTGGTTGAATATCTGATACCTCCAAAAAGTACTGAAATAGCTCAGGGGGATCATGTTGTCTTTGACATTGATGTCAANGGGGGGGGGGGGAAGGTATGGATGCTACAGTTGGAGGTCTAAGTAGAATAGTGCAGCCTTTGTTGCCATCAATGCCAAAGGGAGAGATTGTTGGCATGTTTTATAGAAAGCATGCTCTTGTCATTGATGGAAACAACAATAGTGACGATGGAAAAAATAGAAGGCACAACATAAGGCGAGAAATATCAGTAGGAGAAGAGAACAGTTTTCATAGATCAAAGATCAAAAGGAGAAAAGATCTCAGGTGTCAGATCTGAGCGTAGGAATCGAGCGTCGTTGGATCCAAAAGAATGATCATGACCTTTAATTGCAAGGTGAAGTGGGATTACAAATTATTGAAAGCGGCTGGACTGTCCATCATCGAGGAGGACACGTGGTAGCAGATTCATAGATTCACAGGATCATGAATCGAGAGAACTGCGTCGAGCATTCCATAGATATCGTGAAACATGAAATCTCAATGGCTTCTAGACCATTCGATCTTAAGGACACGTGGTAGAAGATGAGGAGTTTCAAAGAATCGTGAATCGAGAGAAATGCATCGAGTAGTCCACAGATATTGTGAAACATGAAATCCCGATGGCTTATGGACCATTCAATCTGAAGGACACATGGTAGCAGATGAGGAGTTTCAAAGAATCGCTAATCGAGAGAAGGGAGGTGAGCAGTTCTCCAACTTTGTGAAATGTGAAGTCGCGATAATATTTGGGTCGTCAAACCACGAAAGGAGTCATGACCATTGGATCACTTTAAGTGGAAGGATAGGATAAGAGAATATGGAGAGCCGTTGGATTTAATCCAAAACAAAGTTGCATCATAGAATCATAGTTGTTGATCCAAGAAGGACACATGGTGATAGATTAGAATTTCTATGATTCGTAGATCGGGAAATCTAGGGGAAGGATTTAGCATAGCTAGGGTCTATTTCGTGATCAGGAGTTGGAAGAGTTAGAGTGACTTGCAACAAAACTCACGAAACGTGAAATTGCGAAGTGCCTTTTTGGTGTAGCCTGTGGTCACCATTGGTGGTCACGTGAGGGGAAGGAGATAGCATAGGTAGGCTCCATTTTTTGATCAGGAGTTGGAAGAGTCAGAGTTACTCACAGAAAAACTCGTGAAACATGAAATTACGAAGCACCTTTTGATTAGGCCTATGGTCACAAATAGTGGACACTTGGAGAGGCATATTGTACCTAGTTCCAGTTCACGTGGGTGTAGTTTGCGATGAACCATTGATATTTGGTTTCACCTTCCAGAAATATCTCAACTGTTCAAAATCTTCAATAGCCATAGAAGCTAAAAACATACTGGCTATAACTGACGGTGAAGATGAAGAGTCGAGACAACTAGAGAAGCCAAAGAATCCTTGGATAATGGTTACTGGTGATGAACATATTTAGGATAACCGCTAGAGAAGATGAAGAGTTGTGATGATGATTTCACAGAGGACTCAAGATGAGAAAATCATGCAGAATAGAGAAGAAAAGGTGTTCTGTTGAGGAGCGATGGAGGGTGAGGAAGAGCTGCAGTGAAAAACCAGTAGGGCAGTATAGTGACACAGTAAAGGGCATGTAGAGGCATTGTGCATAGCATGTAGTTGGTGCACAAAGAATATAAAAACGCAGAACAAAGAAGAGAGAGGTGTAGTTGTTGATCACAGAGAGAAGTAGAGAAGCACATAGAAGTAGAATGGTGATGAAGAGGAACATCGCAGAGAAGTTGAAGAAGGCAAAGGAGACATGGAACTGTAATAGACCAAATTAGAGATAGAGCAAGTAAGTAAAGTTTTTTAAGATTCAATCAGGGTAGTAGGCTGGTGCTAGGGAGGATTGCAATACTCTAAATTCTAGTTGGTGCTAGAAGATAGTCTGGAAGTTGGTGCTTCCATCTAGTCGGTGCTAGAGAAATATGAGAGTTGGTGCTCTCTACAAGTTGTAGCTTTCTATCAGAATTTGTAGCCTCATATTTGAGTCGAAGCTCAAATACTGTGATGTACATGGAAGTTGGAGCTTGATTGACATCCTAAGAAGAAGAGGTTTTCACTCTTTATGGGTTTCCTCAGGAAAATCAGTGTCTCTGTGTATTCTGTGTGATTGATCATTGTATATCTATACATATTAAGGTAAGAAGCAACACATTAAATAATAATCTAGAAAGAATAAAAAATCAGAAGAAAATCTTCAAGCTTATATATATATATATAACTGATTCATCCCCCCTCTCAGTTATATTTCCAACACACCTATGGTATCAAATATGAAGTTGTTGCAGGATAAGCCTTTAGAGACTGTGGATGTTACTTTGTACAGGAATATGGTGGGTTTGTTGATGTACTTGATGAAAATGAGACCAGATATATGTTTTTCTATGAACACCCTGAGTCAGTATATGGAGTAACCCAAGAAGGTTCATTTGGTCCTAGTAAAACATGTGATAAGGTACCTTATGGGTACATTGGATTATGGTCTTACGTATGTGATAGACCATGATTTATAGTTATATGGATATTCAAATTCAGATTGGACTGTTATTATTCTTGATCGAAAGAGTACTTCGACATATTTTCTTTAGGCTAGGCTCTAGTATGGCTTCATGGAGCAGCAGGAAGTAGTCATCCCTAGCACTTAGTATGACTAAGGATGAATATGTGGGAGAATGTGGAGAAGCAATGTGGCTTCAGGAGTTGTTTTCTAGGTTATTTAGTCTCAAATTGGAGGCGACTTGTATTTGGTGTTACAACCATAGTTGCATGAAGTTGTTAGAAAATTGGGTGTTCCATGACAGGTCGAAGCATATCGAGATCAAATATCACTATATTAGGGATATGGTCTAGATGGAAGAAGTGAGGCTCTAGTACGTGACTATCGAGGAGTAGGTTTTGGATTTGTTGACCAAGCCATTTTTTAGGATGAAGTTCAAGAACTTCAGGGAAAATATTGGACTGGTCCCTCTTCAAAGGGAGTTACAAGGTATATATGCATTGAGGAGTAGTGGATGTACTCCAGACATGTTGTATCTATTTGAGAGATACCCAAAGTTCATGGATGCATTAAATATTAATTCATAGGGGTGCATATTATGAGGTACAAATGCATTGTCGGGTAGTGGATGTTGTACTGACATGTTGAAGCTATTTGAGAGCTACCCATAGGCCTTGGATGCATTTGTTGTGAATTCATGTTGTATTATGGATATATGATGATGTATAGCTTCATATGTTCAACATTCAATGGTCATGAGCTCATTTGGCAACAAATAATACCTTCCTAGTTAAAAGGGAGTGTTGATATTTTGATGTAGCTATGAAATATATTCTTCTTTATTTGTATTGGTCAAACCTAGAGAAGATTATTGTAATATTATTGTATAAACCGACTCAAAATAAATTATTATTTTATTATTATCCTTATTGTAAAAGTAAAAATGGCCCCTCCTAGGGTTGCATCTTTTCGGGATTCAAGTTATGTGTATTAATAGAGGTTCAGTTTCTCTCATTTGTATACACAAACAACTAGCCTTCTCTTGTGTATTTGGAGCATAGGAAAGGAGGTCTTGGTTTCTTGGTCTTTGGTATATTGGTCTTGGTCTATTTGTGGAGAGCTATAATGTGATATTGTACTGGTTGAAGGAATCTATACTGAAGAATTGGTTTCTAGGTTTTCACCCCCATGAGGGTTTCCTAGGATATATCTTATGTTCTATGATTGTTTATCTTTCAGTGATCCTATTACATGCAATTGTTAATGAATGTTAAAGAGGATAACTGTAACTTATAAAATTATAAAATCCTTGGATAATAATGAGGCTTGGGATCTAGTGGAGTTTTCAACTGGAATAAATCCCATTCGTAGAAAATGGTTATTTAAAAGGAAGCTAAATTCAGAAGGAAACGTGGAGAAATACAAAGGTTGGTTAGGAGAAAAGGGTTATTCCCAGGTTGAGGGAATTGATTTTGGTGAGATTTTGTTCCCTTGTTGTCAAGTTAACTTCTATTAGATTTATGTTATTTGTTGTTGCTACATTTGATTTTGAAGTAGAACATATGGATTGGAAGACAACATTCCTACATGAGGATCTAGAAGAAGAAATCTACATGAAGCAGCTAGAAGGCTTTGTTGTGAAGGGAAAGAAGGAGCTGGTATGCATGTTGAAAAAGTCCCTTTATGGTTTAAAATAATCACCAAGGATGTGGTATCAAAAAATTGATATTTATATGTTGGGACTTGGCATCACAAGAAGAAAAGAGGATCATTGTGTGTATTTTAAATTAATTGGTGATCACTTGATTTATTTGGTCTTGGATGTGGATGAAATGTTGATAGGAAATAAAATAGAGATTATTTAGGATGTGAAAACTCAGTTTTCCTCTAAATTTGACATCAAGGATCTTGGTTCTACAAATTTCATTTTGGGCATGGAAGTTAAAGGAGATTGAAAAAATAGGAAACTTTGGTTAAATTGGAGAAAATATTTCAAGACAATATTGCAGAGGTTTAATATGCATGGATATAAAATGGTCAGGCTCCCTATTCCTGTAGGTGTAAATTTATATGCATATTAGTGTCCCAAGACATAGGAAGAGGAGGACATGTCTCGTGTTCCATATGTGAGTGAGTTTGGCAGTTAGATGTATGAAATGGTTTGTACTAGACCAAACATTGCACATGCAGTGGGAGTTTTGAGTAGATATATTTCAAAACCAGGGTAAGAGCATTGGACAACAATAAAGAGGGTTTTCAAGTATTTGCATGGCACTACTAGTTATGGAGTGTTCTACCAAGGAATACGAGGATTGGATAGACTATTGGAGATACATTGATTTATGGATGTAGACTGGGTCTGAGATATGGATCGTAGAAGATCTACAAGCGGGTATGTCTTTAACTTCTTTGGAGGAGAAAAAGACAGTCTATAGTGTCACTTTCAACTACAAACGTTGAATACATGGTAGCCATTGATGCAGACAAGGAAGAAATATGGCAGGTATTAGGTTAGTACAAAAATATGTAAGGATAGATTGAGATAGTAAGAGTGAAATTTTTCTGGCGAAGAAACCTACTTATCATTCAAAGACAAAGCATATTGATGTTCAATTTAACTTTGCGAGAGACATAGTTGAAGAGAATAAAGTGTTGTTGATGAAGGTGGAAAATTTGAAGAATGTTGTAGATCTCTGGGCATTGTTGACTATGTAACCCTCTAACCCCCTTTCTAGGGGATTTTCTAGGGGGCGGGAGCCCCCTGTACAGGGGCTTCGGGGCAGCGCCCCTGGAATTTTTTTTTTCACCCATTTCCTTGTCCATTTTTGTCTAGTTTTTCGGTAAATGGTTTGTTGCCAATGCTTTTTTATATCTGGGTAAAGAATTATTTTTTTTTACTAATCCAAGTCATTGGATTAGGTTTTTGTATGTCACTAGATCCTATATGTATATTGTATGATAAACATTGTATGATGTGAATGAATATATAATATGTTGGTTTTCCCACTTTGAGTTTCCAAGTGAAAAATATTTGTGTAATGTGTGTATTTTCCATTGTATATTTTCTATTCTTTTATTGAAAATATGTTTGTAGTAAAATATTGTACAATATTAAAATCTACAAAACCATAATTGGTGGATTTGAAGATAAAATTATGAGTTGGGTCATAACCAAAGGGTTCAACATTTTCAATGGATAAAATTTTAAATTTTTCCTTTTACTTGGTGAACTTATGATGTTGACAAGGGAAATTTTCTCATGTCAACATTTTGGTGATACAAAGAGAGAGGATGGAAATATGCCCTGTCTAAAGCTACAATTTGTATGCATTTATCACTCATTTAAATGCATAACCTATGATATTTACTCAAGCATGACCTTTCTTGACCTTTCTTGATGGTCTCTTATTTCTGCTTCTCGCAACCAATATTTGTTATTTAAATCAAGAAAATGTTACTAAGATAGTAAGGGGTGGAATTTAGGGATTAAACATATATAAAGGAAGGTAAACAAATAATGATATTTTTACCCCCCCAACCTAGGGGTAACTAAGGATATGATGTCTCGAGTCCCATAGGTGGTAGACATGGACTTCTAAGAGCCAAATGACCAACATATCCCACATTAAAAATATAGATCCCCTCCTCTCCACCACACATCTCCACTCATCGTCAGTAACATAGAAGTATCCACCACACCATATATTGATCCACAAAATACTACAAGTATTTCTTCATGAGGTAACAAGTCTAGTCTCATGGTAAGTGTTACTTTAATATTTGATGTATTTGAGCATGTTGCAAAGAGTCTTGTCTGATTATATAATGTGTTCTTGGAAATTATATATTTTTCCTTATTTCACATTGGTGGTTGACATGGTGTCCTAGTAAGTTAGTCACCCTCGATAAAAAGGGTTGCTACTAGGGGGTCTCCTTAAAGGGTGATCGAACTGTTACCATTCATACCTACCACTTTCCAAAATTCTTCCCCTTTATTTCCTCATATTTTAGGTTTTTGGGTTCATTGATCCCTAGAAGGGATTGTACCTTATTTCATGGTCAGAAGGGGATGAAGGCCTAGAGATGTTTCTCCTAGAATTGTAAAAATAAAAATCCATAACTCATCCTTCTATATTCTCTCCCTAAGGTCTTGAGAGCCAAACACTTCTCCATAAAAAATAAAGGATATTTAAAAGAAAATAAATAAAAAGTGTCATGCTTTATGGGGGAATGCATTGCGATGTCCTTTAATTTATAATGCATATGGCACTCAATGTGTTCTAAATTAAAGTGGCATTTCATTGCTATTTGTTTATGTAATCCCCAATCCCTCCTTTGGGGGCTCACCCGACCTTCCTGTTGGATTCTCTCTAACGTACATAGGTCCCTTTCCTTATGTAGGTTCAATAAAATCCACAGGCACTTTACTATAATCCACTTTCACCTTCAATACAATACCACATACACTAGCCCCTTTTGCCTGGCAAAAATATTACGTCACTGTGGGCTAGAGCCAAGTGCTCAACTAAAAGGCATTATCTAGATCTTTGAGCTTCAAAGGTTTTACCAAAAAAAAATTCCAATTCTCCATAATAGATGAATTGGAGAACTTTCGAAGAGTTCTAGGATCAATGGTCCACACTCATTGCAAAGATCTACATCTCAAAATACCATCAAGACTCTGAGATTCGAGACTTTGTTTTGGCTCCAACACACAATACCTTTGAAATCACGAAGGGTCGACTCCACAGATATGACAGTTGAAATTTGCTTCAAATCAATGGTACATGTTCACTTTGGACTCCAAGACTTCCTGAATTTTTCAACCTGAACCAACACTTCCTCCTAAATTGATGAATTCCCAACTCCTTGGAATATATGGTCCTTGTTTACCCATCTATGAATGGATAAGATTGGATCTAGGCTTTGGGAATTCACGGAATTCAGCACCAAACAAAATTTTACCAAGAATCTTCTAGACTTCCAAACTTGAAATAATCAGTGATCTATGGACACATGCACCTAACACTAACGATCACGATCTGCTTCGTTCTTCGAGACTTTTTCCTCCCTTATGATGACAACTTAAAAACTGTTGGAGCAGCGAAGTCTGAAGGACTTAGGAAAATAACAGTCGTGCTTCTATCCTTGATCAAACAACTGTGAGATATTTTGTTAAATCCAAGTAGATCTCATCTTCTCACCCTCAAAACAAAAGGGATTCCTTCTCCAAATACTTACTCTCACTATCCTTCCTAAGATTTATCAATTCAAAGGACTTAGACCTTTGCACACACCTTGTGCTTCTATCCTGAGACTGGGACTTAGAAAATTCACTTGCACACTCCTTGCACTCTCTCTCTCCTCTGAACTTAAGGACTTATAAAATTATCCTTCACACTCATTGCACTTTCTCTTCTAATCTTTTTTAACATGTAACTAAGTGTCGACACGGTGCACACTTTGAACTAGTCTCTTCTTCTATCTTTTATACTCCTGCAAGTATATGTGCACTCATTTCACTCTCTCTACATGAAATCACACTATTTCTCTTGGGCTATTGAACATGTGAATGGTTCTTCCTCCGCAGTCCTTGCATGGGAACTATGCACTCCTTGCACCAAGATTTCATAAGAGAAACAATTGAAGCTTAAAATAACACTAAGGATTCATTCAACCAACTGTTTAGATGAAAACAAACACAAACACATAGATAAATAACATAAAAATTTACCCAATTACTCAAAGATAAACAACCTCAAGAATTGAAATCAATTCTCCTCTTCTATATTCCTTCAACAAATATATACAAGGAATTCAACATCCTTCAACAACTTCTTTCAACAACAACTACTTTTCTCATTAGCCTCTTTTGGGAATAGATTACATACATTTATACATGAAGGGGCTTCTCGATCCTTCCCTCCAGATTATTATAGTTCTTTCATATCATAATTAAAGCATCCTACCACTAAGATTATTACAATAAATGAACATTTACAATATAGATATGATTCAATGCTCAAAATCTGTACAATCCTACATGCATTAAAATAAATTACAACCTACTAGAGCACATACCATGGCTCTAGCTTCAAGATATTTTGGGAAATTTTATTACAAAGGTTTTCAAAATTAACGTGATGCACCCTCCTTGGAATCCAAACATGTTTAAGTGCAATGAGTTGGGCATTGAGTTGTCTTCGATAGTGCCTCATTTAATGATGATGGTGATGCTCCTGCATCATACTCATCTAGTCAAAAATATTCATGGACTCCCATCAATGAGATCCTCCATTTTTTTTCCATGCTTCTGGATGTATTCTTTATTTATCCAAATGACATATTCTATTGGATGATCCTTCCATTTTACCAGATATTCATAGTAAAATATTCTCCTGGTTTTCTTAGAAATTATCCAGTCTTAAATATTTTATATCTATGAGTTCTCTGCTATGGGCATCTGTCACTTCCAATGAATCTCCTCTTGACCATATGTACCTTCTGTTTCATCCATCCTGTAAGGGTATAAGTATGCTACATTGAATATTGGTGAAATTCCAATGTCCTCTGGCAATTCAATCTCATAAGCCTTTGTAGAATATTTTTTAAAGATCTTACAACGTCCTATCTTCTTCATCTTCAACTTATTATATTTCCCTTTTGGAAATATTTCCTTCCTCAGGTATTCCAAGACTTTATCTCCAATCTCAAAATTCACCTATCTTCTTATCTGGTCTACTATGCTTGTGTATCTTTGGTTGCTATCATGTACTTGTCTTTTTCTTTGATTATGTAACTTCTTCATTTCTGTAGCAAAATTCTCTGCTCCTGCACTTTTAAATTCCTTTGTGCCTAAATATATCAACTCTGAAATTCCTCTTGGATGCATCCATATACTATATGGAATGGGATCTTACCAGTACTCCTGTTTGGTGAGTTTCTATATGCAAATTCTGCTTGAGGCATAATTTGATCCCACCCACTATAATGTTCAATTACTAAAATCCTTAGTAGATTCCCTAAGATTTGATTTACTACCTTAGTCTTTCCATCTGTTTGAGGGTGATACACTGAACTGAAAGACAAAATTTTCCCCAAATTGTTCCACAAGGTCCTCCAAAAGTGTCCCACAAATTTAGTGTTTCTATCTGAAATTATACTCCTCGGTAACCCATGCAATCTCACAATCTCTTTGAAAATCAAATTCGCTATGTGTGTAGCATCACTAGTTTTGTGACATGCTATACAATGTGTCATCTTGGAAAAATTTTCAACCACCACAAATATTGAATCATTTCCCCTCTAGGTTCTTGGAAATCCAAGAATAAAATCCATACTAATATCATCCCATGACCTGTCCAGAATAGGAAATGATGATACAATCTAGTGTTCTTCTTCTTTCCTTTAGCATATTGGTATATTCTACATATGTCCACACACTTATTCACATTAGAGCTCATGCCTAGCCAATAGTATGAAGAACTACACTGTACATACGTTTTATCATGGCCAAAATGTCCAACCAATCCTACACTATGTTTCTCCTTCATTAAATTGTCTCTCATTGATAATTTTGGGATACAAAATCTACTTCCTTGGAATAACAGTCCATATTGGATCATATAGTCCATCCCTTGGTGTCTATCCCTTAGCAAATAATTTTTACATGCTTCATAAGCCTCCTTGAAATCTAGGTCTTCCTGGTACATCTCCTTGAGGTGTTCAAATCCTAAAGTCTTCACTTGGAATTCCTGCAATATTAAACATCTCCTACTTAAAGCATCTAAAACTTTGTTATCACTCCCACTAATATGTTTAATGAAAAAAATAAAATTATGCATGAATTATACCCATTTGGCATGTCTTCGGTTCAATTTCTCTTATCTAGTTATGAACTGCAAAGCATGATTGTCAGTATAAAAAATAAACTCCTTTGGTATAAGACAATGTCTCGAATTTTTCAAATCTTGGATTACAACATAAAATTCCTTTTCATTGGTTGAATATTTCTTCTTAACATCATTCAACTTGTCACTGAAATAAGCAACATTCTTACCATCTTGACTTAAAACTACACAATTGCCACTCCATTTGCATCACATTTAACATGGAAATTCTTCTTAAAATATGGCAGAATTAAAATAGGGTATTATGTTATCTTTTCTTTAAACACTTTAAATCCTTTCTCAACTTCCTTTGTCTAGTCAAAATATATATGTTCCTTCTTTATAGTATCTAATATGGGTGTGCAAATACCGCTGAAATTCCTAATGAATTTCATGTAAAAGATCTCTAACTATGAAAACTTCTTACTTCAAACACGTTTATTGGAGAAGGCCACTCTCGTATAGCCCTCACCTTTTTTGGATCCATATTCAATTCATTTGAAGAGATTAAAAATCCCAAATACATGAGTTCTTTCTTCATAAATGAACATTTCTTCAAATTCACTAATCTCCTCAACACGATCTTCAAGTGTCTTAAATGATCCTCTTCGATCTTACTAAAAACTAGAATACCATCTAAATAAATAATCACGAACTTACCAATAAAATGTTTGAGCACTTCATTCATTAATATCATGAATGTACTCAAAGCATTCATTAATCCAAATGACATAACAAGCCATTCATATAGTCCTTCATTTTTTTGAACGTTGTTTTCCATTCATCTCCCTCTCTCATTCTTATTTGATGATAACCACTCTTCAATTCTATATTGGAAAAATATCTAGCTCCATTAAAAAAATCCATTAAATCATCCATTTGGAGTAAAGATAATCTATACCTGATGGTTATCTTGTGGATTTCTCTAGAATATGTGCACATTCTCCAACCTACATCCTTCTTCGAACTCAAATGAATTCGTACTACACATAGGCTCAAACTTTCTCTGATCAAACCTTTATCCAACAACTCTTGGACCTTCTCCTTGAATTATGCATTCTGCCAAGGGGTTAATCTGTATGATTCTTTTTTTGACAAAATTTCTCTCGGAATGAGGTCAATATGGTGACTGATACTCCTGATGGGTGGTAAAGTATGAGGTAACTCATTCAATAATTTGTTTTTAAGGATGACTCTCGGCTTACCTACAACAAAAAACTGCATTTACTAGTATTTCTTGACTTCTTTCAAGTACTCCTTCCCACTGATGAGAAGTATAATAGGACTATCCTCTTCTTTGACTCCCTTATCTTCTATTGGAAACAACATCTGTTTACACCCATTTTTCTCAAGGATATAAGTATTCTTCCTTCCATCATGTATGAAATTCCTTTCATATTGCCAAGTTCTCACCAAAAAAACATGACAAAGATCCATGGGTATGACATCACATAAAAATTAATCTTTATAACCACCAATTTTGAATTCAACTTGACATTTTTTACTTACAATGACTTGATGTCCTTTCTCCAACCACGACACCCTGTATGGATTCATATGTGTTTTTTTCTACAAATTTATCATTTCCACCATTTCTGTGGATACCAAGTGATCAGTGCTTCCACTGTCTATGATTACCTTGCACACCATGTCTTTGGTCTTGCAAGCAGTTCTGAACAACCTATTTCTCTGGACTGGTTCTCGTACCTCTTTCTAGATTTATGAGATCTTTCCTCATCACGAGTGATCTTCATTCCTCTTATTCTTATGCTTTCATGTCTTTCTCCACGTTCCTCTTTTGTGCCTCATAGATGTGAGCTTCTCCCAATCTTGCATTCTTATTTTCAAGACATTCCCAAGACATGTGCCCTATTATTCTGCAAGCATAACACTTCAATTTTCTTTCTCTGCCTCTTCCTACACCTCTTGGAAGAGGATTCATTCCTCTATAGTATCCCCCTCTAAAAATTCCTCCTCTATCTATCTGACTATTGAATCCTCCAACTTCTCCCCTAGAGTTTTGGAACTTCTCTCTGGTGGTTCCTATCCCTCTGTTAGGACTCTTTCCCTTGTTCCTCTGACTCTTCCTCCTTGCCAATTTTTCTTCTACATTCAAGGCTACCTGATAAACATATTCTATAGTTCTCATCATCATCATACTAATCTCATCCTGGATTTCATACTACAATCCATTAATATACCTAACAAATTTTTCTTCATCATTCTCCCTATGTCCTTCTCTTATGTTCAACTTATAAAATTATTCGGTATACTCCTTCACCAACAGACCTTTTTGTCTCAGATTCTGCAACTTTTTGAACATATTTAGCTGATAATCCTTGGGTATGAATTTATCCTTAATCTTAGCTACCATTATGTTCCAACTCTTAATCTTATACTTACCTTTGATCCTTCTTTCAACTTGCAACTCATTCCACCATAACGTTGAATGTCCCTTCAACATGGTCATTGCATGCCTTACTTTATTTTCATCATCAATCTCCTTAGAGTCAAAGTACTTGCCTAAAGAACTTATCTAGTCAAGCAATTCTTCTACATTCAAATTACCTTCGTACATCGGGACTTCCATCTTTTCTTTGGTTCCCATCTTGACAACAACTCTCAACAATCGCTCCTCTACTAATTTTTCTCCTAAATATTCTTCTTCTTCGACATATTCACTGACATCACCAACCTCTGGTGCTCATATTTTCATTGTTTCCATGGTGTCCATCTTTTCACAAAGTTTTCTCATTTCTTCCTCCATAATTGCATTGATTATATGTCTCTTTCTACATCTTCTTGGTAGCATGGCTCCAAATATTTTTTTTTCTCACAGAGCTTATCACCGCTCTTATACCACTTTATCATATCAGAAATTGTTTTTGCAAGCTTTGATACCTCTTGATGGAAACCCCCGCCCCTCCTTCGAGGGCTTGTGCGACCATCTAGAATAGGATCGTTCACACAGGAGATGAATTAGCTCTCAGATCCCTACAAGATTCTCTCTAATATACACATTACCCTATCCTTATGAAATTCCAACAAAACACGTGGACGCTTTAATCTAATCCCCTTTCACTTTCAATTCAATACCAAAAACACTAGCCCCTTTTTCCTGGCAGAAATCGCATGTGACCGTGGGATAGAACCAAGTGCTCAACTAAAAGACACTATCCAAATCTTCAGGCTTTAGAGGTTTTACCAAAACAACATTCCAATTCTCCTGAATAGCCAAATTGGCCAACTCCTAAAGAGTTTTCGGATCAATTGTCCACACTCCTTACCAATATCTATGGCTCAAAGGAACTCCAGGGCTCCAGGCTTCGTGAAATTTATTCAGATGCAACACACAATACCTCCTAACTCGCAAAGGGAAGAATCCATAAATATGATGATTGACATTTTCTTCATATAAACGGTCTGTGTTCACTCTGGAATCCAGGACTTCGTGACCTTTTCAACTTGAACCAACACTTCCTCCCAAATTTTCGAATGTCGAACACGTGAGAATCTACAGTCCTCATTTAACCATCGATGGATGGACAAGATTGGCTCTGGGATTGAAGACTTCGGGGAATTTTGCACCAAACCAAATTTTACCAACAATCTTCTAGACTATTGAACTCCGAATACTCAATGATATGCATACACGTGTACCTAACACTAACGATCAGGATCTACTACAGTCTTAGGGACTTTTGCCTCCCTTACGATGACAACTTAAAAACTATCAAAGAAACGAAGTTCGAAGGAATTAGGAAACTAAAAACTATTCTCCTTTCCTTGATCCAATGGTTGTGAGATATTATGTTAAGTCCAAGCAGATCTCGTCTTCTCACCCTCCAAAAAAAATGGATTCTTTCTCCAAATACTTACTCTCACTATCCTTCCCGAGCTTTATCAACTCAAAGGACTCAGACCTTTGTGCACACCTTTTGCTTCTCTCCTTATCTCGAGACTTATAAAAGTCACTTGCGCACTCCTTACACTTGATGTCTCATCTAAGCTTAAGGACTTATAAAAGTCTCTTACGCACTCGCGCTTTCTCTTCTAAGATTTTTCAACAATTAACTAAGTGTCAACACTGTGCACACTTTGCACTAGTCTCTTCTTCGAGCTTTTATACTCATGTGAGTATATGTGCACTCTCACTCTATCTCTCCTCTGATATTGAACCTGTAAATGATTTTTCCTCCACACTCCTTGCATGGGCACTGTGGACTCCTTGCAGCAGGATTTCATAAGAGAAACAATTGAAACTTAAAATAATACTAAGGATTTATTCAACCAACCATTTAGATGCACACACACACAAACACCGAGATAATTAACATAAAAATTTAACCAATTACTCAAAGATAAACAGTCTTAGGAATTGAAAGAAATTCTCCTCTTTTATATTCCTTCAACAAATATTTACAAGGAATTCAACAGCCTTCAACAACTCTTCTCTTCAGCAACTTCTTTCAACAACAACTTATTTTCTCAACAGCTTCTTTTGGGCATAGATTACATATAGTTGTACATGAAGGGCCTTCTCTATCCTTCCCTCTAGATTATTCTAGTGCTTTCATATCATAATTAAAGAATTCTACCACTAAAATTATTACAATAAATGAAGATTTACAATATAGATATGAGTTGGTGCTCAAAATCTATACAATCCTATAGGAAGTAAAAGAAATTACAATCTCCTGGAGCACATACAATGGCTCTAGCTTCAATATATTTTGGGAACTTTAATTACAAATGTTTTCAAAATTAACGTGACGCACCCTCCTTGGAATCCAAACCAGTTTAAGTGCATTGCGCTGGGTACTGAGTTGTATTCCACCATGCCTCATTTAATGATGATGGTGATGTTTCTGCATCATTTTTATTTCCATTTCACATATTGCTCAATGTTTGGACCATTAAAAAGTAAAGGAAAATAATGGGCTTAGAAAAATGTTTCATTGCAAACGAAGAGATGCAGTGCACCCTCCACAAAGGCACCCATTAATAAGCAAATATGAACCCTTGATGTATCAATAACCCCATGCCAAAATTACTTCCCCCAATCCACCTCATACTCCCTACATGGCCTAGAGAGGGTCTTCTTGGGAAAAATCCATTGACTTGGGGATTGTCTTACCCAATAGGGCACCATGACACCCCTCCCATACCTAAATTTGGAAAAATTTATAAAGTCTTTGAGAATTTGTTTAATTTGAATAGGGAGGAATTGATGCACTTGTTTGGGTGGTTATTTTATTAAATGTGGATTACTTTGAAGGATTCATATGACTTGTCAACTCTTGGATGGTGTATTTTCTTGTATTTGGGAGCATTTCTCGGTGAACGTCATCCATGAAGGGACTAATCCACTTGGACGTTGATAGGGGCTCAAAAGTTGATTACATGGATGATGCACCCCACACATTGGAGGCCTAGGATGATGAAAGTTGCACCTTGGATGATTCCCCGTATACATGAATGAGGCTCGAGAACATGAAGAGGAGAGGATGTCACCCTCCTATTCCCAAACGTTACTCTTGGATAGCATGATGTCACAATGTTGAGGGAATGTTTAGCATATTTAATGCTCTTAGTGGTGTTGTGGGCTTGAGAGCCCACATTATTTCTTGATTTGGGGATGTTGTGGTACCTTCCTATCTTGATGTCCCATCCTTTGGAGGATTACTTTCACACATGCGACATTGGAGATGAGATTTATGGGCTTACATGCCATCATTTTGCTATTTTTTGTCATTTTGTAGCCTATGTGGGAACAAATATCAAACCGATTTGCAAATTAAGAATTGTAACTTTTTGTTATGGCCTAAAATTAGCGTTTTCAATGTAAAAGTGGACAAATGTGGAAAACCATGACTTCATTTTTCCTTTATTAATAGAGGCAAGTCATTTTAATTTGAACATAAATCGTCACTAATGAAGAATACTCTTGGACTGCAATTTGAGCCTCTCTTCTTCTTGTCATAATGGATGCAATCACTTGTATATTGGAGAATTAAAGGCTAGAGACATTCTCTTGGATGGTTTTCTTTGGAAAATTGTTGGGCAATCATCAATAGTAATGGTTTTTGCATTGTTTCTGCTAGAATTGGTGAGTATTTTGGGCAATTTCATGTGTTTTACTTGCTAAATTTCAAGGAAATAATATCAAACCTTGGGAGGAGTATAAGGGTTTACAACCTCCATTAATTTCATTCTTCTTTTCTCTTAGAAAAATACAAGGATTACTACAACAAGTAATAAGGTCTACAATCTTGTAGAAAGGTTTGGAGAGGGTTTTTTTCTATAGGAATTAAGAGGGATTACACCCTAGAGAATCATTAAACCTTATTTCATATTTGATTCTAAGATAGACAATTTGGAGGGATTGTTGTTTTCTTGGGTTTTATAAGGGTTTACATTTCAAGAAAAATTCTTATTCCTCTTTGGTTAGTTTTACTTGCAAGTAAAAGACTCCATTCACCCAATAACAAAGAACTAAAATTTTCATCGGAGATTGTATTTGTTGTGTTGATAAACGTGAAAATTGAGGGATTGAAATTGATTAAATTGAATATGAATTCTACATGCTTTAGACTCTCTTCTACACCAAGGGTGTCTTGTTTTGTCAAGTGATTAGTTTTTTATAATAAAATTTATGCTACACCCATTAAGGCTATAGAAAACACTCTTTATCATACAATTTCTCCACTTTTCTACCATTGAAATTTGCTTGTGAGATGTAATAATTAATCTACTAATATAGGGCTATTTTTTTGATGGTTTACTTGTTGATTTTAGTGGTTGGAATTTTCTGACATACCAAAATTTTGCTACACCCATAGGGTTGTCATAAACATTGTTGACAAAACTCGTTTACAACACTCTTTTGACATCAAAATCTTGGCTTAAGCATTGGAATATTTTTTACTAATTACAAGCCTTGTTTTCCAATATCATATGTTGATTTTGATGGTATGATTTTCAGTTGTTATAATTTTATTGTTGCTAATATATCACTGTTATATGCTACAATTTTTGGGTTTCTTTAATCAGATATTGTTTTTTTCCTTCTTATTGGTTTCCCTCTTGTTTTGGGATTTATTTCATCATATATTGTCTTGGTTTGGCTTGTATAACATTATTTTGGAGGTCCAGAACATTAGAAACCATTTATCAACTTGAAAGACTCTCTTCTCTAGCCCCAAATTCATATTAGATCTTCAACAATATAGGGAACCCTTGTGACATCAAACATTGTTCTCCTTGTTCTGTTAGGGTCATCCAAGTATCCTCCCTTGTGTTGGAATTGTACATCACTAAAATAAAGGGGATATCTATTGAGGTGATAGTGATAGGTGTCTCTAGTTGTGTCACACTCTTGTTGATTGGGTCGGGATTTTCCCTAACTACAATTTGTATGACAACATATATATGTTTTGGTCATGTTGTTGGATTCACTCATTTATTTTCTAGTTGTATGATGGGGAGACGTTGCAATATCTTGAATGTTTTAATTTTTAATTGAATCATTAAGAAATCGATGTATGATTCATGTTGTTACAAATAGTTATGTCTCTACTACTTTCATTTTGTGAGGGGGAGAGAGGAGTATATGTAGGAGAGAGAGATAGGAAGGGGGGTAGAGAGAGAGTGATTGGAATGGGGGGAGAGAGAGGGAAGGGGGGTAGATAGAGGAAAAGAGAGAAACTGGGGTGGAGTGAGGGAGAGGGAGGGGGATATAGTGAGTGGGAGAGGGAGGGTTATATGAAATAGAGAGATATGTGAGAGGGAGATAAGGGGAGGGAGGGAGACAAAGATCCAACAAGGGTATAAGAGCATTCGATATTGATATGGAGAGAGAGGGAGGGGGTAGAGAGAGAGAGGGAAGGAGTGAAGTGGAGGGAAGGAGAGAGCCATGAAGAGTAGAAGAGGGGTTGGAAGTGAGATGGAGAGGGAGAGAGGGATGGGGTAGAGAGAGAGAGGGTGGTATATGTTGTCTCGCTTACATGCGTCTTTCTTAATGTTGGGGGGTTAATGACCCATGTATTGTTCAGAGTTGACCAACACAAAACCTAGGGCATCAACATATAAATCCTCAATCAAATATTTTAGAAGTTCTCATCCAAGACGCCATGAGAATCACAAAGACCATCTAGTATTGTAAAAATCATCAAGGGTTGATTACATAGGGAATCCATTTAGGTTGATATTCATAAATTCCATTGCAATATGCTTAAAGAATAACATCATGTAATAGTAACACATATATTCACTAGACACATGATCAACAATTCAAAGGACAAGAATAACTACAACTTTTATTATATTCATTTAACCAGTCACATATACAGACCAAAAGACTCATATTTTATTAGAATCGATGCCTTGCACTCGCATACATTCTCATAGTAGTGCATTACAAGGCACCATGCGCCCTCTCCTTTACTCTACATGTATTACAAAACAATACTCACAACTCGACTCTTTACAAAATATGAGCTTATAGTGAACCCACTTAATGAACAACAACAATGATCCCCAAAACAACAATAAACTATTGAAAAAATCCTTCTTTGCCATCATTTCTCCCTTTTGTTTCATTCTCTACTTTTGTGCTCTGTCACTTTCAGTTATACTCCACTTTCTTTGATGATTACTAGTCATGCATGCTTCTTCAACCTACATGCAGTCCACATAGACTCTTTGGGGTCATGGAAGTCTTAATTACCTTTCCAACTCGTCCCTTAATTGCTCGACGATCTCTCACACTTCCTGAAGTAATCATTTGGGAAGATTTCTCAAAGATATTTTTTCTTGATTTTAACATGAATGTGGTATCTTCCCGTTTTCTAGCATGCATAAAATAAATCGAACTAGAATGAATCATAAAACTTGGATTGGCTCACATAGTAAAACTCAGAATCATGCACACGTCCCATGTCATCCACTGCACAACTGCTAGTGTGTGCACACAACTACATTTGTGTGTGTTCTCAATATATATTCCAAAAATTTGGGTGCCAACATGCCCCCACCACTATTATTTGTCTCATCCTTGATCCAATGGCCTCATGGAGTAACTAATGTGATGGAACGAATCATCATCATGAGTTCCTAAAGGAACCCCTTGAATGGATTATCCGATTCAATAAGGGTGACAAGAAGTTCCCATCTGAGTTGAATAGTCACATCTACATCAACCATCATATCTTGAGAAGATTTCAAGTCCACCATCTCTATATTCTTGATCATAGGGGAAATGATGAGTAGTGCAATCGTCAACTGAGCATAAAAGGTTAGGGCCTTATTGGTCACATAAGTGGCTAACTCTAAAATGGTTTGTTACTCTTCTCTTGTTGTATTAATCCTCTTATTCTTAGTCACTATGGTTGTCATTACAGCTTTGGAGTCGCCCTAAGGTAGAGAAGACAAACTACTCTTTTGTTGGCTGACCTCAGTTTTTGTCGTACTAATTTTGTTATCAATAGAACTCAATTCTGGTGGATTTTGCAACTGGTTCCACAAGGTGAAACTATATTCGACCATGCCTGAAAAATCCTTCAATTTGTTCTTCCCATATTGAATGGCTACTTCAGCCATAGAAATATTATTTTGTATCTTTGTCTCCTCTAGTGTTTTCTATTGAAACCATGCGTGGAGTCTTGTATTCTACGATTCCAAAGTTTGTAGATGGGCCTTTATAGATGAGAGTTTGATAAAGGGGCGGGATGTGTCCAACATCTTTTTAGGTTTTCAATAATTGCACATACAAGATATAAACCGACCCCATGAGGTCATTAAAGGTGACACTACTCTCAACATATTGAACATTTTTGTTTCAATGGGCGGCAACCTATGTGTCATACCACTGCTATAATGCCTCGTGATTTTGAACCTCTTGCTAATAGTGCACACATGTACAATTTCTACTTGGTTTTGTATTTCCAGTTGTGCATGAGTCCAACTATGCATTTCGTATCGATCACCCAATTCCATAAGTAGAGTATTAATATAATATTGCACTGCCGGAGTGGGAATTGGTGCTAAGGGGATTGTAGTATTGGCCACATCCATCAAGGTAAGTAATGAAGGGTCAAATTTGAGAGCCCGTGTTTGGCTACTAGAACTGGGAATCAAGGTCAATGGACGAGGTGGAGTGCTGGGAGAAGTTGCTACACCTTCGAGCTGCAAACAAATATTCTTGAAATTACGAGCGGCCTCCGTATCGATATGTTGTTACAACAAAAACTGTCTTTTGAGGGTTGTGATTAGAGTCACAATCCTAGGCACTAACTGTCCTGAGCTTGGTTGTATAGGAGTGGCCACTCCAATGGCAGAGCTGGTATTTTTTCTTTCTGTGTTGGTAGTTGTGGACTGTGTTGACTATTGCGCATTGTGGGCTGGGGAGAC
>ML779753.1:717282-727920 GCA_009831015.1 Picea engelmannii | reverse complement strand
AGTTATTTTTTAAAAAGAATAATAAAAAATCCCTTCAAACTTAAACTTAAAAAACAAGAAAAAAAAAAGAGGAAAAAAAAAATCAAAATTCTAAAAATTATTAAAAAAAAAAAAACTAAAATAAAAAAATATTTGAAACAAATACTGGGTAAATTAAAAGTTTGTTTTAAAAAATATTTTGAAAATAAAATTAAAACACTAAATTTAATTTAAAAATTTGAAAAATTAAAATTAAAATCTTTATATTATATTTAACTATATAAGTTATATAGTTACATATATATATATATATATATATATATATGTAACTATATATATGTAACTATATAATATATATAGTTACATATATATGGAACTATATAATATATGATGATGATAATGACGATGATGATTAACATCCAGTAAGATCGAATTGGTCTATCAGACTAAGTGATTACTTGTTATTATTTAGAATTTTGTTTCTGTGCTCGAAAAGCATTAAGAGAATATTTCCAAGATAACCATACTTTTCTTGAGTTAAGAGGTTAGGAAGGTCGGTAGTGTGACAAATATTTTGAAAATGAAATCTAATATGGGTATATGATGGACAATTTAAGAGAAAGTGCTTTTCATCTTGAACCTTCTTAGTGTCACAAAGGTGACACACTCTTTCATCCCATGGCGTTTTAGGAATTGACCAACGCCTAGTTTCACTATGGAGTTCGTGAGAATTTGTTCTTATCTTAGGAATGCTTATATTTTTCTTTACACTTGGAAAAATAGATAGATAATTTTGATCTTCTAGATTAGGGTTGATTATATCCTTATAATACCTTAATTTTCCTTTTTCCTCTAACTCTTTATCACACCACATTTTCTCCTTAAATTTTGGTTTGACTTTTTTTTAATAGTATCTTTATTCTACAAAATGGTGTCTTCCATGATTCACCAATAGTTTAGCCAAGATTAGGCATCTTTATGTCATCCTAGCTTGAGTCGATGGTGGTTATGACTCAATTTTGAAGCAATTTTAGGAAGCCTCTTGTCTTCCATGTTATTTAACTTGTTCTTATACATTAGGTATTTAGTCATAGCCATTCTCTCAATGGGGGGAGGCTTGTCTCTAAGAGGAGGATGGGATATGGTGCATGTCCTTTAATTTTGAGATTATAGGTTATAAAATTCTTGTGTATTTTCTCTAACTTTGATCCAGATTATTTTCATCACGAAATGAGATTGGAGATATAATAAAGAAATGTACAGAGATATCACAGATATTCAATAATATAACATAAATATATCATAGATGAAACCATAAACACAGAGATATAGTAATACACAATTTCTATTAATGAAAGAAATGTAGAGAGACTGTAAAAATACAGAGTGAAAGACTCGCTAGAATGGTGACAGATTATCTCTGAGAAGAGATGTGATGGCTACTCACATTCGCAAGAAGATTTTTACAATGAGGCTCTGAATACATTTTTACAATAAAAAGGAATGTCAAAAACCCTAGACATCCAAAAACCTAACCCTAGGAGATGAAGCACAAAAATTCATGTGGGCCTTGTTTGGGTAAGTGAGTACATCAACTTCTTAGGGTTGTAACTTTTGCATACGATCTTCGTTTTAGGCGTGTGATAGCTCGTTGGAAAGGTATTTTCAAGGAGATTCATTTTGAGGGATAAATTATGCCTCAAGCTATCATTGTGAACCTTTATCTCTAAAAACCTTCATTTCTGCCCTCAAAATGGCCCAGAAGTTAAAAACTGCTAAAAATAGTAAATTGCCAAAATTGCCAGAAAACTATTTTGAGCCTGTCGGAAAAGGTGGGTGGCCACTGATATACACCTAGATCAAACTTTCCCCAAGATTCATGAGAGATACTAGAGCCACAGAATTCACATTCATAAAGAATAACAGGTGTAACAAGAGTCTCAAAAAGGAATTTCTTCTTATCCCAACACCAAAGATCAATTGATTTACAATTGTTTTCAAGCCCATAATAATCTTTCCATCCCCCAATAATCATTTTCTCAATGCTATAATTCCAATTGAGCTTGTGGTGAATATCAATTCCAAGATATTTGTATGAATTCACTTCCTCCAATTTATTGTTGTCATATAAGAAGGTATCATAAGGGATCTTATTGGATTTAATAATCATGA
The DNA here is from genome assembly GCA_009831015.1 of Picea engelmannii. Taxonomy (NCBI): domain Eukaryota; kingdom Viridiplantae; phylum Streptophyta; class Pinopsida; order Pinales; family Pinaceae; genus Picea; species Picea engelmannii. The sequence goes on along the minus strand of ML779753.1, from coordinate 725,769 downwards.
CCTTAGTCTTATCAATATTAACGGTCATACCCATATTGGAGAAAAAATCATTGGGGATTCTTAGTTGGTTTTGAAGATCATGGGGAATCCTTGTGATAATAACGATATCATGTGCATAAATAAGAAGATTTATGACTATACCAGTGAGAGTAGGGCTGACACAAATTGTTTTTTCCAAGCAATCTTCTAACTTGTCAATGTATATGCCAAAAAGGGTAGGGTACAAGGGACAACCTTATTTGACACCAATATTGTAGTTAATCTGTTTTGACCATTCCTCAATGTTTTTAAACTTAGAAATAATGTTCTCATACATCCTTATTGCAACATTCTCAACTCGAGAGACACTTTTATCTCTTCCAACTTATTCCAAAGGTTTTTCCTAGGAAGCATGTCAAAATCTTTTATAAAGTCAACAAAACAACAAAAAGGATTGATTTTAGTATTTTAGAACTCCTCTGCAATGATCCTAAAGTTAACAAAATGGTCCATAGTTGAATGATATCTCCTAAACCCGGTCTGGCCTTTAGCTCTTTTACCATGACTTTCTAGCCAAAGGCTAATATTCTTTTCCAAAATATTTCCATAAACCTTGGCTAAAATTGGGCTAATCATAATGGTCCTATAATTAGAGGGAATTCTTCTATCCTGATTTTTAAAAATAGAAACAATGAGGCTTTGTGTCCAGGGTTTAGGGAAGCCCTACTTGACTTATAAATCGAACAGCTTGTGTATGTGAGGGATAAGGATTGGCCCTCCAATTTTAAAAATTTAAGCTTAGTAGCCTTCAATGTTCTTATCTTTACCATTTGCAAGCCACTTAACCCTGAACTCTATGTCATCTAAAGAAAAAACTTCTTCCTTTGTAGGGACAATAGAAATGGTGTCCATGGCATTAGGTAACTCGTAAAGACTTTTAAACTAGGAATTCCAGTCCCTTAAGGGAATCCTATTATTTTATTTAGTATTGAATTTTAGAATTTGGCTCTAGAACTTCTTAGGATGCAGCTTATATAGTTGTGAAAGTTTATCTTGTCTTTTATTGATATAGTACCTTTTTTTCCTTTTAATTAAGGATTTGTACGTATTGATATTATCGAGTTTTAAGGACTCATTAAAATCATTCCTGATAGCTTTCCTAGCAATTTTACATTCTTTATGATACCAAGGGTTGGTCGTTCTATTATTCTTTTTATAAGACACCTCGAAAGATAACTTTTTAATAGAAGTGGAAAGGGTAGTTGTAAAATTATGATAGAGTTGTTCAATGTTGTCCTTATAAGTTTGGAGATTTAATTTACTATTTAAATCCTTTAAGAAAATCTCAACTTTACTTTTGTCAAAGAGAAAATTCCTTTGATTCTAAGAATTATCTTCAATGGCACTCCTATGCATGGAAACATTTAGAGTTAGGGTTAAAGGTTTATGATCAGAATCAGGCTCATGGTCATTTAAAAGGTCAAAAGTTATTATTTGGTTGGAAACGTGGATATCATATATCAAATCATATACACCACTACTACCTATCTCATGAATACAAGTCATCTAGTTGGTGTTTGGCCACTTCATTACTCCATTGAAAATTATTAGGTCTCGAGAGTTGCAGAGCTTGACTAACTCAATACTGAACAAATTATCAATTAGGTCTTCAGAGTTTCTTTTGTATCTATTAGATAAAACAAGGTCCTCATATATCCATAAAGGATTATGGTTGGAGTCATTACTTAAAAGAGTAGCTTATTTATTTGCAGTCATAGCATTAAAGTCTCCTAGCAGGAGGATATTACCTTCAATTTTCAAACTATAAATATCTTGTTCTAAATTATTATAGGAATAATTGTTATCTAGATTTCTTTTCTTACAAAAAGTAGAATTAATAGGTGAAAAATAGAAAATTTCTATATACATCTTCTTAGCATTGGTGTCTAAAATTTCTATCCAAATGTACTGATTGAGAGGGTCAATCTTATGAAGTTGAATGTGAGGAGAAATGTTCTTTTTAATATAACAAGCTATGCATCATATCCCTCTACATTGGGATATCTTGTTCCATGCCAACCACAAGACAAATCCTTCTATGTTAGGGACCTTAGACTCCTCATGCTCCCAAGTTTCAACAAGAAAGATAATATCAATATCACTCGGGATCCAACTTATCATAGGACCTTTGCGCCATGGAAATACACGACAATTCCAAAAAAGGATCTTGAGTGTCCCAAATTCCTATTTATTATTATCCTTCTGGTCTCTATCCCTAACAATAACTTTTTTATTTCTAATTATTGCCCATTTTCCTTCTTTCCTGGATTCTTTTACCTTTTGAACTTCCTTCCTTAATTCAGTTTGGTCTTTGAGAATGAGGTCTTCATTTATAAATATTCCTGGCCCTTTTAAGCTTAGATATTTACTAAGTATGCTATATTTATTGTCATTACAACTTACTTTGACACAAATAAACCTATCTTTGTGATAAATTATTTTTCCTAGCCTCTTTTCTTCTATGAGGTAAGTTGTATCAATTTGTGATTTATTATTTAATTCTTCTTTTACTGTTTCTATCATATCCTCCTCTTGTCATTATTTTATACCAAAAATTATGAGGTTCAAGGATCTTTTGTTACCCTCTTATTCATTTCCTCTTTGATGGGTTTGATATCAAATTTGTTTTCCATATTACTGAGGGTCAAATTGTTGGTTAGTTTTTCTTCTAGCTCTTTACTCCTATCTCTCACGCTGTGATTTTCTTCAACCTCTCCTTCTTGGGTTGATTGTTTATGGTTTTCCATTTCTTGAATCATATCCTTCATTGTCTGCAATTCACTCTTGAACCCTAAGAATCCCTCTATTTGAGTTTGAATGGCATCTTTAATTTTTTTTATCAATCATTGCCTCTAGCTCTATTTGGAGTTTTAAGTCTCTTTCTTCACTCCTTTTTTCTAATGTTTCTAACTATATTTGGATTTTGGCATCTCTCTCTTCTCTCCTTTTTTCTACTCTCTAGGGTGATTTTGGGGGGTGTCTCCATGTTATGTGGAGTTTTTGGAATTGGTGGTGTAGTGCTCATATTGAAAAGAAGAAGAAAAACAGTATAACAATTATTATTTTGGATTGACTTTATCTCTCAAATCAACTTTTACTTACGAAACTTAATATATATATATATATATATATATATATATATATATATATATATATATCTTTACATTAATAATTACAAATATATTTTAAATTAAAATTGATATATAATGTTAGAAATAAAATATCATACATGCAACTATATTATATATATCGTATCATAATATATAAATTAAAGGGCACCCACATGACTTAACAAAAATACTTTAAAAAACCTTAAAATTACAACCAAAAAAATTAAAATTTATATTAAAAACTTAAAAAATATAGTTTAAATGAAAAAGCGTTCATAAAATTCAAAATCAAAATTTTTCGATATAATATATAGATTTTTATTTTTTATGACCGTTTTTTATTTAAATTTTATTTTTTAAGTTTTTTATAGAAATTTTAATTTCTTTGGTTGCAATTTTAAGGGTTTTTAAAGTATTTTTGTTAATTTTTTTTTAAATTTTGTATTAAAAATTTTATTTTAGGGTTTTTAATTTGGGGTTTATATATATATATATATATATATATTGCACGAGTTAATGGAGGACAATGTTTCTCCTATTGCAACAACTTCAATATTGAAATACTAATTTAATTTGTGTTAATAACTATATGAATATATTTAACACAATAATGAAACTTTAATATCCATAAATATTCCATTAGAAAATGAGAAATAAAATTGAAAAAATACATATATACAATTTTAACATCTTTTTAAAATTAAACTTTACATATACAAACTTTAAACATATTTGTAAATTTGAATTATTAATTTTTTTTTATTGGAAAAAACAAAATAATACTACTATTCTAATATGAAAATACAATAAAAGTCAATGATATGGTTGGTTGATATCAATTACAGAGTGGAGCCAATGTTTTAGTTTGGGCTTGAAGGAAGACATACATGCATTAAAAGTTTTTCATATCCACAACTATAAATTGAGTATTATTAAGTTATTTTACTTAACTAATTTTTGAATTAATATTTAAGTGTAGTTTAGTGTTATTTTTATAGTGATATTTTGAATAAATATAATGAAAATATTTGTAAGAAATTATGTATTTCTAATAATGGAATAAATATATTTACATTTTCATCTAATATAATTCTAATTTAAAGTTTTTTTTTTAGGAAACTAGTTCCCAAGCTCCCATTTCCTTCATGTTGAAGCTACCAAAAATCTCCCAAGTTCCCAAAAGAGTCCCCACCCAATTGGGGATGTTCCCAAGATCTCGAATCTTAAAGAACTAGTTTCATAGATGTTGGAAATGTTCCTGTGCAACTATGATATATATATATATATATATATATATATATATATATATATATATATATTACCTTTTGTAAAAAAAAATCTCATTTTCTCCTACTTTATATATATATTTTTAATTTTATGGTTTTTTTTCCTGTTTAGTTTTTAATTTTTTTCTTTAATGGTTTTTTTAATATAATTTTTTTTTAAATGTTTTTTTTTTTTTAATTTCAACTCTTTTTGTTTTCTTAGTTTTGTTTAATTTATAATTTATCCAAAAAAAAATGACTTATATTTTTTTACTAAATATTTTAAAAAAGTGTTATTTAACTACAATTATTTACTTTATATTGAATTAAAGGTAAAAAATGTGTGAAAAATGATGATGATGATGATGATGATGATTAATGTCCACCAAGAACGAATTATATCCGACCCTAAGAGGGTAAGTGATTACTTACGATTCTTTAGAATTTTGTTTCTGTGCTCGAAAAATATTAAGAGAAATTTTCCAAGATCACCATAGATTTTTTGAGTTAAGAGGTTAGGAAGGTTGGTAGTCTGACAAATACTTTGAAAATAAGATCTAATCTGGGTAAGTGTTTTTTATCTTCAACCTTATTAGTGTCACAAAGGTGACGCACTCTTTCATCCCATGGGGTTTTAGGAATTAACCAACGCCCAATTTGACTTTGGAGTTCGTGAGAATTTGTTCTTATCTTAGCAATGTTTATTTTTTCTTTACACTGATCAAAACAAATAGATAATTTTGATCTTCTAGATTAGGGTCGATTACATCCTTATAATACCTTAACTTTATTTTTTCTTGTAACTATCTATCACACCACATTTTCTCCTTAAATTTTGATTTGAATATATTTTTAATAGTATATTTATTTTGCAAAATGGTGTCTCTCATGATTCCCCAATAATTTATCCAAAACTGGGCATCTTTATGCCATCCACTATATTTAAAAAGTATGGAACCATAGATTGATTAAGGACAGATAATTATATGAAAGATCTTAATTTTAAAAAAAAAAAATAGTGTAGAACATTTTTAACATTGGATGAAGCATGGAAACATGATTAAAATCACCATTGAACAAAAAAAAAATTTGAAAAAAATGAAAATAGATGAAGAAACATTGTTCAGAAAAAAATATAAAAAATAAAATTGAACAATTTGAAAATAGACGAAAAAAAAGGATTTAAAAAAAAAAAGTGGAAACATTATTTATAAGAAAATTTAAAATATCAAAAAACCACCTAAAAAGGGAGGAGGGGTGTTATCGATAGCACCATTTTTAAAAAGGGGGTAGAAAACTTGACTCCCCCAAAAATGAGAACTCTTTAGAGTTCTCATTAAGTTGGTAACTATGTTATGGAACATGGGTAACCTCATAGTTCTATATTGATTTTCCATCCTCAATATTAGACTATGTCCTCTTGACTAACTTCCCAGTGTCGAGGATCTTGGTATTGATACTCTTCCTTGTAAAGTATTTTGGATTTCGTCTTCTTCTTAACTTGCATCTTCTCTACTTGCCTATCGTACCTTCTACTACAATCGTCGGGTTGTCTACTATTGTTTCTCCTTATTTACAAATGAACAAGGGTGGTGGTTCAAGAGGGTGGGTAACTCCATATTCTTCCAGCATTTCTTCTAGTGGAACATGGAGAGTTTCCTACTTTTAGCCATTAAATACCATCCACTATCACTAATTCGTCTTCCCATATTCTTTGGGGACCTTCATCATTCACTCCTACCTATGTGTTTTAACTTCCTCTAAAGTTGTGGCATCTCGCAAAAACCAAGGGGTCAAACTTCTTCCTCTCACCCCATACTACCACTACTACTACTATCTTCAATAGATACCCTACTCCTAACTCCATCCCTCTTCATTGACTTATCTTCATCTATTCTCCTCTTCAACACAACACACTCTCCCACACTTTGTCTTGGTGTGATCTCCTTCATATTCATTATGGGCTTGACCCCTCACCTCACACACATTGATATATTTCTCTCGATCCTCTGTTCTACTTTCCTTCTTAACTCAACTCTTCTTGCGTATATTTCTACTCTTTCTCTCTTCTATAATCTTATAGGTATGCCCTATCCCTCACCTCATCTCAACAACTTCTAGATCCTCCTCAATAGATCCATCTCCTCTCTCTTTCCCCCCTTCTTTTCATTCCCCCCACCAGTTGTAGGGGGTCTACTCATTAATCCTATTAGGATTCATGCACATAAACCATTTCTCTACGAGAAACATCTTGATCCAAAACAAGATTTATTCTAGTAGTATTTTCCAAAGACCTTTACAAAACTTATTTTCTGCCTCGCTGAAATAATTAGTGTAGTACACAACAAACTAAATAATGTAACCGTCCTTCACCCAATCAAATCAAAAATCAATTGCTCAATCCCACTTATTATATAAGGTCTTCATCCTATCAATTGTGGCTTGATCCTATACAAATGGTTCTTGAGGCTTCAAAGCAGTATTAGTAGCAGTCTTCATCTTCAACCATTCATACAATAAATAGGTAAATTCAACAAAGAAAATTTCATGCATAGGGAAATTCCACGTTGGAAATTATATGTTGAGTTTCTCATCAAGCAAACTCATCTTCTTTTGTAGTCAACCAATCTTTTATTTCCACCCAAGATGGATACCACATCATTCTCTTCCTTCATGATTCAATACAAAACCTTCATGTCCCTGTAAATGAACCATTTGTTGTATCACTTGCATGCATCATTCTTAAGTATGGGGGGTTAATGACCTAGGTTTCATCTAGAGTTGACCAACAAAAACCTCAAGGGATTTCCATATCAATCCTCAGTCAAAGAATGAATAAGGTCTTAGCTGAGATGCTATGATTATCAAAGAGACCATCTAGTCTTGTGTCAGTTAGGAAGGTTTAATTACAAAGTGAATCCATTCAGGTTGATATTCATACATTACATTACAAGATACATAAATACTAACAACATGTAATAGTAACAAATTCATTCATCAGAAACATGATCAACAAATAAAATAACATGAATAATTGCATATTTTAATATATCCATTCAATCAGTCGCATACATAGAAAAATAGAATCATCAATTATCATAACAATGCCCTACACTCTTATACATTCTCACAATTATAGTGCATTAAAAGGATCCCTGCACTTTCTATCACACTCTACATGTACTACAAAAATAGACTCACAACCAAACTCTTCAAAAAACATGATCTAAGAGTGAACCAATTGCATGAACAAGAATAATGATCCCAACAACAAAAATCAACCACTGATGAACTCATTTTTTGTCATTGTTGTTTCCTTTTGTTTCTTTTTATACTCTACTGCTTTGTCACTTTAAATTCTACTCCACTCTCTTTCCTGAATTCTAGTACCACACATTTTTGGCACCTGCATGTACTCAACATAGCCTCTTTGGAGTCATGTATTTCTTAACTACCTTTCCACATCATCCATTTACTACTCCATGATATTTCGTGTTTCCTAAAGTAATCATTTGGGAAGATTTCCCAATTTATTTTTATTTTTATTTTTATTCTGGTTTTCTTGTGGTATCTTCCTTATTTCTAGTGTGGATAATAGAACTTGCACTAAAGTGCATAGTATAACTTGGACTCACTCACATAGTATAACTCGAAATGGCGTTTGCACCTCATGTCATCCACTATATTGTTGTTGTTGTGCATGAAAATGTTTAGCGTGCACACAACTATGTTTGTGTGCGTGAGGAATATCTTTCCCAAAATTTTGGGTGCCAACTTTAGAATGAGGGGTAGAGAGATAGAGGGGGGGAGAGGGAGAGAGAAAGAGGGATATAGATAAAGAGAGTTAGAGTAATAATAACAATGAGGAGATAGAGGGAGAGGTGGCAGATGTAGAAGAGAGGAGAGATAGTGGGAGGGAAGGAGGAGGGGGTTAGAGAGAGTGTATAAGAGTCTGAGATGAGGAGAGGTAAATATAGAGATGGGGGGTAGACAAGGATTATTTGAGAGTTGAGAAGGAGGGATAGGAAGACAAAGAGATTGCATAAAGAGAGATATTGAGAGGATAGGGGGAG
>ML779753.1:692140-710557 GCA_009831015.1 Picea engelmannii | reverse complement strand
AGAGTGGGGGAGAAGTAAGAAGGGAGATACAATGAGAAAGATATGGAGGGTTAAATTTAAGTCTCTACTTCCTCCTCAAACTCACCATCAAAGTTGGGTGGCCTGATTTCCTTAAATTATCAAAGTATTTCTTCCTCATGTCATTTACTTTTCTTTTTTTTAGGTAAATTTTATGCAAAGTGTTGGTATTAGAGTTATCCTTGCTATTTTCTTCATCTAACAAATTTTGTTTATCATTGTTTGCTCGATAGTCCTTACTCTTGTGTGAATATTCATTAGGAATTTCCTTTTTGGCATTACTAGAAGTTTGTCCTAACTATCCTTGTTGTTTCATATTAGTCATGCTTCTAAGAATAATATTATTTAATTCTTCTTGTTCTTTACTAGCCTTGAGCAACCATTTATTATCTACTTTTATACTTTGAAGTTCTACTTTTATACTACACATTGTTTCAAATAGTTCTATAGAGTTATGTTGTGCTTGCTCACTATTTAGTTCCACATACATCTATGGTCCACTTTTACTTGATCTACTAGGTTCTTTAACCATGTTTATTTTTTATTTAATTATGATATGAAAAACACAATGACGTCAATTATTTTTCTTGTAAGAGACACACACATCAAAAGTTCTATATTCTCTAAGACAATAAGGTCATAGTGTTTTAACGATGATCTAATACCATTTGTAACAACTACTTTCACCACCATATTTTTTTTATTTTACATTATTAACAATGTACTTCAACAATTATACATAACATATATTTTGTACAAATTGGTTGTATATATATATTGCTTAATATCTTTGATGTATTTTGATGCACGAGCATCGTACCTAGCCAACAAAGCAAGCACAAAGAGGAGGAAAACTGGAAAAGCACCAATGCACATTTTTAAAATGTTTTAAATTTAAGTAAAGAGACATTAATGTAATAGCTAGGGGAGCATATTCTCATTTATGTTTTGGAGGTTGTAAACAGATATTGAGTGTTTCTCACATCTGTCAGTTATGGAGGCATTTATGTTTATTGAATGTAAAGTAGTTGTATATTTTAATTTCCGATTTGATAGTTAGAGATGTAGGAGGGAAAACAGAATAATAGACACCCTTGCTTGTATCATAGTAGGATGATTTTATTATTATTCAGAGATAGAGAATTCTGTAAGTTGTTGAGATGTAGCAGAGAGTTTGTAGAGAATAACCCATGTACATGAATACTTGAGTTAATATATGAAGATTTGACTCAATTTGCATGGTGTTATTATGCTTGTTGTTGACGTTTGTTGAATGGTATGTTTACAGGTTTTTTGTTCTCTGATTATGCATTTATTTCAATGTTGTGTTATCTGTATGATTTCATGTTAAATGTATGAAGTCTATGAGGAGAGAAGAATGAGTTTCAATTGTTTCTTCTTGAGAATTCCTGCAAGGAGTGCAGTGAACGTCTGCAAGTTGTGCGTCGACGAAAATCTGAGTTTTATCTCAGAAAGCTTAGGAGAGATACCATTGTTCTCATATCAACTGAGGTGAAAGGCTAGCTCAGAGCCTTGCAAGGCATGCGCAGGCTAGGTGAGGTCTTGTATTTTATCAATCCAAGAGGAAGATTGGAAGACTGTTGTGGCAAAGAGTGCACATAGTCGAAGATCCAAATAACCATAGGTTATTTGAAACTGTCGCAAGGAGTGCATGCAGGGATCCTTTTGGAAGCCTTGAATTTGCAAGCAAAATCTCAAAGGGGATAGAACCTTTGAAGTATTCAAAGGGAGATGGAGGTCAAAATTATCTCGCAGAAGTCAAGTTTAGGAGGGAAGACACCAAGTCATTTGGCAAGAAGTCCTTCAGAAGTTAAATTGGATGGTGTAATCACTTCAAGGAGAAGTGACAATTTATCATGGGTTTTTGGAACTTGTAGACCAACGAGAATATTTAGGCTGAGTGTTTTCAGTATTCATAAGCTCAGGAGGAATAGTGGTCATTGGATTGAGATCAATAGGATGCGTTGATTTCATCCTTGAATTCCATCATTTCAGAGTTCGGGCATCAGAGAAGATTGTGATGTGGAGTCGAGAGTCGTGACTTCCTGATTCGCAAAGTCCCGAAAGAACTAGGACCATCAGATCACGGGGAGCTCAGAGTTGTTGATTTGTGGTAGGGTTGTCGTGATTTCAAAATTCGGTGAAAGGATTTGTTGCATAGCATCTCATTGATACGTGAAATCCTGGGTGTCGAAAGGACTGGGCCCCAGATCTTAATTAGAGGTCACATTGCAAAAAAGTCAAGGGAGGAGTCAAGATCTGTTAGCCCTTTAGGGTTTTAGAGATTGAATATTCAAGGGGAATTACATCAGGATTCGTGAGGTTGCGAAGTCCAAAATATCCCTTTTGGAAAGGGTCGTGGTCATAGTTGTTGCTCACATGGCTGAGAGTTAACACCTTATGTATGTTTGCATAGGCATAACTCATAAGGACCCGTGGATACGCATTTGCGAGTGCAGGTGATTTCCTTTGAGGAAATCGAAGACTCAATCAGACTCTCAGGGAGATAAAGAAAGATCCTAAGACTGAGAGGTCACGCAAAACCTGTTGAGGCAAGGGGGGGTCTATGTCATATTTGTCATGGAATTGACATGACAAGGTTATTGTACTGGGTCAAAGGTTCTTGCAAAAATTCTCCTCAAAGGTAAGGAATTTATACCATATTTCCATTGATGTATTTAAATTAATCTTGAAACTTCTCTCCACTTACATATCATTACCATAATACTTTTCTTATAACCCAAGTCCACATTTATAGGAACATTATAACTTCACATCTTTGGAGAAGACATATTTTGTTTGTGTGTTATTTAAATTTTTCTAACTCCTATATTCTTAAGAACCAAAGTCATTTAACATGACTTTCCTATTTAAACCGAACATTTAAATAAATTGTCTCCATGTTGGATATGGTTTAACTCCCCACTCACTATGTTAAAATATTTTTAATGTTTAACATGTTTGATACTACCATTACTAACATGGGTGTTAGTGGATTATATTCACATAATATCTACATATATAGCTTTGGCTTTCAATCACGTTTGATAATCTTATATCATCATTGTTTAAATATCCATAACGATACTGACTTGGTTATTGGTATTATAGTCCACAAAAAGAGTTTTCATATAGTTTAAAAGGTGTGCTATTACATATAGTTTTTATATGTCGCAATCACACATTACACATCTCGAGAAAAACATGTATTTAACTGTGTTTAAACTAGCACTTCAACTCACATTACACCAAGACAAGGATAGTGATAATCAATGAAGTTAATGGTCAACCACACCACTTCTTTGGCACCATTATTCTACCAGTAATATCATTATTAACTATATCATTGAGAACATGACCCCTATCAATTCATTTTCTGAGAGTATCATTTGTTTAGCTTACGTAGAGAGTTGAATACTTCATTCTCTTTGGTGGTAGGGTGTCTTGTCCCCATTTTTGGATTCCCTTGTTCAGTAGTGGAAATGACTTATGTGGCTTGTCAGTGAAGAAAAAAGGGAGTCAAAAGGGGTTATTTAATGTCACTTAGTTAGTAGATGTTATATATTTAAAGTAGCATTAGATTAATAAGTTACTTACCTATTATTAAAAGTGATTTTCAATCCTAAAGTGATAGAAAAAGGGGGATGAGAGTCATACTTGATTTAGTCAAAAAGGGGATAAGGGTTACATTTTATTTGGTCAAAAAAGGGAAATTTCTAGAAGGCATGGAGAAAGTATAAAAGGATGGGTAGAGCCTCACTTTGGAATTATGATTTGATATCTCATTTTGGAAGTTCCCTTGGAGCCATTGTTTCATTATGGTTTAGCAAAGCCTTTCCACTATTAATATAGTTTCGGTGGTGCAATATCCACCCTAGCTAGACAAGAGGGGAATCCACCCAAGATTTCCATTGGTGCCTAGACAAGGAGGAGGTTCCATAAAAGGTCTTCATTGGAGCTTCAAAATTGAGGTTTGGTTTTTAGTTAGAGAGATATAGTCTTGTGCATGAGATTTGTGAGGATCCAAGTGTTTAGTAGGTTTGTAGATTTTCTGATTCATGGATCTATTTTCTAAAGGTCTTTTGTGGCATCCTCATGTGATGAAGACAAGGGTCCCATGAGGCCTTTCTAGTTACCCAAAATTATGATGTGAGGATCATTGCAGACTTGATATTGTAGCTTGAAACAGACCCCCTGCCAAACACTTGGGTTGAGGTCTGCAAAGGATCATTCTAAATCTGCCTCTTGAGTCCGATTGACTCTTTGGTTCCTCTACAGGGAATCCCACAAACACACTTGATGGTATATCCACAGGTCCTTATGAATTGAGCTTGCGTGAACAAATACCAGGAACCAACCCAAATCTCCTTGTCCACAACAAAGTCACACCCTTCCTAATTCGGGCTTTCAGGTTTCGCAATATCATGCTTTTCGTTATCGAGTTTCTGACTCCTGAACCTGTTGAAACCCGAAATACTGATTCTCTGAAATGTATTCAACAAAGGATGGCTTCTCACAGAACCTTCCATTGATTCAGAATTTTGGACTTCGTGACTTCGCGAATCCTAATGCGAGACTTTCTGCTCTCCAACCTACGAAATCTTGAAACATTCAACAAAGCTTGACTCCACCTAGTGAAAAGTGTTCCACCTGTCTTCTCCGCTGTCCTCTGTCTATGACATGGATCCTTGCCACCTGTCACTCTTCCTATATTTTCGAGACTCTTGCTCCCAAAGTGTTGCCTCCTCTGTTTCTTGACACCCGAAGTGTTGAAATCCTGAACTCTATGCCAATTCTTATCACAACTTGTGATTTCGGGACTTTCGTTTCCACTGCGCTCTGGTCTTTGTCGTCAGGTTCCCCGAAATGACAAAATGATATGACGGATTGTGAAAATCACAATCAATGCTCCACATTGATCCTTACCTCCTGAAGGATGGATTCATACAATGCTTATCCTTCTTGCATCTTCACTAGAATCCCATGGTCCTCGCGACTTCGTGAATCCTCCATAGAGAATTTCGACCACTCGTTGCTCCTGGACAACTTCTGCGAAATAAACCAAGGTTCTTCCTTATGAACTTTACTTCTGTTGGATGACTTCGACCCTCATCTCCCTTTGAAGTAGTTCGACCTTCCTCCTCCTTTGAAATGTTCAACGGTGTTAACCCTCCTGAGCTTTCTCTTACAAACTCAAATCTCCAAAGGACTCCTGCATGCACTCCTTGTGACAACCTTCGAAATAATTCAAAGTATTTGATTCTTGACTCTGTGCACCTTCTGCAACAACAATCTTTCAACCCTCTCCTGGGTTGATAAGTTCTGAGCTTTCAATCAGCTTGCACACACTTTGTACAGCTTATGTGCTTCACTTTCACTTCTATTGGAATGAGAAAAATGGTATCCCTCCTAATCCTTCAGAGATAAACTCTGAACCTTCATTAATGCACTCCTTGCAGACGTTTTACTGCACTCCTTGTAGGAACTCTCACTCAAGAAGAGAAACAATTGAAAATCATTCTCTTTCTCTCTCAGGCTTCAAAAATCCAACATGAAATCATATATACACACAATATTAAAGAAAATGTGTGACAGAGAGAATAACACAACTATCAACATACCATTTAGCATGTATACATAGAAAACATCATAACACCGTGAATCTGATTCAAAGCTCCATATATTAATTCAAATCTCCTGTACATGGGTTTTTCTACAGCTTCCTCTCTCTGTAGCTCTCTTTTTTTGTGCTATGCTAATGATACAATTCATTACAATGATACAATGGTAAGGGTGTCTATATCCATTTTCCCTCCTACTCTCTAAATTGTCTAATCTATTAATTCAAACCTACCTACTTTCATTAACTATGCATAAATGCCTTAATGTTTTACAGATGAGAGCAATCACTCAAGATCTGTTTACAACCTCCAAGATATAAATGCAAGTACACCATCTTTCTAGATATTACATTAATATCCTCTCCCTTAAACTTTCAAAATATTTCAAAATGTGAAAAATGTGTGTTGCGCTTTCCAACTATCCTTCGTCTTCACGCTCACTTGACTGCTTACGATGCTCCTGTATCATACTCCCTCCCTTGAAAAATTTCATGAACTCCTGCTCATGTGCTCTTGCATGGTCTGTCCATGCTTCCAAATTTTTGATTCATCTTCCCAGCTGGCATCTTCAACTGGATGTGCCTTCCATTTGACCAAGTATTCAAAATACTCTTTCCTCCTAGTCTTCTTGCTGACTTTATTGTCAATTATTCTTTCCATCTGTGGATTTTTAGCTACAAGAATTTGTTTGGTCCACTGAACCTCTGTCTTTTCATCCTCTGTTCCTGTTTCTTCAGTTATGTAAGGGTACAAATCCGCAACATTGAATATCGGTGAAATTCTGATCCCATTGGGTAATTCAATCTCATATGTGTTTGTCCCAAATTTCTTCATGACTCTGCATGGTCCAATATTTTTCATCTTCAGTTTGTTATATGTTCCCCTTGGGAACCTCTCCTTGCTTAGATGTTCAAGAACTAGATCACCAACTTCAAACTGAATTTCTTTCCTGTGTTGATCTGCTCTATGCTTGTATTCTTGGTTTGAATTCTGAAATCGCTCCTTGACTGGGTTGTGAAGATCCTTCATTGCTTCTGCAAAATCCTCTGCACTAGTGCTTCTGAACTCAGTTTGTTTCGAATCTTTCAATTCAGAAACTCCCCTTGGCTTCATTCCATACACAATTTGGAATGGACTCTACCTTGTTCTTCTATTGATCGAATCATTATGAGAAAACTCCACCTGTGGCAGAATATGATCCCACTGACTGTGGTGTTCAGTCACTAGGCTCCTCAGCAAATATCCCAAGATTCTGTTCACAAATTATGTTTGCCCATCCATCTAAGGATGATAAGCTGATCTAAAAGACAAACTTGTCCCCATCTTCTTCCATAAAGTCCTCCAGAAATGTCCCACGAACTTGGTATCTTGATCCAAAACAATACTCCTTGGCAAGCCATGAAGTCTGACGACTTCTTTGAAAAACAAGTTCGGAATATGGGTTGTGTCACTGGTTTTTTGGCATGGTATGAAATGTTCTATCTTGGAAAATCTGTCTACTACCATAAAGATCGAATCACATACTCTTTGTGTTCTTGGCACTCCCAATACAAAATCCATGCTCACTGCATCCCACGACCTTTCTGGTATGGGTAATGGTTGGTATAATCCTGTGCTCTTCCTTTTCCCTTTTGTGTGCTGACAAATTCTGCATATGTCCACAAATTTCTTAACATATATCCTCATTCCTAGCCAAAAATATAAGCCATTCAATTTTGAGAATGTATTGTCATGATCAAAGTGTCCGACCAATCCTCCACTGTGTTTTTCTTTCAACAGATTCTCCCTCATGGAGCATTTTGGAATACATAGCTAATTTCCCTTGAGTTACAATCTGTCTTGGATCATGTATTCAATCCACTAGGTTCTATCCTTGAGAATTGGATTCTCAGATGCCTCATATGCTTCCTTAAAATCTGGGTCATCCCTGTACATTTCTTTGATGTTATCAAAACCCAAAGTTTTGACTCTGAATTCCTGCATAAGCAAACATTTCCTGCTCAAAGCATCAACAAATTTGTTAACAGTTCCAGAAATATGCTTAGTTACAAAAGTAAAATTCTGCATGAATTCAACCCATTTTACATGTTTTTGGTTCAACTTGTCCTGCTGAGTGACGAATTGCAAAGCATGATTATCACTGTACAAAACAAACTCTTTAGGAACCAAATAGTGCCTCCATTTCTTCAGTGCTTGTATGACTGCATAAAATTCTTTGTCATATGTTGAGTATTTAATCTTCTCTTCATTCAATTTCTTGTTGAAGTATGCAACTGGCCTATGGTCTTGGCTCAAGACTGCTCCAATTGCAAATCCACTTGCGTCACACTTGACCTAGAATGTCTTGCTGAAATCCGACAACACCAGATTTGGTTGCTCTGTGATCTTCTTCTTCAATAGATTGAAACTTTTCTCTGCTTCCTCTGTCCAATGAAAATATTTGTGTCTTTTCTTCACCGTATCCATCATTGGTGCACTAATCCCACTAAAAGCTCGGATGAATTTCCTGTAGAAACTAGCTAAACCATGGAAGCTTCGAACTTCAAACACATTTTTTGGTGATGGCCAATTCTTAATCGCTTCTACCTTTTCCGGGTCCATCTTCAGCTCATTTGCAAAGATAACAAAACCCAATTAAATGAGTTGTCTTCATAAATGATTATTTCTTCATATTTATTAGCAACTTCTCTTGCTGTAATCTCTTCATCACTGTAGCTAAATGCTTTAAGTGCTTTGTTTCTGTCTTGCTGAAAATTAATATATCGTCAAGATATACAATGATGAATTTCCCTATGAACTCCTTCAGGACTTCATTCATCAATCTTATGAAAGTACTAGGCACATTTTTTAATCCAAATGGCATAACAAGACATTCATACAACTCTTCATTTGTCTTGAATTTTGTCTTCCATTCATCCCCTTCTCTCATACGAATCTGATGATATCTGCTTTTCAAATCAATCTTTGAAAAGAATCTTGCTCCACTCAAGAAATCCATCAAATCATCCATTCTTGGTAATGGAAATTTGTATCTGATGGTGATCTTATTGATCGCCCTTGAGTCTATACACATTCTCCAGCCTCCATATTTCTTTGGGCTGAGCACTGTTGGAACAACACATGGACTCAAGTTTTCTCTAACCAATCCTTTGTCCATTAAATCTTGGACTTGTCTCTTGACTTCTTCATTCTCTTGCGGCATTAACATGTACGCTGCTTTGTTTGGTAAACTATCTCCAGGTATAAGATCAATGTGATGACTTATGCTTCTAATCGGTGGTAATGAACAAGGTAGTTCATCCACTACTATATCAGCAAACTCTTCCAGCAACAACTCCTGGATTTCCTCTGGTAAATCATCTATCCTTGTACTGGTTAAAACAATTCTAGGCTTCCTGACCACAATAAATTGCGTGTCTTCCTTATTCTTAACCTCCTTAAGAAGTTCCTTCCCACTCATGAGAAGTACAGTGTTTCTCACCTCTGGTTTCACTTCTTTGTCCTTAATCGACAACAACATGTGTGTTCTCCCATTCTTCTCCAGGGTGTATGTGTTCTTTCTCCCATCATGAACTACATTCTTATCATATTGCCACAATCTACCCAGCAATAGATGACAAACATCCATGGGAATGACATCACACAATATTTCATCCTTATATCCTCCTATTTTAAATTCAACTAAACATTGTTTAGTGACATTTACCTGATGTCCTTTTTGTAGCCATGAAACTCTCTATGGGCTTGGATGTACGATAGTCTCCAGCTCCATTTTTTATAACATCTCTGTAGAAACGATATTGTTTGTTCTACCACTGTCCATGATAACTTTGCATACCCTATCCTTGGTCTTGCAAGAAGTCTAAATCAGACTATTCCTTTGGGATGGGTTCTCTGCCTCTTTCTCTGGCGTTAAGAGAACTTTCCTCATCATCAAGGATCTTCCACCCTTAGCATCTTCTACCTCAACATTTTGTCTTTGAGCTTTGGCAATGTGAGTTTCGCCACCATATTTCTTTTTGTTTGGACACTCATAATATTTATGTTCGACTTTTCCATAGACAAAGAATTTTACTTCACCGCCTCTACCTCTTCCTCTTCCTCTAGCTCGAGGAAAAATATTTCTATCAGTATACTGCCCTCTCTATGAGCTTCCTCCTTTCTCATGCTGAGTTTGAGGTTTCTTCCCCACTTCTTGAGGTCTTTGAGTTCTGTCTTGGAAAATTGTTTTTCCTTTGGCTTGACTCCTACCTCGACCTCTTTGACCTTTCTTTCAGCTTAGCTTCTCTTCAGCTTTCAGAGTCATTTGATAAGCATCTTCTACATTTCAAATGATCATCATGCTCATCTCATCTTGGATGTCATATCTCAGACCATTCATGTATATGGAAACCTTTTCATCATCGCTTTCTCGATGACCTTCTCTAATGTTTATCTTGTAGAACTCATCAGTGTACTCTTTCACTGACTTCAGCTTCTGTCTCAAACTATGCATCCTCCAAAACATAGTAATTTGATAATCCTTGGGTATGAATTTGTCTTTCATCTTCACAACCATTCTATCCCAGCTCTTGATTTCTGCTTGCCTTTGCAGCATCTGTCAGCCTGTAGTTCATCCCACCATAATGTCACTTGCCCTTTAAGTCTAGTGATAGCATGTTTTACCTTCCTATCTTCCTCGACATATTCATAGTCAAAATATTTTTCCAGAGCTCTAATCCAATCTAGAAGCTCTTCAACATCCATGTTTCCTTCATATATTGGAATCTCCATTTTTGCTCTGGCACCTATCCTTGCAATATCCCTGAATAGGCGTTCATCCACAACATCTTTGACTGCGACTTATTCTTCATGTCTAGCTTCATTTTCACTGTCATCCTCACTGATATCCCCAGTGTCAACTGTGTGCCTCTGTGTTGTCTCCATGGCATCAAGCTTGGCACATAGTTCGCGCATTTCCCTTTCCACTGTTGGATCAGTCATTGGTCTCTCTCTTCTTCTCGATGACATGGCTGAGAAATTTCTCCTTTCTTTTCTCTGCTATAGAAAGAAAAGAACTTTTTTTGTTCTCTAATACCACAACTGACATAGACCCCCCCCCAAACCCTCGGGTCGAGGTCCACACAGGATCGTTCTAAATCTGCCTCTTGAGTTCGATAGACTCTTCGATTCCTCTACAGGGAATCCCATAGACAGACTTGACGATATATCCACAGGTCCTTATGAATTGAGCTTGTGTGAACAAATACCAGGCACCAACCCAAATCTCCTTGTCCACAACAAAGTCACGCCCTTCCTAATTCGGGCTTTCAGGTTTCACAATATCACGCTTTTCGTTATCAAGTTTTGGACTCCTGAACCTGTCGAAACCCGAAATACCGATTCTCCAAAATTTATTCAACAAAGGTTGGCTTCTCAAAAAACATTCCGCCGATTCATAATTTTGGACTTCGCGACTTAACGAATCTAGATGTGAGACTTCCGACTCTCCAACCTACGAAATCTCGAAACAATCAACGAATCTTGACTCCACCTCGCAACAAGTGTGCCACCTGTCTTCTCCATTGTCCTCTATCTCTAACACAGATCCTTGCCACCTATCACTCTTCCCAAATTTTTGGGACTCTCACTCCCAAAGCGCTGCCTCCTCCGTTTCCTGACACCTGAAGTTTCAAAATCCCGAACTCTATGCCAATTCCTATCACAACTCACAATTTCGGTACTTCCGTTTGCACTACACTCCAGTCCTTGTCGTCAGGGTCCCCAAAATGCTGAAATGATCTAACATCTTGTGCAAAGAACGATCAATGTTCCACGTTGATCATTACCTCTCAAAGGATGGATTCATCCAATGCTTATCCTTCTTGCAACTTCACTAGAATCCCATGGTCCTCACGACTTTGCAAATCCTCCACAGAGAATTTCGACCATTTGTTGCTCCTGGACTACTTCTATGAAATAAACCAAGGTTCTTCCTTATGAACTTTACTTTTGTTGGATGACTTCGACCCTCATCTCCCTTTGAATTAGTTCAACCTTTGTCCTCCTTTGAAATGTTCAAAGGTTTTAACCCTCCTAAGATTTGTCTTACAAACTCAAATCTCCAAAGGACTCCTGCACGCACTCCTTGCGGCAACCTTTCAAATACTTCAAAGTATTTAATTCTTGACTCTGTGCACCTCCTGCAACATCAGTCTTTCAACTCTCTCCCAGGTTGATAAGTTCTGAGCTTTCAACTAGCCTACACACACTTTGTATGGCTTTTGTGCTTCACTTGCACTTCTGTTGGAATGAGAACAACGGTATCCCTCCTGAGATTTCAGAGATAAACTTTGAACCTTTGTCAACACACTCCTTGCGGACGTTTCAATGAACTCCTTGCAGGAATTCTCACTCAGGAAGCGAAACAATTGAAACTCATTCTCTTTCTCTCTCAGACTTCAAACATCCAACATGAAATAATACATATGCACAGTATTAAAGAAAATGTGTGACAGAGAGAATAACACAACTATCAACATACCATTCATTATGTATACACAGAAAACATCATAACACCGTGAATCTGATTCAAATCTCCATATATTAATTCAAAGCTCCTATACATGGGTTTTTCTACAACTCCCTCTCTCTGCAGCTCTCTTCTTCTGTGTTATGCTAATGATACAATTCCTTACAATGATACAATGGTGAGGGTGTCTATATCCATTTTCCCTCCTACTCTCTAAACTGTCTAATCTATTAATTCAAACCTACCTACTTTCATTAACTATGCATAAATGCCTTAATGTTTTACAAATGAGAGAAATCGCTCAAGATTTGTTTACAACCTCCAATATACAAATGAAAGTACACCATCTTTCTAGATATTACATTAATATCCACTCCGTTAAACTTTCAAAATATTTCAAAACATGAAAAATGTGTGTTTCACTTTCCAGTTGTCCTTCACCTTCACGCTCCCTTGACTACTTATGATGCTCCTGCATCACAACCTTCGGTTTTCGGGAGGTATCCTTGCTCATTGAATGCTAGTAGTCCCACGAGGCCCTGAGTGACACCCAACCTTGTCCTCCGAGAACCTATGAAAACTATACTTGCATAGAGATTTAGAAACATGACGATCTACCCTGACATAGGGTTTCTGCATGTTTGTACTCATCGGGAGGGACAACAACATCACTGTCAGATTCACAAGATTGCATTTTGAGTGTTTTCTTGATGTATTGAAGCTGCCACAATAGTCCTTAGTTTGTATGTAAGATCTACATCTTTATTGCTTGTGGTTAGAGATATATCGTAGTTGATACAAAAATCATTAGACCTTGTATTTATGTTCAAACCATAATAAAAATTTGTGGTTATCTCTTCTATCTTTTTTTTAATGGGATGTATGCAATATGTTTGACAAATTATCTGTCCTTTAGTAAGAAGCTACAACAACATTAAGGAAAATTGTTTAACAAAACCACATGAAAAAAATGAACATTCCTGATAGAAAACAAAATATTTCCATCCATCCTAGTTGGGTTATAGTTTTATCATCACAGTTGGTGATCTTTCCATTCTGTTTGTGCATTCCATGGAGGAGGGTTTATTAAGTGTTTGACAAAACCCAAGACAAAAAATATCAAATTATGCAAGCATGTTTAAGTTACTTAAGAAGGTTAATTAGGAATGTTTTGTTGAACCTTTGAGGCTACTAGAGGAAAATAAACACTTTCCTGACTACTGGAATTATCTAACATTGGATGAATATGTCTATGTAGATTTATCCTTCAAAATATAGTATACCCTCATGCAAGGAATTTGACCCAAGCATTATTTTAAAACCATAGGGAAAGAGGTAAAGAAAGATGAGAATGAAGGGAAGGTGGAGCCACATGCATATAGCCAGGAGAAGGATGTGTGCATAAAGGAATACCAAACAACAACCTATGAGACATCATTAGAACTAACCGATGAGTTCGATGACACTAGTGCGTTGGATGGGTATATCTATGATGAATCAAGAAAAGGTGAGGATGCAACATCTCATGATGACTATATGTGTATAATAAGCCAATGTTGAGGATCCAACATCTTTCACTGTGTATGATTATTATGATGAGGGTATTTCAAGCATGATATCACCTATGCATGATGAGGATTCAACACCATATGATGTTGATGAGGAATATTATGTGACTATACCTTGACATCATGGTTAAATTGAACAAAGGTCCTTAGCATTGCAAGATTTGGAGGATCAATTATTGGTCGTGGAGGAGAATATTGTACAAGTATTAACAAAGGAAGATGGTTCTCATAATTTTATTGAATACCTTATGTGGAAAACCCATATGGAGGAGAGAGAAAAGGGAATTGTAGATGGAGTCACTAGTACCCAATTATGCATCATCAAAGAGGCACTAGATCAAATGAAATCCAATTATTTGCATATTTTCATGGATAAGGACCTTGCTCTCAAGTTCATTGAGGACAAGGAAAGGTAGATTGAGGATATTTGTTACCATATTAGTTTGGAATTCTCTTCATCATTAAGAGAAGAAGAGACTCCATCATATTTGGTAGAAGTGACACATGAGAATAGGAGTGGAACTCATGATTTCAAGGAGGAGCCTCTTGTGACAATTCCACATGAGGAGCATTTAGAGTTGGAGGTGGATGAAGAGAGTTTTGACACTGATGGTTTTGACTATGCACCTATTTTGCATTAAATGGATCATGATCCATTTCTTTTGGCTCAAGGCTTAGCTACAAATGAGGTAGTTGAGCATACTCCTTGTGGACTAACAAACAAGGAAGTATACACACTAGTTGATTGGGGAATTGAGTATAGGACATATGTGGATACATCACTCTGGGATATAGGTTCAATTGATATTATATGAGTGATTGATGCAATTGCACATATAGGATTCATAGTGATACATGATGATATGGTGGTGTGCAGTAGTATAAAAAAATGTACAATGTTGTACAATGAGGTTTTGGGACATTTCCCCCAGGGAGAACTATAGACAGGGATTTCATACATATGATTGAGTTTGGTTCACCTAGGATTGGTGAGTGAATGGATGAGATTCATGGAGAGGAATATTCCTTGGATATTGATATTCGATTGGGATATCACCAGAGAAGGGATAGAGAGAAGGATACTCGCACAATCACTATCGGATCTTACCTTGAGTCCTTGGTAATACCATTGAGATTGACCAATGCACCTAACACTTTCCATTCTTACAAGTAGTGGTATTGGCATCTAGTAGTATTTTCTGATGCCAATGGTATATTTGGTAGGACATTGAGGGTTCACATGAGTCATAGGAGTGAGGAAGCTAGTATTATAGGCATGTCAAAGATCTTTCATGTGGGATATATGGTTAGAGAATAGGAGGAAATATAGATTTTATTAGATCAATCAACATAAATTTCAACTAACAAAGTGGTGGATGGAATTATCCACTATGGATTTCGCACACATATAGTCTATGATTCCACACTTAGGGAGAATATTATGAGAGTTGTGTGTGATTCACCATTGACAGGAGAATTTTGGGTACTCTCATGATTATGAGGCACCACAAGTGGAATGACTATTTTCCAGGGAGGTGTTTAGACTCCACGAATTACTTGGGTACATTGAAGATAATAGAGATGGCATATTTTTCGGTGTAGTTCGGCAGGGGCCGAATAAATTAGCAGGAAGAGAGTTGATTCATAATACTTGGTTTCTTATACATGATGGAATACTAGGGAATCAACTCATTTTGAATCTAATGGTTACCAGTATGACACAAAAATAGCTATAATATATTAGGAATGGTGGAATTCCTATTTGGTGGTGGGATCTGGGAACTCATATGAGTGATAGATTGATGAGGATGATAATCGATAGAGCCATGGAAGTGATCGGTTTTCTTTATTTTTGGGGTGCCAATAGAGCGGGTGTTGAGAATTACTCTATATGGCATGAAAAAATTGAGATTGTTCATGCATTTACAGGCTTATATTTCACTGAGACACCTTTGTAGGGGAGGATCCAGGATAGTGGTTCGAGTCCCTATAGAGAGATCAACTTGGGGTTCTAGGAGAGGAGGATGTAGACTCAGAGCATCGGTTAAACAATGATGATCAGAGTGGTGCAAAATCATCATGCTGGTACCTTTCTGGCATTAGTTTGGGACCATGGGATCACATTTATTGGCAATTCATATGTGAGCACCAATTTTGACTTTTCAAAGTTTACCTTTGGGAGGCTTAGGAGTGGTTTCTTGGAAGAGTGGTCTTCCGAGGAATTGTATGAGTTTAAGAAACTTATGATAGCATGTATTATTAGGGACATGAATATACGTTCTTGTATCATCACCTTGCATATTAGTATGAGGAGAAGATATCACTTCACATCATCCAACAAGATTCGAGAAGGGTTTGTATGGAGAGGTCTCATAGATGATGTAGGGGAGTATACAAATTGTTAGTAGAGCAGGTTGGGACATGCCCATTCCATAGGATGGATGCATGATTTGTCCATTTCTGGGTGAGAGTGAGAGAGCGTGTGGACATATTTCACCAAAACTTTACCGAGGATATAGTGCACCAATTGTATGTCTCCAGTGATTGACTAGTTCACACACTTTCTAGCGGTATCTTTTGAGTATGGGGAAATGAAGATGATAGATTTATCTATTGGAGGGATATATAGAGTCCATGAGCATCCCAAATTCCATGAGCATTGCTTGAGGAAAAGAAATCTTTGGGAATGTGTTGAGATCAATTACCACTTCTGAAATTTTCCTACCCTTTTTTGTTTTCCCAAAGTATTTTCTCCCTTTCTTTTCCCTCTTCTATACTTACCTATTTTCCCCTTTTCCTTTTTCCCTTCTACCCTCCCTTTATCATTCTATACTTAGTCATTTTTTTAGATGGTGGGTTCCTGGGTTGGCGGACTTGAGGATCCTCATCTCCATGCACACCCTCACATCACGAGTTTGATCGACCGTCGCACTATCCTATACTTATCCAATTTCATAATTGTGGGTTCTTGGGTTGGCGGGGTCAAGATTTCATATCCCATGTTCCGTGATATATATTTTACATACAAAAGATCTGCGATATACATTTTGACCTTTGGGACCCCCTCCCTCCCCGCTCTTAATTATCTCATCTCTCTGTTAATCTCGACCTTTCGCGTTTCAACACTTAGTCATTTTTCGACCTTATGCAGTCATGGGTTCTCGAGTTCTCGGGTTCTCAAAAATATCAAATCATATTTCTCTCTCATCCATCCCCACCACATTTGCACAATTCCCAATATGCATTTAGAATGATTTAATCCTAACAAATCATCGTGTGGGTTTCATAAATATTGTCATTAATAAGCAAAGGGCTTGAGGATATCTTCTATTAAAATGCATTAAAACAGGATTTGGGGAGGATTATATTATCCCTCTCAAGCATTCATTTTAAACATTATATGGAGCAATGGAATGTTTCTGTAAACTCATGGCAGGAACTTGACAACAATTATGTAGAGATAGATTGAACATTTTCAAGAGTGAGGACCAGAACTTTCAGAGGTCCAGAGTTTTGGAGATATTACACACTCACCTATAATTATTTTCCTAAGTTTTACCATCAAATGTTGATAACTCTTCCTTAGAGGCGAATATTCTCTCTAGAGAATATTCCTCTACAAAATAGGGCGTTCCTCTTCATTTCAGAGTCAATTACACTCAGTTATACTAGTGGAGGTTAATCATGCATGGAAACCTCGGTTTTATCACCAGTAGTTGCATGTGTCTCTCTCACTTCCACAGATGTCTCTCAACTAACTGATGATTACATGGATCAGTTAACTAGGACTAGCTGGAAATTCACTCCAGTGTCTTTCAGTGAGTGTCTAGATCTCTCTAAATCACTACCATGGTGCATTAGTTACTCATGTAACCTATATCTATTGTAAATTATTCACTCTTTGAGTGTGGAATATGGTTAATGAGAATTCTTCCATTCTTTCTCTCTTTCTTCTTCTTTCTCAATTTCTCTTTGCAAATGTGTGTGGTATTTTCTAGCTATATCTATTATGTGCAGGTTCAATGTAAATGTGTTGAACTTGCACAGAATAGATCTAGCTAGAAAATACCACACACATTTGCAGAGATAAATTGAGAAAGAATAAGCAAGAGAAAAAGAATGGATGAATTCCCATTAACCATATTCCACACTCAAAGAGTGAATAATTTACAATAGATATAGGTTACATGAGTAACTAATGAACCATAGTAGTGATTTAGAGAGATATAGACACTCACTGACAGACAATGGAGTGAACTGCCACCTATTCCTAGTTAAGTGATCCATGTAATCATCAGTTAGCTGAGACACATGTGTGGAAGTGAGAGAGACACATGAAACTACTAGTGATAAAAGTGAGGTTTCCATGCATGAGTGACTTCCACTAATATAACTGAGTGTAATTGAATATGAACTGAAGAGGAACAACCTATTGTGTAGGGGAGTATTCTCTAGAGAGAATATTCTCATCTAAGGAAGCGTTCTCAACATTGGATGGTAAAAATTAGGAAAATAATTATAGGTGAGTGTGTAATATCTCCAACACCCCCCCTGAACACTACTAGGGTGTACATGATGAATGGGTCCCGACAACCAAGTCCATGTTAGGTACCCATTGTACAATGCATATAAGAATGAGACACTGAAAAAATGAGGAAAGAGGGAAAACATCATGGGA
>ML779753.1:672705-692119 GCA_009831015.1 Picea engelmannii | reverse complement strand
ACAATGCATAAAAAAAATAAAAATGAGAAGGAACAAAAAGCAGTTGCTAAGCAACCCTCTCCTTCACTCCAAGAAGATCTCGCAACTGTGCAAGTTTGTGCTTGTTGAAGATTTTGTTGAATATGTAGATGTCTGCACGGATATGATGAAGTAGATGGACCATTGATGTGTACACACATGTCCACTTTCTCTTCTTGTAATGAAGAATATCCAAATAAAGTTTGGATGAAACTTTGAAAACAGTGCGGCCGTTTTCGAAAAAAACGCTCAAATTTTGTTGATTTTAAAATGATCATAACTTCACTTTCCGGACTCCATTTCAGACGAATGTTTTTTTGAAATTGGATATTTTCCTGAGAGAAATTTAAATATCCAATTTGTTTCTGAAAATTTTGCTCAAAAAATATCATAATTGAGTCTGATGTACATGTCTCCCTTTTTGTCTCCTAAGATGCATGCATTGAGCATGGAAAAGTTTCTGCATGTGACCCTTGAGATGCATGTCATATATCTTCCACATGAAATTCAGAAAACAAATATGAAATGGAGGATACATCATCTTCAATTAATGGAATACAAATTTGTGCAAATACTTTTGTAGAAGACTCTTCATAATAAGAGGTCTGATCTTCTAATGGTTTCTCTTCTTCTTCTATCTATTCAACCTCCTGCATGAAATCTTCACAATATTCTTTATTCCTAAATAGAACCTCCAATATGGTCCATAATTCATTTGGATTTGATTCTTTTGAGTCATCATATACTTGATGGATAATTTCATGAGAAATAAACCAGAGGATACATTCTATGGGCATATCTTGTCTATTGAGAAAATCGTTTTTCTCATCGGCAGAATCATAATCTACTTCCATTGCCATAGTTATTCAGTACAAGCCTCTGCATCTGAGAAGAAGTAGAATTTTTTTCTTCCATTCCAAATAGTTATGAGGTGTGAGAAGTATTTCCAATGAATAATCCATCTTTCTGTGTTCTTCAATATTCAGTACCTACAAAAATAATTTGTTACAGATTTTTCTTAGAATTTCGTCAACTCTGATACCATGTAAAAGTGTGTAGTGTTTTCTAGCTATATCTATTCTGTTCAGGTTTCCCAATACGCATTTAGTATGATTTAATGCTAACAACTCATCATGTAGGTTTCGTAATTATTTCCATTGATAAGAAAAGGACTCGAGGATATCTATTATTAAAATGAATTAAACTTGGATTTGTAGAGGATTATATTATCCCTCTCAAGTGTTCATTTTAAACATTATATGGAGCAAAGGAATGTTTTCGTAAACCCATGGCATCAACTCGACAATAGTTTTGTGGAGATAGATTGAAAATTTTCAGGCACGATGAACAGAAATGTCAGTGGTCCAAAGAATATTATTTTTACTCATCCCCTTCTGCCCAGAAGGAAGTAATCTAGACATCAGGAATTACTTATGCATGCTACATCCTAGAGGTTTTCGACTGTAAGGAGTTTGTCTCCTGGTATGCTGAGAGATATATTCCAAGCCAACAAATCATTCAATTGCATGACCATTCCCTTGTTTGTTTGTTGCCTTAGGTATTTCGTAAGATGTTGAGACTCCCCAAGCCAACACTTACTTTCAAGGGTGAAGATTGCATAGAATTATTAAAGAACCATGACAATGGTTTGGACCTATTACTTGAGTTCCCGGATTTCCCAATGACCCTCCCCGAGGACATCACGAGATTGTAGGTTGGTTCATTTAAAAATCATTTCCGTGAACTTGATTGGTTGTTCACGAGGGTAACAGGACAAGAAACTATAGCCAACATTTCCCACATGATTCTTTACATTTTATACTTTACAGTAAAGGAATAGGCCATCTTCAATTGGGGAAAGTTGATTTCCGTTGAAATCTCTTCCCAATTGTCATAATACAAGAAGGAGAATAAATTATTTATGTCATCTTACTTGGTTTTCGCGATAGCACATTGTTGTCAGTTTCTGAGATTATTTGTGTGTAAGAAGGTAAACTCTGAATTCGACCCGATAACCTTATGGTATAAAACATTATGGAGGCACAAATCCTCCCAACATTTTTATAAAGTTTTTAATGATTTTTTCTCAATTTTTAAAGCTTTTTGTATTGGAAAGGACACTCCGTGGATGTCTGACCATGCGAGTAAGTTCCTGGATAGGAAGGGGACACTGGAACAAATGGAGAATTACAATTTCATAAGGATTTTCAATTCCAAGGAAAATATTTCCTTTATTCCATGCCACATATATGAAAAAATGTTTGTTACTAAAATATGAAGGAAGCACAACTACTGGTTGAATTTTTTCCATGAAAAGAGAATGAAGTAATTCATACCTCTTCCCTGGAAATTTGCAGACTTCATATTCAGAAATATGAACAAGATTGATGACTTTGTAGGCCACTTCCACAACCTCAATCTAAGATATGTTGAAAGGGGAAAAGGGTTTGACCCTAGCAGTATTTTTGTAGAACATCTACTAGAAATTGGCTTCAACAATTATTTTAATAATGTTATTCTAAATGAAGACAAAGACAATGACTTGGGCAGTCCTTCTCATGACACTAGTGACCTGGAAACAATACTCGACACCGATGAGTAGTAGAAAAATAAAGGAAAAGGTCCCGATGAGAAGAGTGTCCAATCCCCATCTGTCACTCCAAAGAGTACAACATCTCGGAGAAGTGCTCTAATGGCCCACCAAATTAAGATAGTGACCCACAATTCTTTAGGTAGAGAAGGAGATAAGAACCCTCCTCGGGGAAAAATTTAAAGCTCCCATAAACTTCCCTTAAGAAAGAAAAGAAAAAACATTGTGCAATAAGAGGAGGGATCCCAAGATGAAATAAACATCCACAACCTCTCCCTCAAGTATATCGAACTCGATATTGACATTTAAAAAGGGTTCCCCAATGCTGATCAACCAGAGGACATGGCTTGCCAGAATCTACTGATAGAAATAATTGAGAGTGAGACCTTTGATGAAGAGGAGTATTTTGTATTTCATAGCATTTTTTTTTACACCGAGTCCAAGTATTTAATTATTGATAAAAGATATGTAAAGAATAAAAAGGGGAAATATCGTTCAGAGGTTAACCTACAGAACATGAGGCCTTCCCAAATTTCCCAAATTCACCGAGCAACTGGAGATTCTGTAAACGATTCTATTGGAGGCCTTAAAGTAGAGAATGCCAATTTAAAGGAAAGAGTCAAAGAATTGGAAGAATCTTTGAATGCCTCTTCCACTACTTGCTAGTCCTTTAGAAATAATTGGGCCTACCACACCTAAAAAAAAACTGAAAGGATACTCAATACTATTGACATCATCCAAGGGATATGTGGAGAAGAACAATAAGAAAAGAATGGAATTAATCACAGAGGATTTGGATATGTCAAAGAACATGGTTTCTTTTGGAATGAGGGAACATGCCTTCTTTGAATACTTATAGGCATATTTAAAAAATGAAGAAGGTTTTTACCTTGACACGGTCGTACCCTTCGGTTTTAAAGTTTCCAATATGACAGAGTTGAGAATAAGAGAGGGGGATCTTCCTTATCCAAACTGGATAAAAAAACTGAATGCATGATGGAAGGAAAAGGTTAAAAACTTGAATATCATTGTCCAAGCATGCAACCAAGCCATAAAAAGAAGAGAAGAATTATTCAAAAGGATAACTAAGATAGATCTAGCTGGGAGCACCAATGAGGTCCAAGAACCCAAATTGATTCTCAATTCATTGTTCCTAACCAAGAAATCCTTTGATGAACAAGTTGAGATCTTTAAAGGGTTATCATTTGAAAATTTCTATGGCATTCTTGAGTATAATGAAGATGACGTAGATAACTGGCTAGTGGATTACACAGTAAAAAATCAAGATATTGAAGAAGCTTTGCATACTATTTCCATTGATCTAAGGGACTTGGAGGGTGAGGTTTTCAATATAAAAATCCATCATGAAATGAACATGGAGCCAATGAGAAGCTACATCGAAGAGTGGTTTCAAAAGGATATCGACAAACTGACCGATGAAGGGAAAAATGAAGTTGAGACGGTTCGTGTAACTATTGATGAAAGAAATAAAAGGACATTAGAAAGAAACTGACAAGAGGGAGATACCATCATAGTAAGTTTATAATGATCACATCCTTCTTTATTTATCGAGTTCTTCATCCAGTTACTCAACCTATTTAAATATAAAGGTTTAACTGAAGACTGATAATTTCATTTTTCTTCTTACTAGGTATTGTTGTCGTTTGCAACCCACTTTCTTCCTTGTACAAAATTAATTCTTATATATTTTTTCTTTATGCTCCACGGGAGCCCCAATCCTAGTATTTATGATAAACACATTTAAATTTCAGAGAATATGTAATGAACTATATATTTTTTAGTAATTTCAAGGGAGCTATTTTGGGAACATTCTCGATGTATTTTGTAACCCGGTTTTCTGAAGATAAAGTATTTGAGGTTGATCTATCATTATATTTATATCATTTGCCCATGTATCATGGTATCAAATTTCTCTTATGCATGCAAATCATTTTCTTTTATTTTTTACATGATCATAAATATTTAAACCAACTATGATGGATGTGAGGAAATTTTGTTTATTTATTTTAAATGTGTGAATGTGTGTGGTTCTTGGTCCATTCTCAGGAACTTTATTTAAAGAAAATAAAACATTTTTTGTTTTTTCATCTTTATATTTTCTTTGATTACCATGACTGACTTCTCTAAACATCCCACATTCTGAAGACCTAGAGTCCCACAAAATTCATAACAGAGGAGTACCACCTCTATAAAAACACAAGGAGGATTTATATCCTCATGAGGTTGTCGTTTCGTTCCTAACGGATTCAAGCGTCAACATTTTTTTCAACCATACTGGGGAGAATGAACAAAAAAATCAAAATCTGGCCCAACGTTTGTGAAAGAATATATGACTTTACCCCAAGGTAATCAAACCCATTTAGAAATTGGAATGAATAATCAATGAAGCATTTTACACCAGTTGTACAATTTGGTGATAATAACATCCCAGACTCAAGAAGAGTTAGAAAGGTCATGGTAGATATTAGTCCAAGAAGAAGAAACATAAGTCCTCTGAATACAGAGGAAAGAAGAACAACAATATCAAAGAAATCAAAGGCTAGCTAGAGCAGCATAAGAACAAGGTCGAGATTGAAGCTAGACGAATACGAGGGACCCAATACCAAAACTAAAAGTAAGTAACTCTAATGCAGTCCCCCTTCCTCAGTAGGGTCTCCCGACCTCCCGATCACTGGATCTTCTCACCCTCGAGCTGGATTAGCTCTTCGATTCCCTACTGGAATCTCCACATACAAATCCACAGGTCCTTATGAACTCTACCCCACCTGAACTAGCACTGAGCGCGATCTCTCTCCCATGCGACCACTGGCTGTGACCATATGCCTATCAAAAGGAATTTCACTATTTCGCGTATCGGGTCTTTGCATGTGAGTCACCCCGACCATACTGACCTCCAAAATCCTGATAGGGGCGTAGAACTTGCTAGCTCCATTCCTTAACTTCCATCGATATGGCCTCTGGTCTTGACCTGAGGCTCAACTCTCAATCACTTCACGATTTCATGTTTCGAGACTTCACGTCTCATGAAGTTTTCTTGCTCATCCTTCTGAAACCCAAACTTGCAAGTTCTGATCACTAGATCAACGGTCCACAATCCCCGTGATCTAATGGTCCTGATCTCCTTTTCGTGCATCAGGACTTCACGTTTCGCGAAGTTGGAGTGGCTCCCTCCTTCAAACATCCGACTCCCAATTTCCCAATATATGAACTTTCGATACCTCCTTCCCTCGAAATGAATCAACGGTCCAGATATATCCTCGATCCAACGGTCTAGATCCTTTTCTCGCGAATCAAGACTTCACGTATCGAGACTTTGGGATGGATCCCTCCTTCGAACCTCCGACTCTCGATCTCCCAATTTTTCCTTGGAAAATTAATGGTCCATGTCTTCCCTTCAATCGATGGTTATGATCAAATCGTGAACTCAGACTTCGCGAGTTCTCGCGACTCTACCCTTTGACTTCTCTGATGTACGATTCAACAAAACGATGATCTCTCCCCACGTGTCCCTTCTTGATGGATGGCTAGGATCGTTCCAGCTCCGAGCTCCTTGGGTATTTGCCTTTTCCTTCATTTCTAATCTTACAACATACATGGATCTCTGCCATGTGTCCTCTCGATCCAATGGTCCAGAATGATTTCACAACATCGCTCTTCGCGGGTTTTCACTCTTATCCTCGCTTAACCTCCTGAGGTATGAATCCTCAAACTCCTGAATCTGCTGCAACTTTTCCTCCGATGATGGACGGTTCTAATTGATTTCATAACTTCGAACTTCACAGAGTACAACCTCCTATGCACTATCGAAGGGTTTAACCCTCTTGCACCTTCCTTCAGATCCAACGGATATTTTTCCATGCACTCAGATCCCATGACTCAGATCTGTCCTCTTGCATGGTCTCCTTCTACTTTCTGGACATGGACTTCGACGGTCCAGATCTTCTCATTTGTAGTTGATCTAACGATCGTTGTTTCTTCTCCTCCTTAGTTTTGGCGCTTTTTTCCCATACTTGGAATATTTCGACAGTTCAAAGGATTGACCTTCGATCTATCTGCTATGCACCCTGATGTATGGGTCTCAATGACATTTTCCCTCCTGATCTTTGTCAATGATACTTGACCTCAGCCCTCTGCACACTTTCACTATGTGTGCATCTTTGCACTACTCGTCTTGAGATTTTAACTTAAACTCTAAGGGACTCAACCCTTCTATGTCTTTCACAAGACTTTCGATTCCCTCCGGCCACACTTTTGTGCTCACACCTCCTGAGCTTATGAACTTCAAAACAAGTTCTCTCTATGCGCACTCCTTGTGCTTTGACTAGCCTTCATATGGTTGTCTTTCAACACTTTGTTTGAGTGTTGGCCCGGTGCACTCCTTTCACAGGTCTTCCTCCAGAGTATTCAATGATTGTGTTTCTCTCTATGAACTCAATGTAGAGTTATTCCTCTCCATATTTTCCCCTCTAAGGTATTTAGTAACCTTGAGTTCCCTCTTTATATTGTTATTACCCTGGTGGACCCTATTGGCACATTCTTTCTGACTCCGCAGAGTTCATATGTGCACTCCTTGTGCTGGCTACAGAACCTCAAATATTCTATTGTTCTTGCACAGCCTAAAGAACCCAATGCGATATAACAACTTCAATGAGGATAAAATAAATATATTTCCTACTTTAAATGAAACTTGTCATATATCCACAACATTCATTCATGAAATACATAAACACTCCATATGCAGGAAAAACTATTTTTTTATTATCTTTGTGTGTCTATACAAATGTTTACAAAAAATGGACTGCAACAGAGTCCCAGTTCTCTCAAGTTCTCTTAATCTAACTCTATCATGAGTTTTTCTTCTAAGACCTCCTAATATGTCCTCGGACCTCTCTACAAAATATCTCTCTCTCTCTCTCTCTCTCTCTCTCTCTCTCTCCGTTACAAAAGAGGGCTCTACGAGCTTATCCTCTCCACCGCCTTAGTGCCATCACTGTCTCAGTTAAGACACCATACTCCTATGGATTCATTACTTAAATGAAAGTATAGATCTGACTCAGACCAAGACCTGCTTGCAATCCACCATTTAAGGCAATCTTATCCACTACCTGTATAAAGGTATGGTTGTATCTTACAGCCTTAAAATGCAAATCCCCATGGGATCAGATTTCAAATTTAAAAATGGGAGGGTCAATGCCTCTCCCTTTTTCCATTGTGCATCTATGCATTGGCTTGCTGGCGCATTTGCTTATTTGAAGAGATGCTCTTGCATCATACTCCACTATTGGGAAAATCATGAGCTCCTTCTCATGAGCTCCTCTTCTCTAGTGTTGGAATCCTCCTGGATACCAAACTATCCCTTGGAGTTGTCCTCGTGCTCCTCTCCAGCTATGTTGTTGCTACTGTTGCTAATTTTGTTTCCTCCCTGCTATTGTTGTAGGTTGTCCCCTATTCAACTTCCCTTTGTTGACTTCTTCTTCTAACCTCAACACCAGCCTTCTTATTTCCTTTATCACCCTGTCCAACTACTCTAGTGGCTGGCTCTTCTTTTGTAGTCTTCTCTTCTACACTTCCTTCTCCTTTTCATACTTATCAGTGGGTAGATCTACTTGATCTCCCATGTTTCCTTTACTTCCCCTTGTGGCACTGAGTTTCCACTATGCTACAAACTCCAGTCCTGTAGTCTCATCACCAAGGTATTTCTTAGTTTCTCCCTCTAACATATTGATTTTTATCAGCTCCTCTTGTGTTGGCATATCTCCAACTTCCTCCAACCGTTCCTCTACCCGGTATGCTCCTCCATCTACTTCCAACTTATCTTGTTGGATGTGCAAGATTTGCACCATCACCCTTCTCTCTAGAGATTCAAATTTTTCATATAGATCATCAAATTCCATGCTATCTTCTTCCTCATCTTCTGCAAGCTCTAATGTTGTAGTCATCTCCTTTTCAGCTTCTTAGATGAAAGTTTTGAGCAATTCGGCTGAATGCTCCTCTCCTTTTGCTGGGGTAGACATCAATGTCTGCTCCATTTCTTCCTCTTTGACAGTTTTTGTTGGTTTTCCTTCCTCTTCTACTTCACTTTCATCATGTGCATTGGCCTCTACTTAGTTGTTTGGTAGGAATATCTTGATCCTTCCAATAATCAGAATTCTCCTTTGATCCTCCTCTTTGATGGTGAAAGTATTTAACTTCTTATCATATTCATTCACATGGTGTGGAAACCCACATGAATCTTCACCTATCAACACTCCTTGTTGATATGAACTCACTTCTGAGCTCCTGAGACTTTCCGACAATCTCATTTCTTTCTCCCTGCTCACCTGTCAATTTCAAACTTCTCTTCTATCCACATGACAGTCTATGAGATCAACCAATCCCATCTCATTTCCCACCTGGAAATCTGAAATTTCACCACTCCTCCTCTGGTAGAATATGAGACCTTCATCTGATCTCTTTCTATTGCCCACCTGGCAACATGAAAGTCCATTTCTACCCTCTTGGCAATTTATGAGATCTTTATCTGATCTCACCTCCTCCTCATCACAGAGGTGTCTCATAGTTTTTAGTTCAAATATGTGAATCTATTCCGACCCTATGTCACTGATGTTTTCTAATTACCTCATCCACATTCTCAACTCTTGTTGCTTCTTTTTCGCCAACATCTTTTGAACAAGACATTTTTCCTTCCTGTTCATGGTCCACTCATACAACCAATGCACTTTTTCATCCTTTTTCATTTTAAATGCAAGATTCTCCATTTGTTCTCTTATCTTATTGAACTCCAGATCCATATTTGGATTGCATTTCTTCTCGTGGCCTTCTCTTAGACCACGCCCATGGCCTTCAATATCCATTTCCGCCTTATACTTTCCCTCCTAGCAAGCCTATGGATCACTCTTCATCCAAGAGAATCTCCATATTCTCTCACATCTCACCTGGATGTTAAATTTTTTCTCTTGTGTACATGCAACAACCTTCTCACGGAGCATTAGTACTCTGCATTCCTTTCACCTGTTTCCTACAGAAAAATTTGAACCTCTGATATCATCTAATGTTACCAGATCATCTCATGTCACCGTCTCCCTCTTGTATGTTGTCTGCAAACAAAATTCAGTCTTTGTCCTCTGTCTCCTTTGTGTGTTATCTACAAACAAAATCCTTCTTTGATACCACCTGGTATCAAAGTATCACTTTTATCTCTTTTCCTCTTTTTCCTTCTATCTACAAGAAAAATAAATCAGCTCTGATACTACCTGATGGTAACAAAGTATTGCCTGCCACCGTCCCACCCTTTGCCTATTGTCTGCAAGAAAAAGTTAGGCTTTGATACCACTTGACGCAACCCCCCTACCTCAGAAGGGTCTTTTGACCTCCCGATCACTGGATATTCTCACCCTTGATCTGGATTAACTCTTTGATTCCTTGCTGGAATCTCCATAGAGAAATCCATAGGTCCTTATGAATTTCACCTTGCACAAACTACAACTGAGCGCGATCTCTCTCCCATGCGACCATTCACTATGACCGCACTCCTATCAAAGGGAGTTTCACAATTTCTCATATTAGGTCTTTGCATGTGAGTTATTTCGACTCTCCCGACCTCCAAAATCCTAGTAGGGGCCTAGAACTTGCTAGCTCCATTCCTTAACTTTCATCGATATGGCCTTCGGTCATGACTCGGGGCTCAACTCTCAAGCACTTCATGATTTCATGTTTCGCGACTTCACGTCTCATGAAGTTTGCTTGCTCGTCCTTCTGAAACCGAAACTTGTGAGTTACGATCGTGAGATCAATGGTCCAAAAACCTCGTGATCTAATGGTCTTGATCTCCTTTTCGTGTATCGGGAGTTTGTGTTTCACAAATTTGGAGTGTCTCCCTCCTTCGAACCTTCAACTCTCGATTTCGCGATATCCAAACATCTGATACCTCCTTGCCTTTAAATGAATCAATGGTACATATCTCTCCTCGATCCAATGATCCATATCCTTTTCTCGTGAATCAGGATTTCGAGTATTGGGACTTTGGGATAGCTCCCTCCTTCGAACCTCTAACTCCTAATCTCCCGATTTTTCCTTGGACAATCAATTGTCCATGTATTCCCTTCGATCGATGGTTGCAATCAAAATGTGAACTCGGACTTCACGAGTTCTCATGACTCTGCCCTTTGAATACTCTCATGTGTGAGTCAGCGGAACACTTATCTCTCACCACACATCCCTTCTCGATGGACAACTAGGATCGTTGCGGCTCCCAACTCCTTGGGT
Source organism: Picea engelmannii (assembly GCA_009831015.1). Taxonomy (NCBI): domain Eukaryota; kingdom Viridiplantae; phylum Streptophyta; class Pinopsida; order Pinales; family Pinaceae; genus Picea; species Picea engelmannii. Next base: position 681,225 of record ML779753.1, on the reverse strand, counting down.
ATTTTCCTCTGCCTTCCTTGCTAATATTTCGACATATGTGTATCTATACCATGCGTCCTCTAGATCCAATGGTCCATAATTATTTTGTGACTTTGCGCTTCATGAGTTTTTTCTCTCCTCCTCACTTAACCTCCTGAGGTCTGAATCCTTGAACTCCCATATCTGCTGCCACCTATCCTCTGATGATGGATGGTTCTGATTGATTTCAGAACTTTGGAATTCATAGAGTACACCCTCATGTTAACTATCAAAGGGTTTTAACCCTCTGGATCCAACAACGATTGATCCATGCGCTCAGATCCTACGGCTCAGATCTGTCCTCCTGCATGCTCTCCTTCTGCTATCTGGATGTGGATTTCGATGGTCTAGATCTTCTCATCCACAACTGATCTAATGGTTGTTGTTTCTTCTCCTCATGCGTTTTGGTGCTTTCTTCCCAGAATTGGAAGATTTCGACGCTTCGAAGGCTCGATCTTCTATCTATTTCCTACGAGCCCTGATGTATGGGTCTCAATGGAATTTTCCCTCTTGAGCTTTGTCAGTGAAACTTGACCTCGAACCTGTGCACACTTTCACTCCGTGCGCATATTCACACAACTCCTCCTGATATTTTAACTTACTCAGATTATAAGGGACTCATCCCTTCTACATCTTTCACAAGACTCCCGATGCCCTCCTGGCACACTTCTACTCTCACACCTCCTGAGATTACGAGATTCAAAACAATTTCTCTCTGCATGCACTCCTTTCCCTTTGACTATCCTTCAGATGGATGTCTTTCAACACTTTGTTTGAGTGTTGCCTGGTGCACTCCTTGCACACGTCTTCCTCCAAAGTATTCAGTGACTCTGTTGCTCTCTATGAACTCAACATAGAGTTATTCCTCTCCACAGTTTCCCCTATAAGGTATTCAATAACATTGAGGTCCCTCTTTATATTGTTATCACCCTGGTATGCCTCTTGGCATGTTCTTTTTGACTCCACAAAGTTCATATGCACACTCCTTTCACTCACTACAAGACATCAAATGTTCTGTTGTGCACTCCTTCCATAGCCTAAATAACCTAGTGTGATATAACAAATTCAACAAGGATAAAAGAAATCTATTTCCTACTTTAAATGAAACTTATCATACATCCACAACATTCATTCATGAAATACATAAACACACCATATGCAAGAAAATTTTATTTTCTATTATCTCTGTGTGTCTATACAGATGTTTACAAAAACTAGACTGCAACAGAGTCCTAGTTATCTCAAGTTCTCTTAATCTAACTCTATCCTAAGTTTTTCTTCTAATACCTCCTAATATCTCCTCAGACCTCTCTACAAAATCTCCCTCTCTCCCTTTTACAAAATAGGGCTCTACGAGCTTATCCTCTCCACCTCATTAGTGCCATCACTATCTCAATTAAGACACAATACTCCAACGACTTCATTACTTAAATGAAAAGTCTAGATATGACTCAGACCAAGACCTTCTTACAATCCACCATTTAGGGCGATCCTATCCACTACCTATACAAAGGTATGTCTTGGCTCTTACAACCTTACAACGCAAATCCCCATGGGAACAGATTTTGAATTTAAAAATGGGAGGTTCAATGCCTCTCCCTTTCTCCATTGTGTGTCTATGTGTTGGCATGTTGGCACATTGTCTTACGTGAAGGGATGCTACTGCATCAAACACTCTATCCTTAGAAGTCAAAAGTCTAGCCTGGAAGTCTCCCCAGACACAGCATCGAGAGTCAAACAACCCCGAGACGAGAATATAAGGAAGCAGAAGAGATCCCACAAGAAATCAAGGAATCCCAGGGTTTGGAAATAGAAGGAGGGTAAGAGATCCCCCTCTTAATATTATAGGGGAACAACATGAGCTCCCTGTTCTACCTAAGTGAACCTTAAATTAATTTTTTGGAGATGGAACAATCGATGCAAAGAGGCATTTGCACTTATTTATTAACATTTGTGACTTTCACCAAGTTGAATATGATGACGTCATGGTAAGGTTGTTTCTTCAAACCTTATAAGAAAGAGATTATGAATGGTATAAAACGTTTCCCAATAGATCCATTCGCTTATTTAATGACATCAAAGCTACATTCTTAACTATGTTTTCCCCTGCAAATTTATTACCATACCCTCCTCACCGACTTCACCTAGATTGGGTTGAGGAAGAATGAAAGGATATGAGATTTTAATCTCGGGTTCAATAATATCTTGAGTAGAATTGCAGAAGATAAAATACCAAATGACCTGGTCATTCCGGGTTTTTATAAGAACGCAATGCCCTCGAATGTAAAATATTCCATCAGAACATCCAAAATGGATACTTTGGAGGAGGCAATGACTAGAGCCACTGAGATGGAAAACATTATGATTGAAATGGGTCTTGACCCCAACATTATACTCGAATGAGTATGTTGACAATTAAAAAACATCAACGTAGTTTCCCCCGCAAAGTACTGCTAAAGCCTATTATGATAAAAACTAAATAATACTAGTAGGTGGGACCCCCTTGAACTATTGGAGAGTAGATCTGTTCATTTTTATGTTGATGTGATGTGCGACACATGGTTGATGGAGATCTTGTTGTTACTAGTTATAAATTGAGCTTAGGAAGGGTTGATTCCTTATGTTACTGCAGCCTATGCTATTCATTAATGTCATTGTTATATGTTCTTATTGCACCTGCATAACAGACATGTTAGTAAAGTTACATGAAGGTCATTTTTGAGAGAGGCAAATGCTAGAAAAAATGCAATGGAAGGGGATCTAGTTTGGCAAAATCACACGTGAATCACTTAAAATAATGAGAAACAATTGCAAAAGAATATTTTAAATCTAGCCTAACTATACTACATTCATGGAAATACTTGGTGATTATAGTTGAACCCTAGATAGCAAGAAAATGGCAATGAGTTTGTGTTGAATTACATGTTTTATATGCATATGGTTGAAATGTGGTGGCGTGTTTGGAAAAGTAATATTTCAAATGGTTAATGGAATTATGTAGCCGATATGGTGATCATGCTATTGGCTTTTCATATGGTGATGTTTTCAATACATGGTTTGAATAATGGTTGATGGAGAATTTGTTGGCATGTACTATTGAGTTAATGAGATGTGGGTGGAGGCAACATGAATTTACTGCATGCCACCTTTAATCTTCCCATTGGTCGCCACCCTAGTCGGGTTATTGTTCAATCTTGTTGCTATGTATATGCTCCAAAAATTTTGCAGGGTGAAACTGCTTGGCTAGCTCTAGTTTTAAGGAATTCAATTAACAAGTATGTCCTTTTTTTTGCCATTCTTGACTTCGCTCTGGTTATGAAATGATTATTGGATCAGTTGTATGGGTTTGTGTTTTTCCTAATCATTGCAACTGTGTGAAATTTTAGTTATTAAATGAAGAGTGGATGGTTCTGCCTGTAATAATTTTGATTTCGTCGAATTTGTTGGTCTTCCTAGGTGATAGTTCTTTGTTATCACTATTGTCTGGTTGAAGGGTTTTTGTTTAAATCTTGGCTGGATAGTTGCCTTCATGCACTATCACTAAATCCGGTCTCTGGCTTCTTGGGTTTTGTTAGCACTTGGTAAATTTCCAAGAGGTTGACAACAGAAGAAATCTACTAAGGTAACTTTATCGAACCACTTTGGAAGCTAGGATCTAGCCCTTCCAACTTCATAGAGTGATCTCTCTATATGATTTAGCTATGTTTCCAATTTTAAATATTAGGATAGGTAAAGAAATAGGTCGGTTTTGTTGTCAAGGTGTTTTTTCGAATTGGCCGAGATAGTCTACACATCCATTGGGCTATGGGGTCTATGTTTTAATAAAATATAAAAATCTGAACCAGAAACGCAAAGGAAAAACTTTCACAGGGCGAGATAATATAATCACTGGATTATTCAATAACTTAAATGATGAACAACATAAGAGATGAGAAAGATAATTTCAACAAAGAAGCAGTTAAGAATTTCTTTATTGAAAACACTAGAAGATAAAACACTTAAAATCTTTTGAGTCAGAAACAGGGTATACGAGATAAATCCTGCAACATTCGTTACTCTTAAATATTAAATTCATAAAGCAATATGATAACAAAGAGAGAATAACATTCAACTTAGAGAGAAAAACATCACCAGTGAATACACACAAGAATCCTGTAAAAGTGCCTCCTTTTTATTAATGGAAGATCTCTTCAAAAATATTACAGTCTGATAGCATTAGGGTGTGAAGATCAACAACCCTCAATACTTCGAAAGGTGAAGTATTTATAACTCAAATTACACACGATCCTGTCATTAATGACCAGGACGTGCTAAATCTATTTTTAGCCTAACTAATCTTAACAAATTTCCTAAATCTAGGAATTGCTTGATGATGTGGTGTAACTGCACACTAATTTCTGGGTGGGTCGTTGATGAAGCCTCTGCACGACCTCATCTGACTGGACAAACGACTAGACTGGAAAAACTCATCAGCTAATCGATCAGATCACAGAGTTCCTCCCATCTAATATGACTGGGCACATTGACTTTAAGAATTCTTCGATACACTTCATCCATTTCTATGTACTTGGTGAAGGTAGTCTTGGTGAGGAAGATGTACCGAATCTCATGTTGGATACTGATGTCCCACTGAAGAGCATCTAGAAATGATTTGTCGGTGATGCTCCCTTGAATTCCTGCAAACTTTGAACTGTCCTTAGCCACATCAGCTAATCTCTTCTTGTAGTATGGGAGTGTCATCAATTTATCATTGATTAACTTCAGACCAGGGAGACCTTTCTTCTGTAGAGCCTCTTTCTTGCTGAATAATATTTGTACCCCGAGGTCCATGGCCTGAACCTTTTCTTCCAGCTGAAGCATTAATACTCTCTTGGTCAAAAGCCTTTTGACCTCAAGGATGGTCTCTGTTCTGTCTTCAATTTTCATCTCTTCCAGCTCCTCCCTGGTCTTAGAATTGCGGAACTTGATGATCTCGTTTGCCTGTGTTGGCATGTCTCACAATTCTACTCTGATCTTTTCAATGGCTTGTTTTCTCCTATGGACCAATTCATTATGCTCAAACATGATCTGCATCATGGACCATATCTCATTCATGGACTTATTGATGTATGTCCATACACTCTCTTTAACCTCAACCAAAGTCTTTTCGAAAATTGTTTGCTTCCGGAGCTGTTGTAGCTCCTGCTTGAGCTATTTTGTCACCTGCTTTTCCTTGGAGAGGCTAGTCTGAAAGGAAGATTTGAGTTCCTGAAGGTTCTCAATCTCCTTTTTAAGCCTGCTGATCTCTGTTACCTGCAGGTTCATTTTTTCCATGGACTTAGCTAGGTCGGTTGTCTTCTCTTGGGATGTCAATGGAGTTGCGGATGGGACTTTTGTCACTGATGTTGTGCTCACTCTTGAAATTGGAATAGAACTCAATGGAATGACTTCCATTGGATTCAGTTTCTCTTTCTCTTTTAATATCTTCTTCATCTTAGCTTCCATTTCTTTAAGCTATGCATTCTTCTCCATGAGCAGCTTGAGCATCTCATCTTTCTCTCCTTCCTTCTATGCTATCTCCTTCGCCTATGAATCCTCTGTGGGCAGGAGTTTCAGTTGTTTCCTCAAGGAGGCTATGTCAGCTTTCTTCTTCTTGATCATTTTCTCAGCTGCTTTCACATTTGAAGGATCATAACCGATCTTGAGGACCATCTCCTCCAAAGTCTTGATCCTATTGTTCTTTGCAAAGGATGAAATCTTCTCCAACTTGATTTGTGTTTGAACATTGTTCAAGGAGACCTGCAGTTTGGATGCAGAAGTGGAAGCATGTGTCAACATATAGAAAACCATTTCCCCTGTCTACTTGTGCAGATCCATCTGGTCAACCGAATGCACGTCCTTCGTCTGGAATTCAGAGGTGGCCCTTTTATTATCAGTAATCACCTTTGGATCTGGTACCTGTGCCTGGAGGAATGCCATATGCATTCTGACCTTCTCAGTGTCGAATGTCGATAGCAACCTATGTTGTGCAGTCGACGTCTACTTCCAGAATTGGGCGCAAGTACTATTGGTCAGGGTCTGGTTCCTTTTCTTGATCAGCTCATACTTCTCGAAGATACTTAGCTTCGGTCCCACCTTGCCTGGCTGGGTTGCCAATGGAGGATTTGTAGATTTTTCCATCACTGTTGAGGTTATGGCCTTATGGAGGCTCAGACCGAAGGGTAGCCTATCAACCTTGGTCATTGTTGTAGACAGGGATTCTTTTTCTCCAGTCAGGCCAGGAACTGAAATTGTCTTGGGCCTCTTAGTATGCAGCTGGAACTCTTCAGACGATACCTCCATGACAGGTGGAGATAAATCTTGTCGAGGCCTTTTTCCTTCGGGACCTGTGGCATGGATATTTGAGATACATTGCCCGGGGGATCCTACTATTGTACTTCGACCAATTTGTTGGGCTCCCAGGTTGTCTGATTTGCGAACTTCTCAACTTCGGGCCTGGAATCATGAACATATGGGATGTTTTTGTTCTTCACCCTCATCTCTGAGATGATCCTACATGGATCATAATGCCATGGGAAGTTCATGAATAACTTCATCTCCCTCAGCATCCTGTCTGCTTCTTCCCCAACGCCACAATTGTTGCAGATGAAGGAGCCAATCTGCCCCTTGATTCTTAGCTGTTGCTTTTTATTCAATGACACGAAGTGGATATCATCGGAATTTATTATCTGCCTTATATATTCTAGAGAAAAAATTCTGACAGGAAGATACTTGGGTATCTTATATGGTGCCAAATCGCACCTGTATACTCTGATCTCGGTGTAATCTTTATACAAGTACCAATCCCTGGTCTTTGTGTTGTCTGAGCGATGGAGGATCCTCTAAAATTCATCGTTTATCTGAGGCTTGGGCCTGTCGCCTAGCATGCTATTGGAGTTGTGCTTGAGCAAGGAGGTCCATGCTATGACTGCCTGAGGTCTACCATCTCCATCCATCTTCTGCATGGAAAAGCCAAATTTATCCGCCTGGAAAAGGAGAACAAGTATGCTAGTATTGACAAGTATCTAAACATGCCTTTCGTGCTGAAATTCATGAACTGTTCGTGAATATTTTCTACCAAGAATGTACTTAAGTCAAACTGGATGATGGGCTTTTCATCGGTAGAGAAGATGGATAGAAACCCATAATGGGTTCATCTACCCACTGATCAGAATATTATCCTAACAAAGCACAAAGGGATGAGATGACATGGTTTCCCTTAGTGGAGAACATGGAAGATGGATAAGGAGGATTTGTGGAGGGAAATTGACTGGATGGGGGAAGGAAAATCTCAAATATTTGAGCTCTTTGGGGGAAGGTCATTTTCTGGTATAATTCTGTGAGAATTTCTAGGTTGAAGGGAGACACAGAGTCGGCTCGGGGGATTTGCATCATCTGGTCTATGGATTCGGGCGTGATGAGTAACAGGGTCTCTCCTGATGAGGAGATGATGGCTCTTTGTTCAGGAATATAGTGGGCTTGACACTTGAGAGAGAACTCGGGAAAATGGTGGATCTGAGGGAAGAGGTAGAGGGGTAAATTGGACTCCCAGAGTCCAATTTCATCACTCTTGTCCAGGAAAACTTCCCTGAGCTACGACTGAAGGTATGAGAAATCAAAATTGCATTGTGTATTTGTGATTAATTATTCTTTGTCGACCAGTGGGATCCTATCCAGGTCGATAGGAGATGGGAGAAATAGATTCTCTTCTCCTTCTGCTTGTTTGGACTTTGGCGCCATTTTTGCAACAATACCTGCAATAAAACACAATGTTAGTGGGGGCGATTGACTGTGGATGAGGACAACGGACTATAACGGAGGAGTAAGCGGTGAATTTATATAGTGCGATGGGTGAATAGCGAAAGTAGGGGGAATAACGGTAGTTTTAAGTAAATGAGAGTTGGTTGGGCACGAGAGACAGGTCAGCTGGATAACATATAGGTTATCCAGTAATAAATGGCCAACGGATCATTTTGAGGGTGAGATGGCGGGTGATGGTGGTTGAAGGATATGGACAGGTGACATGGCGGATATCGATTAGAGGTAAAATTCATAGTAAGGGGCTTGCCACGAGTGAGTGGGGGGGAAGGACTAACAACAGTTATGGGACATGACCATTTGGGGAAAGTGGACGGTGACGTCCAGATATGACGATGGTAGGTCAGATAGTAGGAGATGATGGGACTCGGGACTGGTAGATTGATGCCACATATAGGTAGGGGCTTTCCATAGGAAAGATTCCATTCCATACCCCCCCCCTCAGTTAAAAGCAGATCAGTCGGGGGGCGGGGGGGTTCGAAAAAAAAATTGAGCCATTGATATGAGCGCTCGTTTCCTGGCCAGAGATCTTTGCGTGCCTTTTATCACTCATTCTGGACCCCCCCCTCCATTAAAGGTAGAATGGACGGGGGGGTCCGTAATCCAATATTGACCGTCGATCTACATGCTCGATCATGGGCCGTCCAGATGCGTGAAAGTCTTATC
>ML779753.1:658462-672586 GCA_009831015.1 Picea engelmannii | reverse complement strand
GTCCAGAAAGGTCTGTTCACCATAGATATGGGCACCACGATGAGGACCGTTGATATGTGCAAGGGGCATAAGTGGGGAGCAAAAAACACATGCGTCGAGAAAAACTTAGGATAAATGCTTTTTATGGGTTTTTCCAAGGTTTTTCAAGTAGACACCACCAAGGGGTTAGGAAAATGACCCTTTAAGTATCTGAAACATGGTGCAACACTTACATCAAACTGGTTCTTATTGGAATGAAGCAATGAAGCAACTAGCCTATATTCTAACCTAGGTTCCTATGCCAATTAACCCAGATTAGACTGTTGGGTTAAGAAATTACTCTACCCTGGGGCTATCTAACCAGGATTAGACAGTCTGGCCAGATTTATTCACTAATCTAACCTAGACAATTTGGCTAAGATTAAACTGTTTATCCAAACTCATTCACTACCCTATCAACATCAATTTAAAAAGAACTTGGCCATTGTTGAAAGGTATGGACCAAGTTACTATTATTGCATGGGGCTTTTATTGAAATTCTTTTATGCCTTTTTTTTTTTTTTCTTTCTTTATTTTTCTTTTCTTTTCTTTCTTTTTCTTTTTTCTTTTCTTTTTCTTTTTTCTTTTCTTTTTCTTTTCTTTTCTTTCTTTTTCTTTTTTCTTTTCTTTTTCTTTTCTTTTTCTTTTTCTTTTCTTTTCTTTTCTTTTCTTTTTCAAATTATTTGCAGGATGAAAAATCATTTGTCAACAAAAACACTAGAGACAGATAATATCCCAGTCACCAGTTGATCCTATAACTTATAAGATGATAGCAACGGCTCCACCTGGGGATGGTACTTTCCCTATGAAGTGCCAAGAATCCTGGTTCCTGTCATTCTGAAAATTTCTGCCTAGTAGCCTCTGTTGGTTTTATTCTCAAAAATTGGAAAAACAATGGTCAGTAGCTTAGGGCCTTCTCTTTGTGCTTCAACCAACTGACTAATGTTCTTCACTCAGAAAATGCAGGTGAAAAATAAAAATAAGAACTGTATGTACAATGGAGAGTGAAAACTTGAGTCTCTACTGAGGTGGCACATAATGTTTCAACATTCTGCCATTTACAGGTCCTCCTGGCAGGTCTATCCCATCAACGTTGTTCAGAAAGAAAGTGTTGTTCCCCTTGAATGCTTGGATCATGTATGGTCCTCTCCACAGACTGTCAAATTTTCCATGCTTTCCCTTGTCTTCATTTCTGGCGTCCCATCTCAGCACCAAATCTCCTAGCTCAAAATCATCTTCCTTGGTTCTTTTGTCAAAAATCTTCTTGATTCTTTCTTGGATTACCTGAGTCTTATTGAAAAATTCTTCCCTAGACTATTGTAAATGGATCATCTGGTTGATCCTTCTTTGAGAGTCATTTGGCTTGGCTTGTACATCTTGAAGCAACTTCATGATAGGAACTCCTAAGGAAGTGGGGAAAACTGCCTCTGTGCCATAGACTAGCTGGTATGGTGACATAAGGATTGACCTTTTGGTGGTCAGTCTGTCATCCCATAACACGAACACCAACTTTTTATGCCACAATTTCTTGTTTTCTTGCAATGTTTTCTTGATGATATTTACCAAGGTTTTGTTTGAAGATTCCGCCAGCCCATTCCCCTAAGGGTAGTAAGATTTGGAATGCCCCGAACCAATGTGATACTGGTTGCAGAAGTCTATGAGCTTCTTCGACCGAAAAGAAGCTACATTATCAGTTATAATCTTTCTAGGACATCCAAAGCAAGACAAAATATTATTTTCAAGGAATTTGATGATAACAGAGCCAGTGGCTTGCCTGCTTGGTACTGCTTCGATCCATTTGGTAAAATAATCGGTGGTAGTGAGAATCCACCTGTGCTGGCCTAAAGAAGGGGGGTTTATTTCTCCAATGAAGTCCAGTCCCCATTGTTGGAAACGGGCTTCAACTGAGATCGATTTTAGGGGGGAGAGGAAGGAGTTTCCTTTTGCCTTCAAACAACTGACATTGATGACATGCAGTCACTTTATGATGTACATCGACGAATAGGGTGGGCCAATAGAATCCAGCTCAGAGTATATTGTTGGCTGTGACCTTCCAGTTCATATGGCCACCACATTCTCTTGCATGAAATTCTTGTAACACGTTTTCAACTTCATCTTTCAATAAACAATTTAACAGAATGCCTCTAGGATCTTTCCAATACAAATTGCCTTCTAGAATACAAAATTTTAAGGCTTTCAACTTTAAAAATCTAGCTTTAGTCTTAGTCAAACCAGGGGGAGCTTGTAAATTTTGTAAAACGAATATAAGGTCTGCGTACCATGGAGAGTTGAGAAATACCTCTCTCACACTTGGAGTCACCATCTCGCCCTGTTCATCTGCTGCAACTAAAAAATTAATGTCAAGAGCATGGAAATTTGATTCAACCATTAATTTTTCTAGGCCTTGACCCTTGATTAGCTTTGTAGGCTTAATATCTATATCGTATTCTAAAATGACAGCAATCCATTTTTCCCTTCTCCCATCCGGGTTGTCCTGGGTCAAAATGTCTTTTACAACTGCATTCGGAACATATGCAATGGTATGAATATGGAGAATGTAGACCCTAAAATATTTTATAGCTTTCACGAAGGCAAAAGCTTGTTTCTCCATTATCTTGTAATTCAGAGCAGCGTCTCTTAACGCTTTACTAAAGAAATCTATGGGATGTTCATACCCTTCACTGTTCTTTTGTAGTAACACCGTTACTATGGTATGTTCGGAAGAGAAAGAAAAAAGATAGAAATCCTTAGTAAAATCAGGACTGATTAAGACAGGGCCTCTGTGACTGCTCATTTGACTTGTTCGAAATATTGTCTGGACTCAGAGTCCCATTTTATTTTCACATCCTTTTTTAGCATATTTGTAATGTTTGTAAGGAGCTCGGCCAGATTGGGAATGAATCTTCATAGAAAGTTTATTCTCCCGATAAAAGACTGTAACTCTTTAAGGTTTCTTGGGTGTTCTAATTTTTGTATGGCCTCGATTCTATTGGGGTCTATTTTGATTTCGTCCTTGGAGATGATGTGTCCCAGCAGTTTGCCTTCCTCTATCCAAAAAAGTCTTTTCTTAGGATTTAAATAAATCCCAAACCTTCTACATTTCTCGAAGACTCGTCTGAGGTGTCACAGGTGCTCGTCATCAGATCTTGAAAACATAGTTACATCATCTAAATAGATGACAATAAACTTACCCGATTCTTCCACAAAGGCAATATCCATCACTCTCTGGAAAGTGGCTCCTGTGTTCATCAGACCAAAAGGCATTTTCACATACATGAAAGTGCCCCATGGTGTGGTGAAAGTGGTTTTGTCCTGGTCATCTAGGTGGAAGAGGACCTGATTGTAACCTGAGAAACCATCCAACAAATATATTCGACTGGATCCAACTGCCCTTTGAAGGATGTGGTCCATTTTTTGCATGGGGTAATTATCCTTCAGGGAGATCTTATTCAGATTTTAGAAATCTATGCAGAGTCTGATTTCCCCAGATTTCTTACGTGTAGGGACCAAATTAGAGACCCATTTGGAAAAATGCAACGGAAATATGATTTTGGCATCGTACATTTTTTTTATTTCTGTTAGCGACATTTCTTGTCTTGGGCCTAAGAGCATCCAGGTCTGCAGGTTTCTAGAGGAGCTCCCAAGTGCAGCGCATAGAAGAAGTCATGTTCGAACTTAAAATCAAGCGAGGGGGCAAAATTATAGTGTGAACGGTCCTGAACCATCCACATGAGTAGATCAACGGTTGGCAGGAAATCACAGATAGCAGAGTTGCGCCGAGACTAGTGCAAACAGATCACGCCCATATTGTATACAAGGAAGAATAGCATTCGTCCATCCAATGGATGCGTGGTGCGAGATCTAGTCACGTCGGTTTTTCGGTAGTCACGAGTTCAAAGGGTGAATTTTTTATGTCATTGTAAATTTCGAAACCCTGAACCCCAAAACGTCGAAAGTGCCCAAAGGCGGGCCCACAATATCGAGGAGCAGCCTCAGTCATCCATCCAAAGGGGACACCTGGTGGCTAATTGAGCCATCTTGATGTTTCGTCCATCGCGACCCCAAACCGCAAGGAGCAGCTCCGTCATTTTCCTGATGCATGAGGTGACGGGAGTGTCCATGACTCGAGCCCACAATATCACCGAGTGAGTCAGGACCGTCAGATCTAAGAGGGATGCGTGGCACCAGATTAAGCCGTCTCGGCATTTCGCTCATCGTGATTTCAAAAAGCATGGATTAGCTCCTTCCCATTTGTGAACGCCGAAAGCACCTTGGGAATAAGCACGTGGTCACAGCCTGTGGTCACTTAGGGAAATAAAGGAGTTGCAAAAAGAAGGCCAAAGGTGTCGAGTTTAGTTACAGAGGGGATCATCGCGATCTCCAGGCGCCATCAGATCCGATCTCAATACTGTTTCTCACTCAGAGTAAATGAAGGCAAGGAGGGGTGGTTAAAACCTCTCCTCATTCATTAGGTGTGAAGTATGGAGGGCCTGGCAAGAGGTCTGCTCGAGAGGGTCTTGTGTACGATTTCTTCCAAAAAATCCATGTTGATTCTTTGACCAGCCGAAGGAGGTCTGCACACATTAACTCGACTCTTAATGGCTCAGCTACTTCCCTTGCAGGAGCCATGCGTAGTTAAGGTGGAGTCTGACAAAGAATAGTTGTCCGAATTTGGCCGAGGGGACACTAAATCTTGGGTGCACGATCGGCCAGAGTCTACATGCACAGACTGTCAGAATACATGAAGACACAATGTTTTTAATGCATCATCTTATTTTTGCTGTTGTTTTTGTTTTTGAGTATATGTAGGCATTTTCGCCACTTTTGTAAAGGATCGATGGTTGAGAAAGGCTCCTGATTGTAAAGTTTTGATGAAGCGCTAGTCGCCCTAGTTAATGTATAAGGCATTTGAGACTTCTTACTTTATGGATGTCAGCCTCTTTTCTATCTCTTGTATACCGTGTTAGAACAACTCGGAATTGGAGGATCTAGTTGAGTTGTAGCTGTTATAGGATGATGTAGGTTGGATCACTGTAACAATTACATTGTTTCTAATCGGTTCCTGTTATTTTCGTAGCGCTGAACAACTTAGAATTGGAGGATCCAGTTGAGTCACTCTTTAGCTCCTTGAAGCTCCGGACCAAGAGGATCTTGGCTTCTGATTTTTTCATCCTCAAGCTTCCGATGGCTTGTCACCTGAGGGAGTCTTGCTCGCCCTTATCACAAGTCTTCCCTTTGTCACCCTTTAATCCATTTACTGACAGAAGTTGGATCAAGACCTCCCTTGTTGGATACATACCAGGCCCGATCTCCTGAGTCAAAGTTTTATATTCTTGAGTATTTACCCATTTGATCACCCCATTTATTAAACCGTGACATAAAAACTAATGGGCGTCGGGCTCTGCTCCTACAAGCAATCCAGGAGTGACTTCCGTCGCCAACAATTTCCTTTTCTATCAGAGGGAGCAACTTGGGATTTATCATCCTAAGTTTCTGTCTGAACGGTTTTTGGTCTTCTTTTATTGGAATCCTGTGTTGTATGATGCTGGTATCATAATCTTTCAAATCCTCATAACCCCATGCAAAGACATCCGAATATTCTTTGAACAACTCAATGTATTTGAGTTTTTGCTCAAGGGGTAATGATTTAGACAGTTTGACTATCCTGGGTTTCTCTTCGGTCCCTATATTACAGTCTTCTACCTCTTGTCCATTGGCTTCAATTTTCAGTTTTTTGGCTACATCGTTAAAATAAAACAAGTCCTCTAAAGGAACTAGACCCCTAGGAAAAACATTGTTTTTCAAATGCAAAACATCCGCCTCCATCTCATCATCGCCTAATTCTCCCGAATATTCTCTATTTTCACTATCAATTTCAAAATCTGGTCTATTTACATTTTCAACCTCGTTCTCTAAATCTATATTTGTACATTCAAAATCATTTTTACACTGCAGAAAGTCTTCCATTTGATCATCATTACCAAACACTTGCCAGCACCTGATATTGTCGGGAACGGTTGGTCTACATTTTACCTCCACTGTGTATGGGCGAGTCGATCGGAAAGGAATCTTACATGTGGCTGCTGATGTAGCCAATCCGTCCGCAAGAATGTTTTGTCCCCTCGGCATTACCTGCAAGTCAAGTTCAGTGAAGCATCTAAGGGCATCAATAAAAACATTTCTATAAGCTCTAAGATGTGGGTGTTTCATAGCGTACTCACCTTTGATTTTCTTGATTACCAACTCAGAATCACCTCTTACCATAATCTATTTAGCACCAACTTTTTTCAAAAGCTTTAGACCAAGCATCAAGGCTTCATACTCAACAATATTGTTAGTGCATTGGAAATTTAATTTGTAAGAATGGTTTTCTGAATACCTGTTTCTGTGATTATGCAGGCAGACTCCTGCTCCAGCTCCTTCTTTTCTCACTGCTCCATCAAAATCCATGCTCCAGAAATATGCTATTCCTCAGTTATCACATTTTTCATCCTTGCTACCTTGATGGTTTCTTGTCCTTCTTCTTGACTAGATGTATCTTCAGCCAGCTGAGTATCTTGTTCTCCCGTGTCACCATCATTGTACAAGATAAAAGAATCCAAGTCAGAATGTGCAGAGTAAAGGGGATAATTGTGTGGTTTTTCTTGGCTACTGACCATGTATTTCATCAACGTTTCTCTGTATAGCCTTCTTTGTTGCCCGAAAACTGGGATAGTGGCATAAGACATATCTAGCTGCAGGGTTCCTCTCAACTTAGCCACCCAAGACCGGGATAGCAACATTCCATACTTTGGAGGGATGTCTACAACTACCACATCCATTACCATGCTCTTCGTAGGAATCTGAACCAAGGTGATGCATAGGTCCTTGATGAAGCCAATACATCTAAGTTTATTGGAGTCGAATGAGTGTAAATCCTTGTAAGGTCTGGTGACCTCCAGTCCCAGTTTCTCCATTACTGCTTTAGGCATCATATTGTGGGAAGCACCCGAATCCAGCATAGTGTTATGCAAGATCAGGTCATGTATGTTTAGACTGGTGTAAAAAGGAGTGACATCACCAGTATCATCTCGAGCATCTACTTCAGGTCTGAACATAAGTTCGGTTTGATCATCGGTAAGGTTCACAGTGTCTGAATGATTTGTTGATCCAATGGTTAAGGCCTTCATGCCTATGTCAGGTTCAATGGTCAGTGCTTTCATCACCTGTGAATGATAAACGTCTTTGTTCATCAACTCAGAAAGTGGGATGGGAATTTTTACTTTGGCCAATTCCCCCTCAAGGCTGAAAGGTGTAGGAGCTCTACCTTGGCTCATCAATTCTGGTTTGTCCACCAAACTCTTCTGGCTAGAAGTACTTGGTGGATTAATAGGTGAAACCTCAGGCTGTGATGATATTTTCATAATACTAAGGTTTTTCTTCGCAGGAACTTCGGCAGTACTCTTCTCAGGAATATTCTCGGCAGATGGCTCAGAGGCCTTCTTGGTTTCGACTACCTTCTTCGCTTCAATCGTCTTTTTTGGGGAACTCCCTTCTGTCTTTTTACTCCACAGATTATACTGCCGGTGTACCTCCAAAATGGAATTTTCAAATGCCTGTTGTTCTGCATCCTCCGCTTCTTCACTTACTTTTGTTTGTTTGAGAAGAAAAATTTCTTGCTCTTCTTGGGTAAGGAAGATAGCTTCGTTATCGTGGATGCCCATGAGATTTATGTGGGTATCATCCAATTCCTCGATCACTTCCTCTCCTTCATCAGCATACTTTTCTTGTAGGGGAGGTCTAATCTGTTGATCCGGACCTCTCTGCTCTCTCTGATCTCTAGGATCTCTCTGTCTGATTTGAGGAGGGTTTCTCCTAAAGTTAGGGTTCTAAACCTGAGGAGCTGGTGGGTTTTCTCTTGGAGGATTTCTATCCGACACAGTAAGTATTTCCATCATTATTTCCATTGCTCTGGACAATGAATCCAATTTGGAATTTGAGGTCGACGTGGAAGGTTCTTCTTTAATTGTGACTCTCCTTTCTGACCGCTATCGTGCCCTTTTTGCCAACAAATTGGCCTCTACACTTATTGCACTTTTCTGCATGTCTTCCAGGGTGGTAGAATTTCTTTCCCTTAGTTGGTATGACATGTCAGCGTCAAAACCATCAGGGAATTTTATCAACGCCAAACCCTGTGGAGGTTTGATTTCAACTGGGATTGTGTTGTACAGGTTATTGAAACGAGTGCAGTAATCTTGCACTATCTCACCTTGTTTTCTTTTGATATTTTCATATTCTGACAAAATTTGGAGAGGGTTTTTCTTTACCTCCCATCTGTCTAGAAAAATCCTTTGGAATGCGGTAAGGTCAAGGTCTAAGGCGGCACGCAACCCTTTATACCATTTTTTAACGTCACCTGTCAAACTTTGGGCAAACAATCTCATTTGAACGTTAGCTTCATATACTTCATGCAGATCATAATAATCATTCATTTTATCTACATGTTGTTGTGCGGTCAAAGGTCCTATTGCATCGAACTGTGGGAGTCTCGTTTGATAGTCTTGGGGCATGGAATTAAGAGGAGAAGCCAACACCAAGGGAGCATATCGAGCTGCCATGATGTGTGGAGGAGGTGGGATAACAGACTGGATTATCGGTGAGGTAGTGACTGAAGACAAGGACGTGGAGGGACTGGATAGTACTGAGGGAGTGATTTGTTGTTTCGTAGTGGGAGACAGAGCTTCAGGGGTTCAGGGTTGTAAAACGGTTGGGTCGAAAATGATTCCAGTCACAAAGCTATCGGACCATGTTCTAACTAGGCTCTGTTGGGAAAAGGTGTTAGAGTGAGGGTTTTGAAAGGTAAAAGGTTCCCTTGAAAAGGAAAGGGAATTATGCAAGGGAGTATGACTCATTGAGCCTTCAGCTATGGTCCTTTTCTTGAGTAACTGTTCTGGGTTATCTGTCACTATCGTAGGTTCTGGGTCTGGATGGGATTGAGTATAAACTTTCTTGGGAGCCAGATTTCTTTTTGATTTTTTATATATATACTTTTTAGTTTTATGAATCCGAAAATAATATGTACAAATTTTAATCAACCTCTAAACATTACTTTCTTGTCACATTTGCAATCTTTCAGGAACAAACTTTCTTTTTAGGGAAAGGAAAACGTTAAATTATAAATTTTTATATGTTCTGTTCCCCAGTGGAGTCGCCACTATGTTAGCACTTGGTAAATTTCCTAGAGGTTGACAGCAGAAGAAATCTACTAAGGTAACTTTATCCAACCACTTTTGAAGCTGGGATCTAGCCCTTCCAACTTCAGAGAGGGATCTCTCTATATGATTTAGCTATGTTTCCAATTTTAAATATTAGGCTAGGTAAAGAAATAGGTCGGTTTTGTTGTCAAAGTGTTTTTTCAAATTGGTTGAGACAGTCTACACATCCATTGGACTATGGGGTCTGTGTTTTAATAAAATATGAAATCCGAACCAGAAACACAAAGGAAAAACTTTCACAGGGAGAGATAATATAATCACTGGATTCTTCAGTAACTTAAATGATGAACAATAGAAGAGATGAGAAAGAAAATTTCAAAAAAGAAGCAGTTAAGAATTTATTTATTGAAAACACCAGAAGATAAAACACTTAAAATCTTTTGAGTCAGAAACATGGTATACGAGATAAATCCTGCAACATTCGTTACTCTTAAATATTAGATTCAGAAAACAATATGATAACAAAGAAAGAATAACATTCATCTTAGAGAGAAAAACATCACCAGCAAATACACGCAAGAATCCTGTAAAAGTGCCTCCTTTTTATTAATGGAAGATCTCTTCAAAAATATTACAGTCTGATAGTGTCAGGGTGTGAAGATCAACAACCCTCAATACTTCGAAAGGTGAAGTATTTATAACTCAAATTACAAATGATCTTGTCATTAATTACTAGGACGTGCTAAATCTATTTTTAGCCTAACTAATCTTAACAAATTTCCTAAATCTAGGAATTGCTTGATGATGTGGTGTAACCGCACGCTGATTTCTGGGTGGGTCGTTGATGAAGCCTTTGCATGACCTCATCTGACTGGACAAATGACTGGACTAGGACAGATCATCAGCTAATTGATCAGATCACAGAGTTCCTCCCATCTAAGATGACTAGGCACATTGACTTTGAGAAGTCTTCGATACACTTCGTCCATTTCTATGTACTTGACGAAGGTAGGCTTGGTGAGGAAGATGTACCGAACCTCGTGTTGGATACTGATGTCCCACTGAAGAGCGTCTAGAAACACTTTGCCGGTGATGCTCCCCTAAATGCCTGCAAACTTTGAATTGTCCTTATCCACATCGGCTAATCTCTTCTTGTAATTTGGGAGTGTCATCAATTTATCATTGATTACCTTCAGACCAAGGAGACCTTTCTTCTGTAGAGCCTCAATATTGCTGAAGAATATTTGTACCCCGAGGTCCATGGCCTGAACCTTTTCTTCCAGCTGAAGCATTAATCCTCTCTTGGTCAAAACCCTTTTGACCTAAAGGATGGTCTCTGTTTTGTCTTCAATTTTCATCTCTTCCAGCTCTTTCGTGGTCTTAGAATTGAGGAACTTGATGATCTCGTTTCCTGTGTTGGCATGTCTCCCAATTCTACTTTGATCTTTTCAATGGCCTGTTTTCTCCTCTGGACCAATTCATTCTGCTCAAACATGATCTGGATCATGGGCCATATCTCGTTCATGGACTTAGTGATGTCTGTCCATACACTCTCTTTAACCTCAGCCAAAGTCTTTCCAGCCACTATTTGCTTCCGGAGCTGTTGTAGCTCCTGCTTGAGCTGTTTTGTCACTTTCTTTTCCTTGGAGAGGTTGGTATGAAAGGAATATTTGAGTTCCTGAAGGTTCTCAATCTCCTTTTTAAGCCTGCTCATCTTTGTTTCCTACAGGTTCATTTTTTCCATGGACTTAGCCAGGTCGGCTGTCTTCTCTTGGGATGTTAATGGAGTTGCGGATGGGACTTCTGTCACTGATGTTGTGCTCACTCCTGAAATTGGAATAGCACTCAATGAAATGACTTCCATTAGCTTCAGTTTCTCTTTCTCTTTTAATATCTTCTCCATCTCAGCTTCCATTTCTTTAATCTTTGCATTCTTCTCCATGAGCAACTTGAGCATCTCATCTTTCTCTCCTTCCTTCTCTTCTATCTCCTTCGCATGTGAATCCTATGTGGGCAGGAGTTTCAGTTGTTTTCTCAAGGAGGCTATGTCGGCATTCTTCTTCTTGATCATTTCCTCAGCTGCTTTCACGTTTGAAGGATCATAACCGATCTTGAGGACGAGCTCCTCCAAAGTCTTGATCCTATTATCCTTTGCAAAGGATGAAATCTTCTCCAACTTGAGTTGTGTTTGAACATTGTTCAGGGACACCTACAATTTGGACACAGAAGTGGAAGCATGCGCCAATGTATAGAAAACCATTTCCCCTTTCTTCTTGTGCAGATCCATCTGGTTGGCCAAATGCACGTCCTTCATCTAGAATTCGAAGGTGGCCCTTTTATAATCGGTAATCACCTTTGGATCTAGTACCTATGCCTAGAAGAATGCCATATGCATTATTCCCTTCTCGGTGTTGAATTCCGATAGAAACCTATGTTTTGCAGTCAACGTCTACTTCCAGAATTGGGTGCAAGTACTGTTGGTCAGGCTCTGGTTCCTTTTCTTGATCAGCTCATACTTCTCGAAGATACTCAACTTTGGTCCCACCTTGCCTGGTTGGGTGGTCAATGGGGGATTTGTAGATTTTTCCATCACGGCTGAGGTTATGGCCTTATGGAGGCTCGAACCGAAGGGTGGCCTATCAACCTTGGTCGTTGTTGTAGATGAGGTTTCTTTTTCTCCAGTTGGGCCAGGAACTGAAATTGTCTTGGGCCTCTTAGTATGCAGCTGGAACTCTTCGGATGATACCTCTGTGACAGGCGAAGCTAAATCTTATCAAGGCCTTTCTTCCTTTGGGACCTATGGCATGGTTGTTTGAGATACAGTGGCCAGGGGATCCTACTATTGTACTTCGACCAATGTGTTGGGCTCCGAGGCTGTCTGATTTGCAAACTTCTCAACTTTGAGCTTGGACTCATGAACATATGGGATGTTTTTGTTCTTCACCCTCATCTCTGAGATGATCCCACATGGATCATAATGCCATGGGAAGCTCATGAATAACTTCATCTCCCTCAGCATCCTGTCTGCTTCTTCCCCAACACCACGATTGTTACAGATGAAGTAGCCAATCTGCCCCTTGATTCTTAGTTGTTGCTTTTTCTTCAATGAAACGAAGTGGATATCATTGGAATTTATTATCTACCTTATATATTCTAGAGAAAAAATTCGGACAGGTAGATACTTGGGTAGATTATACAGTGCCAAATCACACCCATATACTCTAATCTCGGTGTAATATTTATACAAGTACCAATCCCCGGTCTTCGTGTTGTCCGAGAGATGCAGGATTCTCTGAACTTCATCGTTTATCCGAGCCTCGGGCCTGCCGCCTAGCATACTTACCACAGGGTGGTAGAATTGGTCGATGAACTCCTTGAAATTGAAATCAGTGGAGTTGTTCTTGAGAAAGGAGGTCCATGCTGTGACTGCCTGAGGTCTACCATCTCCATCCATATTCTGCATGGAAAAGCCAAATTTATATGCCTGGAAAAAATAGAACAAGTATGCTAGTATCGACGAGTATCTAAACATGCCTTCCGTGCCGAAATTCATGAACTGTTCGTGAATATTTTCTACCAAGAATGTACTGAAGTCAAACTGGGTGGTGGGATTTTCATCGGTAGAGAAGATGGATAGAAAACCCATAATGGGTTCATCTACCCACTGATCAGAATAGTATCCTAACAAAGAACAAAGGGATGAGATGACCTGGTTTCCCTTAGTGGAGAACATGGAAGACGGATAAGGAGGATTTGTGGAGGGAAATTGAGTGTATGGGGGAAGGAAAAGCTCGAATATTTGAGCTCTTTGGGGGAAGGTCATTTTTTGGTATAATTCTATGATAATTTCCAGGTTGAAGGGAGACACAGAGTTGGCTCGGGGGATTTGCATCATCTGGTCTATGGATTCGGGCATGATGAGGAATAGGATCTCTCCAGACGAGGAGATGATAGCTCTTTGTTCAGGAATATAGTGGGCTTTACACTTGAGAGCGAACTTGGGAAAATGGTGGATCTGAGGGAAGAGGTAGAGGGGTAAATTGGACTCCCAGAGTCCAATTTCATCACTCTGGTCCAGGAAAAATTCCCTGAGCCATGACTGAAGGTATGAGAAATCAAAATCACATTGTGTATTTGTGATTAATCAGTCTTTGTCGAACAGTGGGATACTGTCCAGGTCGACAGGAGGCGGGAGAAATGGATTCTCTTCTCCTTCTACTTGTTTGGACTTTGGCGCCATTTCTGCAACAGTACCTGCAATAAAACACAATGTTAGTGGGGGCGACTGACTGTGGATGAGGAAAACGGACTGTAACAGAGAAGTAAGCGGTGAATTTCTCTGGTGCAATGGGTGAATAGCGAAAGTAAGGGGAATAATGGTAGTTTTAAGTAAATGGGGTTCAGTTGGGTGCGGGAGACAGGTCAGCTGGATAACGGATAAGTTATCTAGTAATAAATGGCCAATGGATCATTTTGAGGGTGAGATGGCGGGTGATGGTAGCTAAATGATACAAACGGGTGACGTGGTGTCTATAGATTGGAGGTAAAATTCATAGTAAGGGGCTTGCCACGAGTGAATGGGGTGAAGGACTGACAACAGTTATGGGACATGACCATTTTGGGAAAGGTGGACGGTGACGTCCAGAGATGACGACGGTAGGTCAGATAGTAGGAGATGATGGGACTTGGGACTGGTATATTGATGCCACGTATAGGAAGGGGCCTACCATAGGAAAGATTCCATTCCGCCCCCCCCCCCTCAGTTAAAAGCAGATCAGTCAAGGGGGTCCAAAAAAGAATTTGAGCCATTGATCTGAGTGCCCATTTCCTGGCCACAGATCTTTGCGTGCCTTTTATCACTCATTCTGGACCCCCCCCTCCATTAAAGGTAGAATGGACTGGGGGGTTTGGA
>ML779753.1:585422-641464 GCA_009831015.1 Picea engelmannii | reverse complement strand
TTAAAAAGAACTTGGCCATGCTTGAAAGGTATGGACCAAGTTACTATTATTGCATGGGGCTTTTATTGAAATTCTTTTATGCCCTCTTTTTTTTTTTTCTTTCTTTCTTTCCTTTTCTTTTTTTTTCTTTCTTTTTCTTTTTTCTTTTCTTTTTCTTTTCTTTTCTTTCTTTTTCTTTTTTCTTTTCTTTTTCGTTTATTTTTCTATTTCTTTTCTTTTTTTTTGAAATTATTTGCAGGATGAAAAATCATTTGTCAACAAAAACACTAGAGACAGATAATAACCTAGTCACCAGTTGATCCTATAACTTATAGGATGATAACAGGTTTAACTAGAGCCCTGCCTTACTGTTTTGGCCCCTGTCATGGAACAAATTTCCTCTCCACAAACGAATCATATACCTCTTGGTGTGTACACCTTTGGCCTCCAAGTTTCACTATTATGAGAACATGGCTCTGTTCCGCCTGTGATGGCTATCGAGAAAACCCTTAACCCTCCAGTCTATAGTTTCATAGGGAGACTGTCGAGGCTGTCAAGTTGCTATGGGTTATTGTGGCCTATTAGTTTGAATACAGACTCGCCCATTGGTCGTATGGTGGTCATACTGGTATGACATTTAGTCACTGCCTTTGTAATAATAGCGTAAACATTACATTGCCAATTGCACTTCTAAACATCACATTCACCCGCCTTATGTCAAATAACTCAGTATTTTTATTGGAAGGGCCTCTACCCTGTGTCGATTGGATGGATCGGTATGCATAGCTACCACAACTTGTTTGGTTAATGGTTGTTTTTATACCACAGTGGCGAATTTTTTATTGAAATACAATCACTAGTATTTACACTTATGATGATTTGGATGATGGATGGAATTGGTTATGAATGCTTGGTGTTTCTCACACAAGTCGCATTCTATGTATGGTGTTTTGCAAATGAAACATTGGGCATGATAACTATGGTTTTCTTGGTGTTGAATGATGATTGAACTGGATAACTATAAGAAGCATATCCACTGCATCCTTGTGTTTGTTGCTAGAATAGGCTTGAGTGTGCACATCTTGGTCAAGCACAGTGTGACTAAAAAGAAGCAACCTCATATTAATCGATAGCTCAGCACGATATACCGAATTATGTCGTGATTGTGTGTTTGTTTTGATAAATGGAAATGTTTCACTATGGAAATTTGTTAGTTGTGCATTGTGTGCAATATGGATACCTTGATTTTTTTATACTCAGGGATACCTGCAGTGCTTTAATCATGTTATTTATTTCAATTGGTCACTGGTTAAAGAAAGCGTGTTGGTGATGACAATCATGTTGGATAGGTGGCCCAACTTTTTAGTCACATTGAATTATTTGGCTTTTACAGTGACAAAACTACATTGCCTAGGCAATTTACTCCTGCATAACTTGTGTCTAAATGGTGGTTGCTGGTTGTATAATTAATTTTCAAGTCAGACGTGGCATTTGGCATCTTGGTTATTTTGTCTATTGCATATATATGTGAATGGTATCATTGCATTTTTTGATGGGCTCTATTGCAGTAATAGTGACTTCGTTATTATTTTGAAAACATGACTTTTGAGTATAGTTGTGGATTGGGGAAATGCATGGCATTAGTGGATGTTGATGATTACAGATTGGAAATGGGTATTGTTTGTTAATTGTTATAAAATGCAGAGTTTGTGAATGAAGGGAACAAAACCTCTTACAAGTATGTGGAATGCTTATTTTTTGTGATGGCAGTGTGTTGAATATTTGATTAATGGACAATGAAAGTAGACAGTAATTATTATTTGGTCATGATGATTGTTGGTTGGTGCATCTATTCTTACTGCAGAATGTTTTATGGATCTCTTCATTAATTTCATGAAAAGTAATCGCTATCCTTTCATCCCATTATCCCACTTTCCGCTAATTACAAACCCTTCACATATCCCATATTCATTTCTACACCCCCTGTTCTGATATTGATTACAACTAATAAAATTTTTGTGTTAAAGTGGATGCAAATGGAAGTGTCTTGGGTGGATTGCAATGAATTTTTATTGGTTTTCTTTACATTTGATTGTTGTTGTCATTGAGAAGTGACCATTTCTTTTCCGTTTCATTATATCATTTTTTTCCGCCCAATACAAATCCCTCACATCTCCCAGGAACCTGTTTCACCCCCCTGCTCATTGTAAATTCTAACCTTGTACAATGTCTACTGTAAACAGATATTCAAAAAAGAATAGAAAATATACAATGGAAAATACAAACATTACATAGAGATCTTTCCCATAGAAACCCAAACCGGGAAAACCAACATATATTATATTCATTCATTGTGTTACATTGTTTACAATAAAATATACATATAGGAGCCAGCGGCATCCAAAACCCTAACCCAATGACTTGGATTAGTCCAAAACCCTAATTCCTTAATAGGAAATAGAAAACCATCGGCAAAAACCATGTGCTGAAAAACCACCTAAATACATGACATGTTTCCCGAGGTAGGTGTCATGTTTCCCAAGGCTGAATTTTTGTTTCTGGGGGTGTTACCCCCGGACCCCCATGCAGGGGGATCTGCCCCCTCTAACCCCCCCTGCACGCCCGATGCATACAATTAGACACTACTGCTCGTGCAAAGAATATAATACATACCCACCATTCTCCCACTTGTTGTTTTCTTTGCACGCAAGGGGTTACAGGGTTACATAGTCAAAAATCCAGGACAACAATGCCCATGTATCCTCTACACCAAAAGAACTTCTCAGTGATCATAGATTTTGTTAATGAGTCTGCAACATTATTCAAAGTTTCCACCTTCATCAATGATACTTTCTTTTCTTCAATCATGTCTCTCACAAAGTGATATTGAACATCAATGTGCTTTGTCTTTGAATGATAAGCAAGGTTCTTTGCTAGAAAAATTGCACTTTGACTGTCACACTCTATCCTTACATCTTGTTGTACCAACACAATACCTGAACACAATCTTTGTAACCATATTATTTCCTCACTTGCATGAGTGGCTGCCAGTATTCAGATTCTGTAGTTGAAAGTGCCACTACAGCCTGTCTTTTTCTCATCCAACTTATTGCTCCTCCAAACAGGTTAAACACATCCCCGCTTGTATATCTCCTATGATCCAAATCTCCAGCCCAATATGCATTCAAAAAGCCATGTATATCGACCACTCTATCTAATCCCGGTATTCCTTCATAGCACAATCCATAGCTAGGAGTGCCACGCAAATATTTGAAAACCCATTTTACTATTGTCCAATGCTCCTTCCCAGATAACATGCAGTACCCACTGCCTCTACCCATAATTCTTGCCCTAACTCGACACCATTGAGCATGCACCTTGATTTTTCCATCAGTGTCCTTTTCATCCTTTCTGCAGCTCCATTATGCTGAGGTGTATATGGAGTAGTCTTCTACCCTTCTATACTGCACTTCTTATAGAATTCTTCAAATTCATTCCCACGAAACTCTCCACCATTATTTGTTCTCACAACTTAATTCTTTTCTCTACTTGATTCTCAACAAGAAACTTAAACTCTTTAAACCTATCAAATACTTTAGATTTATTCCCGAGGAAATATATCCAATTTTTCCTCAATAATTCATCTATAAATGAGACATAGTACACAGATTTTCCCAATGATGGGACCGACACAGGTCCAAAAACATCACTGTGAACTAGTTGTAAAATTCCTTCTGCCCTCGTTGCACTAGAGGGGGATCTTATCCGATTCTGCTTCCCATATAGACAATGTTCACAAAAATCAAAATCCAGAGAGAAGTTAGACATACCTTCAACCATACCTTTACCACGTAATAGTCGAAGACCCTTCTCTCCGATATGCCCCAGTATTTGATGCCACAACATAACCTTTTCTCCAGAGACTGCAGGAGTTCTTTCTTCTTCAAATCCAATATCAAGAACACTGGAGATATTACACCCATCACTAATAGTGCTTCCTAGCATCTTATACAGAGTTCCAAACCGAACTCCCTTCATCAACACCATTTATCCTCGAACCATCCTGCAAGTTCCCTTTTCAAAAAAAAAATTTACCCCTGCATCTTCCATTTTTCTTACAGAAATCAAATTTCTAGCCATACTTGGGATGTGTAGAACACCAGGTAGTGTTCTAATCCTTCCATCTATGAGTCTCAACTTGACCCTTCCTCTTCTTATGATTTTGGTTGTCGAATCATTACCTAAGAAAACATTACCTCCATCATACTTTTCATATTCGCAGAACCACTCCCTATAGGGAGTCATATGAAAGGATGCACCATAGTCAATCAACCATGCCTCTTGATCTGCATGTGTTCTTGAAGAGGTGAAGTACACATCCCCTCCTTTTTCCTTGGAGGTCTTTTCTTCTATCGAAGAAGATTCTTCAGATCCTTTCTTTTTCTCAACTTTGGATCTACACTACTTCTTGTAGTGCCCTTCTTTTCCACACCTCCAACATACCCTTACAAACTTTCTAGGATATTTTGATCTATCCTTAGACTTAGATATCCCACTCAATAAATTAGATCTATTTCTTTCCTAGGAACGTCCTCATGCAAATAATGTGCTTGTGCTATGTCCTTCCATATTCTTTTGTCTCATCTCCTTTGACAACAAGGATGAGACCACTTCTTCAAACTTCAAATAAGTTGTATTACTACCTATGGCCACAACCAGACTATCCCATGAGTCTGGTAAAGAACACAACAAACTGATACATTTATCTTCATCTGAAATTTTAATCTCAACAGATACTAACTGACTTACCACAGTATTGAAGGCGTTCAAATGCTCTGCTACCGAGTCTCCATCTCTCATCCTCAATTTATACACCTTCTTTCTCATGAATAGTTTATTTACCAAGGACTTAGACTGATACAACTTCCCCAAATTTTCCCATAAATCCTTGGTTGTAGCTTCCTCTCACACATTCAGTAATAATGAATCAGAGAGACATAGTCAGATTGCGCTCTTTGCCTTTTGATCCATCCTTTTCCAGTCATTTGCAGAAGTTCCTGTAGGTGCAGTACCTGGATCTACCATGATCCACTGATATTTGTCCACCAAAAGATCTTCCATCTTGAGATTCCACAACTCAAATATTTTCCCATTAAAATTCTCGATCTCCATCTTCGAATTGCTTACCATTTTTTTTCACCTGAAAAACAATACCACAAATCTCCCACTATAACAAGGCTTATCACAGTCCCGAGCCAAACCCTTGACCACAAAGGCGTCCCCCTGAAGCCAATAAAGATATGATACCAAATGTAAATTTTAACCTTGTACAATGTCTATTGTAAATAGATATTTATAAAAGAATAGAAAAGATACAATGGAAAATACAAACATTACACAGAGATTTCCCCCCTGGAAACCCAAACTGGGAAAACAAGAATATATTATATTCATTCATTGTGTTACATTGTTTACAATACAATATACATATAGGAGCCAACGACATCCAAAACCCTAACCCAATGACCTGGATTAGTCCAAAACCCTAGTTCTTTAACAAGAAATAGAAAACCATCAGCAAAAACCATGTGCCGAAAAAACCACTTAAATACAGGACACTACTACTCGAGAAAAGAATATAACACATACCCAACACTCGTTGATTAACAATAAAACAATTTGTATGGATTGGATTGCATGAGTGTGATACATTCTAAGCCAAATCTATTTCATATTTGTAAGAGTTGTCATGTATGGTTATTTAAAAGACTATTTGCTAATTGATCAGGCATGCAGGATGAGTTTTTTTAATTGAGGAAGCCATGGCTGAGGACACAAAGGTAGAGGTAACTGGAACCGAGGCCCAAGAAGGCCCAGGTTTTCCATACATTTTGACGCCGACTCAAAAGAGCTTGGCCAATTGTTTCATGTTGTATTCTTTAATTGGATTGGTTAGGGAATAGTCCAACCTAGGCTTGAAAGGCCTCGTTTCCAAGCCCCTCAAGCCCCCAGTATCCCTGTACCTCTTAATGTCTCCTTACAACCTGAGGTCCCTGAAAATGATGGGTGGCAGGAGATTGTTCATCCGACAGTCTCCCATCATCGTGGCTAGCCCAACTTGTTTTTACCTGCTCCTCCTCCTTTGAACCCCATTGTTCAAGATTCCCCTAACCACTTGCCAGTGAAATATTCCCATGCTAGCAAGATATTGAAGACTGAAGCCCTCCATGCACTTGATAAAGGAAAATACATTGATGCCCCTTCCTCACCCTCCAATGACTCTAACAAATCTGTGTCTTCCTGGATGCATTTGAGGAACGATTGTTCCCACGTGATCAGTGAGATTAAGCCTATGGGCTCTGCACAACCTAAGGCGAATTCAGGAAAATCAAGAGGTGACAGGAATAACCAAGAAAATGTTGCATCGTAGACTGGGAAATATGGCTTTTGAGTTTTATGTTATCTATTGTTTTATGACAGTTTACCTCATGGATCTTTGGACACTATGTTTTATTTTGGATATATGAGTATTAGTTTTGAAATAATTTCAAATTTCATGAACTAAAATTGCCAGAAGTAACTATGTTTATGGGATACACAAGGAGGTGTGTTTGCTTAAATAATGGTTATGTTATGATTGTTATGATTGTTATGCTTGTTATGAACTAAATAGAGTCACAAGGGGTCCCACCTACTAGTTATTATTTATTTATGACCCTTATTATGATTATTACTTCTGCCCCCCAAACTAAAAGTTAGTTGAGTCTTTAATTAACTTAACTAATGAGTTGGTTCAACTACCTCAACCAATTCTAATTTGTTAAAAGAAAAAGGAAAGGGAGGAACAAGAGGAGGATAGAAGAAAAAGCATGCTAAGGTTTTCTCTTTGAGTTTATGTTGAGATAGTTCAGTTTTCATTGATTCATATATTCATCAGAGCCTAATTTTCTTTTATGATAGAAATCTCTTATTGTAGACAACAATATTCAGGGTTGAATCAAATCATCCAAAAAATTGTTTTTCAGAGGTGTTTATCTATCTTTGATAGTCTGTGTAGACTTGTTTGTTTGTGAATTAATTTTCATGACTGACAAAGGCTATTGTGTAGAGTCAAGTGGGCAACAGTCTGTGACAAGCTCATCCAGATTTTAGAGTTTAGTTTCGGTTTTCTATCAGAGGTCCTTTTGTATGTTCCATTGGGGATGTCTAAGTTTGAATTTGGTCCAAGATTTATGTATTAGATTTTGTGAAGAAAATGACTCTTGATGAATTGGAATGAAATAAAGTATTTCTTTATGTCTCATCTATCTTGATTATCATATTGTTGTCTTTACTTCTATTCTTACATTTATTTCAGCAACTGTTATATTCAGAAAATTACATAAAAAGTGATTTTCCAGCAAGTTTTTTGTTGATAAAAGACTATCCTAAACACTTGTAATTAATACGTGTGAGTTAGGATGTTATTTTTGTTGGCTATAAACATAGGGTGATATTTCCGTCTACTTTTCTTTAGCCAAGTAAAGTCTGAAAATGCTTGAGTAAGATCAATTCATATATTTTTGTCAACATTTATTTAGAGACCATATTGGGGAGATCTTTGATATCTCTCTGGTTAATTTTTATACTCGATTTTCATCGATACATATTTCTTTTTCTATTTTTTATTCTTTAACTATTTGTCTAATCATGATTGTTCTTGTTGCAAGGTGGCCCAATCTTGAGCCCAATCTCCAAGACTAGACCAACATTGCTTTGAACCCGTTTCCTATTATTTTAGACACTGCTAGGACCCGTGCTGAGCTTAACCATTCTTGGGCAGCAATTGAACAAGATATCAGTGTTCAAGAACAATTGGAAGCCAGACGTAGGCAACCTAGAAATCAACAATAACCCTTTGTTTCTTCAGTTTTGCCCTTTCTTTCATGTCCTTATATTCTCGTGCTTATAGAAGAAGAAGGGGCTTGTCACCCGAAATCAATCCTATTGCTGAAATAGGAAGAAGAAACGTAGTGTTATCTTTCCAACAAAGTTCTCTAAGGAGGAATTTATCTGATTCATCCAGCTCATCTTTATTTTCCTCATCTATCATCCACAATATGGCATCTAGTGGAGGCTTTGGTGGCACAAAAAGTGCTCCCTCTTCCCAATATTCATCGCCGTCAGTGATCGATAGCTTATATAGCCACCATATCCCTGTCCAATCTACCACTAATCCCACCAAATTCATCAAAAAGTATGGGATTTTTTAGTTCAAAGAAGATGCCACAACCACACCATGGCATGTGTCCTCTCCTCTTAACCTAGCACCTGCTACTCGCCCTCTTCCAAAGTTTAAGGAGAATTTACCGAAGTTTTCAGGGAATAACATTGTCAGTACAAATGAACACCTAGTGGCATTTTCAAATGCTTTTCATAACATAGGGGCTAATGATAATGACACTTGCATGCACTTGTTCATCAATTCCTTGGAAGGAAAGGCTGCGACCGATTTCTTTGACCTTCCCCCTAAGATCCTATCTACTTGGGAGGAGTTAATCTATTGGTTCTAATCCACTTATGGGAAATCCAAAATCCCTGCAGAGAAGTTAAGGGAATACAATAACATCACTTATAAACATGGTGAGACCATCAAGTATTTCAACTTGCGTTTCACCAAGTTGTACAATCAAATTCCCGAGCTTATCCACCTATAGAACGAAGACAATTTCATGCATTATTATAATGCATTGCCTTCTCCCTACCGTCATATGCTTGAGGAAACATCCATTGATAATCTCAGCTCAGCCCTGCATACTTTCTCAGAGTATGAAGAACATCTTGAACAAACTGGTCTACCCCAGGGAGAATTGGTTAGACAGACAAACATGTCCACTCTCTTATAGATAGTACAAGATATGAACAATCGTATGATAGAATTTGAGTGGAAGGGTATGGTATCCCCTCTCAACCCTAGAGCCTCATCTTCTTATGCACCCCCTTTTAGAAATCCGGTTGAAAAAAAAAATCAACCTAAGGCTATCCTGCCTCAGAGTTGGTATAAATTTTGTGAGGAACACCACGAAGAAACCATGTGTGAAGTAAAGAAGAGTGTCATATATAATATCTTTGGTAAAATACCAGAAGCTACTATCATTGTCCTATATTTTTCCTAAACAAAAGATGACATGGTCATCAATACTAGGAACAAAGCCTATGCCCCTAAAGGCAAATTTGACCCTCCTCGCAGTTCTTCTAGCCCGAGTTCATCCTCAACCACTACTGTGCTCTAGGTTCCTAAGGCTCCCGAGAATCAAAGAATCACTCCCTCTCCCCCCTCTTCCAAATACAATATCCTGAATCAGCTGGCCAACATCAAAGCAAATGCAACCCTTTTAGACATGGTTGTTGTCCCTGAAAAACAGATGTATCTGAAACAATTCATGGAAGGAAAATCTTTCGTTGTAGCCAATATTTTAAAAGAGGTAGACGAAGAGGGTTGTTCTGTAAATAAAGTTGGTGTACATAACTTTATATACCCTAAACAAATCCCCCTTTTTATATTTCTGTAAAGATCATGGATAAAATTTCCCATTGTTGCCTCATTGATGGTGGTTCGGGCCCCAGTGTGATGTCGAATATTATTATGAAAGAGCTAGGCTTGTCTTGTACAAATGAAAACTCCCGAAGCATGCTCTCCTATAATAGTCTACAACAAATAACCATAGGAAATATTAAATATGTAACCTTGGTTTTATGTGCTCATCCTGAGATAAGGACAACCCTCAACATTCAGGTGATTAATATGTCTGTAAGAAATTATTCAATTATCTTGGGAAGAGATTGGAAGTCCCTAATAGGTGGATACCTTTCACTCAACGGGACACATTTATCCATTCCTAGGAATGGTAATAATATTATAGTCCTTAGAGAGGGAATAATTTCACCCTACATAGAGAATGTTCTGCAATCTAGCATGAACTATATCGAAGAAGACCTAGGAGTGTATTCCATCTTCGCTGAAGAGGATAATATTCCTTTGGAAAGAATTGATTTAGATGATGATTTATGGAATATGCACTTTGATGGTTCATGCTCTAGTGAACGAAATGGGGCTGGAATTACCTTGGTTTTTCCTACAGGAAAGATTTATAATCTGTCCTATAGGTTAGAGTTTTCTTGTTCGAACAATGCCCCTGAATTCAAAGATTTATTATTAGGCATTGAGAACACCTTTAATCTTGGTTGTGGTCACCTTTTAGGTTTCAGAGATTCTGAGCTTGTTGTGAACATAATACGTAA
This sequence comes from Picea engelmannii, assembly GCA_009831015.1. Classification (NCBI taxonomy): domain Eukaryota; kingdom Viridiplantae; phylum Streptophyta; class Pinopsida; order Pinales; family Pinaceae; genus Picea; species Picea engelmannii. The sequence goes on along the minus strand of ML779753.1, from coordinate 631,204 downwards.
GTTATTCTCTTCTAGCAATGAGATAATGGAACAATACTCCCAAAATGTTCAGGAACTTGTCTCAAACCTTCTATCTTTCAACATCACTCATGTGAAGAAGGATTTGAATTCAATGGTTGATCGATTAGTTGTCTTTGCAGCTTCTCCTAATCAACAACTTTTACCTCATAGGCCTGATTGTGCTTTTCAATCTCTACATCATTCATATATTCCTAACCATGTAGGATCTTGGAAGGCCCTCCCCGATTATGAGAGCATTTGTTCTATCATCCAAGATGAACCTATTAAACCCAAGGAAATTATATCCATGGAAAATAATATGATTCCTGAGGGCTTGACTCCTCTTGAGAGTTCTTTTTCATTGAGTGTTAGAGGCAATACATAAAAAAAGAAGGAAGAGGAGTTAAAACAAAAGGTGGTTAAAACCATCCCCGTGAACGTTAGGACACATGGATCTTCAAAGAACATTAAAATAAAGGTCTAGGGTTTTGATAAATAAGAGACGAGGTTTGTCAAGTTACTTGGTGGATTTAAATTTTTTTTTCTTGGTTTAATGTGTACCTTCATGGTTTTGATCCAGGTCTTGTTCAACGTACTATGAAACCAGCTAGGAAAAAACAAAGGCTTGTTAACTCTGCACTGAAGGCAACCTTTCGAAGGGAGTCAAGAGATTTCTTAAGGACCGAAATGCTTTTTTTAGTCCACCCTAAATGGTTTTCCAATTGGGAACCTGCTTCAAAGACCTTTGAAAATTTTAGAACCTGCATTAGTATTCGAACTTTTAGATAATCAATTCTGAGAAACCCTTTTCCTCCTCTCAGTGTGGAAATGTTTCTGCAATAGGTTGCAGAGTCACAGTTAGAGCCCTTACTTGACAGTTTGTCTGGTTACAGTAAAATCAAAGTAGAAGGGGAAAATATTCACAAAACCACTTTTATTGCTAATTGTGATACTATTCCTTACAACTTCCATCCCTCTGGATTATTTGATGCAAGTACCACCTTTAAAAGGCCTATGCACACAAATTTCGATGAATTGGTTAGTGTCCATGCTTATCTTGATGATTTAATCGTATGCGTCAAAGGGCTGATAATTACACCATAATTTCAAGTGTTGGGTCATTTCCATATTACTGTTGTATTGGATACTAACTCAGAAATTGTAAGGGAATTAAAGAGACAATGGTTTTCCTACAACACTAACAGTCCTCACTTGAAGTATTGCGAGGGACCATCGTGAAAGGTTTTTATACCGATTAGATTTTCTGTATACTAGTAGCTTAGCTCTACTTTCATTTTTTTTTTCTTATGTTTTCCGCTTTACAGTACTTTGATTTATGCTTTCTAAGTTGAGTTTTATTTTCTTGTTGCATTTTATTTATGTTTTTTACTGCTGCTATTTTAAATTCTTCATTATTACTTCTGTTGCATTTTTGTCTTTATCATCTTTTAGCATTTGGTCAAGGTAAAATGTTGGGAAATTCTGCCACAGTGACACTCTTGCAAAGCATTGTTAGTCAATAAAAAAAAATCTTACACAACTGTTATGATGTCTCCCCTGAAGGGCCCTTGAAATTGTTACATAATTCTACTGTTGTCTTACAAGGAATTGGTTATTCACGCTTCTTCTTTCCATTTCTTCATCCATTGAGATCTTAAGATAAATTATATAAGTTTTCCTCCTTGAAGGTTAAGAGCATATTACAGTCAAATGATTATGCATAGAATGGTAAAATCCCTCATACTTAACACTTTTCATGAGTTATTCCCAAATTCCCAGTCATCTTTCCAATAAATCTGCTCACTTCCCCCTGTTGCATAATCATTTGATTGATGTATTCTTGAGGTTACTTCTCTTGGTCTATGAAACCATGAGTTATGAGTTCTAAATCTATTGAAAAAAAATATTCCTATGGAGTTTTCAGTTTGTTGACAATTAAAAAATGTCAATGTAGTTTCACCCGCAAATTATTGCTAAAGAATATTACTATAAAAACTAAATAATACTAGTAGGTGGGACCCCCTTGAACTATTGGAGAGAAGATTTGTTCATTTTGATGTTGATGTGATGTGCGACACATGGTTGATGGAGATCTTGTTGTTATTGGTTATAAATTTATCTTATGAAGGGTTGATTCCTTATGTTACTGCAGCCTATGCTATTCATTAATGTCATTGATGTCTATTCTTATTGCACCTGCATAACAAACATGTTAGTAAAGTTACATGAAGGTCAGTTTTGAGAGAGGAAAATGCTAGAACAAATGTAAGGGAAGGGGACCTAGTTCGGCAATATCACACATGAATGACTTAAAAGAAATGAGAAACAATTGCAAAAGAAGATTTAAAATCTAGCCTAACTATCCTACATGCATGTAAATACTTGGTGATTATAGTTGAACCCTAGCTAGAAAGAAAATGGCTATCGGTTTGTGTTGAATTACATGTTTTATATGCATATGGTTGAAATGTGGTGGCGTTTTTGGAAAAGTAATATTGCAAATGGTTATGCAATGGTTAGTGGAATTATGTAGCCGATATGGTGATCATGTTATTGGCTTTTAATATGGTGATGTTTTCGATACATGGTTTGATTAATGGTTAATGGAGAATTTGTTGGCATGTATTGTTGAGTTAATGAGATGTGGGTGGAGGCGACGTGAATTTACTAGACGTCACCTTTACTCTTTCCATTGGCCACCACCCTAGTTAGGTTATTGTTCGATCTTGCTGCTGTGTATATGCTCCAGACATTTTGGATGGTGAAACCGCTCGACCAACTCTAGTCTTAAGGAATTCGATTAATAGGTATGTCCTCTTTTAGGCCATTCTTGACTTTGCTCTGGTTATGAAATGATTATTGGCTCAGTTGTATGGGTTTTTGTTTTTCCTAAGCATTGCAACTGTGTGAAATTTTAGTTCTTGAATGAAGAGTGGATGGTTCTGCCTGTAATAATTTTGAGTTTGTCGAAGTTGTTGGTCTCCCGAGTGATAGTTATTTGTTATCACCGTTGTCTAGTTGAAGGGTTTTTGTTTAAATTTTGGCTAGATAGTTTCATTCATGCACTGTCACTAAATACAGTCTCTGGCTTCTTGGGTTTAACTAGAGCCCTGCTTTCCTATTTTGGCCCTTGTCATGGAACTGTTTCCTGTCCACAAACGAATCATAGCCCTCTTGGTGCGTACAACTTTGGCCTCGAAATTTCACTATTATGAGAAGTTGGCTCTGTTCCTCCTGTGATGGATACTGAGCAAACTCTTAGCCCTCCAATCTGGAGTTTCATATGGAGACTGTCGAGCCTGTCAAGTTGTTGTGAGTTATTTTGGCCTATTACTTTGAATACAGACTCCCCCATTGGTCGTATGGCAGTCATGTTGGTATGGCATTTAGTCATTGCCTCTGTAATAATAGCGTAAACCTTACATTGTCAATTGACCTTCTAAAGTTTATAGTCACCTGCCTTATGTTAAATAACTAAGTATTTTTATTGGAAGGGCCTATGCCCCATGTCGATTGGATGCATGGGTATGCATAGCTACCACAACTTGTTTGGTTGGTTGTTTTTATACCATAGTGGTGAATTTTTGTTTGATATAAAGTCACTAGTATTTACATTTATGATGATTTAGATGATGGATGGCATTGGTTACGAATTCTTGGTGTTGTTTACACAGGTCGTGTTCTGTGTATGGTGTTTTGCAAATGAAACATTGGGCATGATAAATATGGTTTTCTTGGGGCCGAATGATGATTGAACGGGATAACTATAGGAAACATATCCACTACATCCTTGTGTTTGTTGGTTGAATAGGCCTAATTGTGCATAGCTTGGTCAAACACGATGTGACTAAAATGAAGAAATCTCATATTAATCGATATCTTAGCATGATATACTAATTTATGTAGTGACTATGTGTTTGTTGTGATAAATGGAAATGTTGCACTATGGAAATTTGTTAGCTGTGCACTGTGTGCAATATGGATAGCTTGTTTTTTTTTATACTCAGGGATACCCACAGAGTTTTAACCATGTTATTTATTGCAATTGACCATTGGTTAAAGCATGCATGTTGTTGATGACAGTCATGTTGGATATGTGGCCCAGTTGTTTAGTCACATTGAATTGTATGGTTTTTACAGTGACAAAACTACATTGCCTGGGCAATTTACTCCTGCATAACTTGTGTCTAAATGGTGGTTGTTGGTTGTATAATTAATTTTCGTGTTAGGCATGGCATTTGGAGTCTTGTTTATTTTGGCTGCTGCATATATATGTGAATGGTATCATTTCATTTTTTGATGGGCTCTATTGCAGTAATAGTGACTTCATTATTATTTTGAAAACATGACTTTTGCGTATAGTTGTGGATTGGGGAATTTCATGGAAGTGGTGTATGTTGATGATTACAGATTGGAAATGGGTATTGTTTGTTAATTTTTATAAAATGCAAAGTGTGTGAATGAAGGGAACACAACCTCTTACAATTATGTGGAATAATTACTATTTGTGATGGCACTGTTTTGAATATTTGGTTAATGGACAATGAAAGTAAACAATAATTGTTATTCGGTCATGATGATTGTTGGTTGGTGCATCTATTCTTACTGTAGAATGTTTTATGGATAACTTGATTAATTTCATGAACAATAATCGTTATCCTCCCTTCCCATTATCCCACTTTCCGCTAATTACAAACCCTTCACATATCCCATATTCATTTCTACACCCCTTGCTCTGATATTGATTACAACCAAGAGAATTTTTGTGTTAAAGTGGATGGAAGTGGTAGTGTCTTGGGTGGATTGCAGTGAAGTTTTATTAGTTTTCTTTACAGTTGATCATTGTTGTCATTGAGTAGTGACCATTTATTTTCCCTTTCATTATATCATATTTTTTTCCCAATACAAATCCCTCACATCTCCCAGGACCCAGTTTCACCTCTCTGCTCATTGATTAACAATAAAACAATTTGTATGGATTGGATTGCATGAGTATGATACATTTTGAGCCAAATCTATTTCATATTTTTAAGATTTGTCATGTATGGTTATTTAAAATACTATTTGCTAATTGATCACGCATGCAGGATGAGTTTTTTTAGTTGAGGAAGCCATGGCCGAGGAAAAAAAGGTAGAGATAACTGGAACCAAGGCCCAAGAAGGTCCAAGTTCTTCGTACACTTTGACGTTGATTTAGAAGAGCTTGGTCAATTGTTTCATGCCAAATTATTTAATTGGATTGGGCAAGGAATAGTCCAACCTAGGCCTAAAAGGCCACCTTTCCAAGCCCCTCAAGCCCCCGGTATACATGTACCTCCTCATGTCTCCTTACAACCTGAGGTCCCTGAAAATGATGGGTGGCAGTAGATTGTTCACCCGATAGTCTCCCATCACCGTGGATGGCCCAACTTGTCTTTGCCTCTTCCTCTGCCTTTGAACCCCATTGTTCAAGCTTCCCCTAACCACTCGCCAGTGCAATCTTCCCATGCTAGCAAAAGATTGAAGACTGAAGCCCACCATGCACTTGATAAAGGAAAATCCATTGCCACCCCTTCCCCACCCTCCAATGACACTGACAAATATGTGCCTTCCTAGATGCATTTGAGGGATGATTGTTCCCACGTGATTAGTGAGATTAAGCCTAAAGGCTTTGCATAGCCTAAGGTGAATTTAGGAAAATCAAGAGGCGAAAACAGTAATCAAGGAAATGTTACATCACAGACTGGGAAATATGGTTTTTGATTTTTATGTTATCTATTGTTTTATGACAGTTTACCTGATGAATCTTTGGACACCATGTTGTATTTTGGATATATGAGTATTATTTTTGGAATAATTTCAAATTTCATGAACTAAAATTGCCAAAAGTCACTATGTTGATGTGAGACACAAGGAGGTGTGTTTGCTTAACTAATGGTTATGTTATGATTGTTATGATTGTTATGAACTAAAGGGAGTCATAAGGGGTCCCACCTACTAGTTATTATTTATTTATGACCCTTATTATGATTATTACTTCCANCCCCCCCCCCCCCCCCCCTAACTAAAAGTTAGTTGAGTCTTTAATTAACTTAACTAATGAGTTGGTTCAACTACCTCTACCAATTCTAATTTGTTAAAAGAAAAAGGAAAGGGAGGAACAAGAGGAGGATAGAAGAAAAACCATGCTAAGGTTTTCTCTTTGAGTTTATGTTGAGATAGTTCATTTTTCATTCATTCATATATTCATGACATCATAATTTTATTTTATGATAGCAAGGCCTTATTGCAGAAAACAATATTTAGGGCTGAATCAAATCATTCAGACAATTGTTTTTCAGAGGTGTTGATCTATCTTTGATAGTTTGTGCAGACTTGTCTGTTTGTGAATTAATTTTCATGACTGACAAAGGCTATTGTGTAGAGTTGAGTGACACACATTATGTGGCAAGATGATCCAGCTTTTAGAGTTCAGTTTTGGTTTTCTATCATAGGTCCTTTTGTATGTTCCATTGGGGATGTCTAAGTTTGACTCTGGTCCAAGATTTATGTATTAGATTTTGTAAAAAAAATGATTCTTGATGAATTGGAATGAAAAAAAGGACTTCTTTATGTCTCATCTATATTGAATATCATCTTGGTGTCTTTACTTCTATTCTTACAATTATTTCAGCAAGTGTTATATTAAGAAAATTACATAAAAAGTGATTTTCCAACAAGCTTTTTGTTGATAAAAGAGTAGCCTAAACACTCGTAATTAATACTTGTGAGTTAGGATGTTATTTTTGTTGGCTATAAACATAGGGTGAAATTCCTGTCTACTCTACTTTAGCCAAGTAAACTTTGAAAATGCTTGAGTAAGATCAATTCATATCTTTTCCTCAACAGAGTACAAAGGCAGATGGGGGGATTAAATATTGATAACTAGGGAGCTTCCAGTTCAATAAAGAATGAAGAATTCAAACCTCAAGCAAATTAGAATAAAATGATGAGAGCGATATTTTTTAAAGGAACCATACCTGACATAAAGGTTGACCTTGTGGCGACGTTGAAAACTAAGAAAATAATTTAAATTTCACAGTTGAACATAACCATCAAACAAATGCAAAATGAGATAACTAGGCTAAAAAGGGGAGATAATTACGTGTTGAACCCAAGAATTCCAATTCTCGAGCAAAGGAGGAACCATCCCCCTAAAAACATAGTGAGGTTTGAGGATACTGATAACCCATAGAGACCAAGGGTTCCCAGAAAGCCTACTACAAATGCGGTTTTTCTGGATGATGTCTATGATGAGTAATTATTTTATAAAGAAAATTATAACTTACCTAATGAAATCTATGAAACTATGAAGATGGACGGATGCGAGACGTCGATGTGTATATTTGGAGAGGGCGATAACAATCGCAAATCTCAAGAATACGTCACCCATATGAGAGGGTTTGTAAATAGACCAAAAAAAATCAAAGGTTTGTAAATAGACCAAGAAAATGTCACCCATATGAGAGGGTTTGTAAACAAACCAAGAAAACATTGCCCAAAAACGTAGACAAGACTCAAAATCTCTGGATTCATGAAATAATCAAAGGTTGAAACCTTCAACACTTAGAAAATATCCCATGTCAAGGAAGGAGTGAAAGCTCAAGAGGAGGAGAACAACTGTCGTTGGATTGGCACTGGGAGAGAAAATTTGGACTACCGAATATATGTCTAGGAACAAAGGAGAGTGCATAAGGGAAGAATAGATCTAGGCCATCAGATATAGCATAGAGGACCGCAGCCATTGGATCGAGGGTGAAACATGGAAAATATCCACATCCATCGTGGATTTGGACACCAAGACAACGAAGTTGAAGACCGAAGAAAAACCGTGAAAGGAAAATCACCGATTTAATCAGGGTTTTCCATCGAAGAGGACACGTGGTGAGTGGTCAACATTTCACTGACTCACCATTGGAAGGAGTAAAAGGGAATATAACCAAGAACTCACGAGGTTCGAAAGAGTGAAAGGATTTGGACCGTCGGATCATAGGAGGATCTGGACTGTTGATCCTCAATAGAGGCTTTCGGAGTTTCGAACTTCGAAATTCCAAGGGGGAAAGGTTGGAGTTGCATCACAACTTCACAAAGAGAAAAATCCTGAAGCACTCGAGGATAAGCCCTAGGTCATAGGACAGGGTCATATGGAGGGAAATCAAGGGAGGAGCTAACATGAGTTAAGCCCCATCACAATTTTGGCAACAGGGAGTTGGAAGGATAAGGGGTCAACCCTTTCCCATCGCAGATACGTGAAATGCGACGAGCAACTTTTGGGTTCAGTCAGTGATCACAAATGGTTATCATGTGGATAAAGGATAAGGAAGGGGCTAGAGCTCGTTAACCCTTTTCAGTGTTTGTCATTTTGAAGGACAGGGACCTGGGGTGCTTTGCATTGAAATCCCTGAAGTCCAGATTTGTGAAAGGTGCCTATTGGCGTGGCCTGAGGTCATAGTGTCGTGGTCACGTGGAGGTGAATCTTGCACCTTGTGCATGTTTGCGCAGGTGGGGCTTCTTAAGAACCTGTGGATTTGATTCAAGGGTTCCAACAGGGAACCAAAGGAGTCGCTTTAGCTCATCAATGGAAGAACAATCCTTGACCGGGAGGTCGACGGGCCCTGTTGAGACAGAGGTAGGGAGTCTTCACCAAAGTGGTATCAGAGCCCAATTTTTTTTTTAAATTCTATAGCAGAGAGTATATGAAGAGACTACTCTAATATAGATCATCAAGTGGTATCATAACATGTCGCAGAATACTCTCAGTCGCAGAGTACACTACCGATTTTCAAAGAGGGAAGATTGACAGAGAAAGATGGCCACTGAAGTCCATAAGTGTGGTCAAGATAAGGGCCACCAACATAGGAGCGCAGTGAAGGATAAAGAACTCACCAAGATAAGAGAAAGTATGGAGAAGCTTCCATTTCAAATGAAACAGAGTGCTAAGGCACATTGGGTGTATGAATGGCCCATAAAAAAAAGAGTGAAGTGGCCAGTCAAGAAATTGTTGGCTAGAGGACAATGAAAGATGTTAAAAGGATGGCTAAGGTATGTTGAAAGCCTCAAATATGAAGAGGAAGTGGTTCAAATATATGAGCCAGAATCTGGGAGAAATATCAGTGATGATGAGAAGAAGAGATCACTTGATCTCATAGACTGTCAGGTGAGCAACGCAGAAATCCCAAATTTCTAGGCGGGCAAAATGAAAGAAATGGGATTGTCTAATAGTCTCATGAACTCAGAGGTGAGTTCGGATCAGCGAGAGGAGATGATAAAGGAGGGTCATAAATTCAATCTGATCATTGGGAAAATTGAGATATTCCTTCCAAGTAGCCCAGTGGAGGCCAACAAATGTGTTGCAGATACAACAACAGCAGAAGGGAAGACGACATAAACTTTCAAAGAGGAGTAGATGTTGATATCTTCACCATAAGAATGAGAGCATGCAAACAAGGTGCTCACTCCATGGGAGTTGGAGTTAGATATTATAGAGGATTGGTTTAACCATCCAAAGCCAGTGGATGACTTCCATGAGCAGATAGTCATGGATATTTTGGGAGAAGAGAATTTAGAGAAATTGCTCAAAAATTTCAGCCAAGGAGCTGAATAGATGATAACTGCAACACTGAAGCCTGTTGTTATCACCATAACAATTTTCAAATCAAGATCCAAATTTTAGAAATTTAGCAAAATGCTATATCACTGTGGAAGCATGATATTTTGGAGGACCTGTCTATATCCAACGACATATAGACAAATATAGTGGAGCTGCAAAAGGTATAACTTGACGGACCATTAATCTTGAAGAAGCCTAGATCAACAACTAAGGCACATATCAGGGAATGAAGCAATGTGAAAGATAATTATTCGAAGGAGGGCCGACGAAACCATTATGGTTTCGTTCGTGGATGCGTGGCGACACCAGAGGTACATCGGGGTGAAAAGAGGTCTACTCAAAACCATTTTTTCCAACCCCCTATATCAGAATTTGATGGTGTTATCACCTGTTGATTTGCATTTTATTTTTCCAAAGAAGCTTGTCCTTGTGTTATCTTTCCACTCATATTTTAAAATTTTTTCACTAGCTTCTTCAAGTTCCCATCACCTAAATCCTTCACCCAATGGATCATCCAAAACAATGATGTACTCCACGATTCAAAAGTTGGAAAATATCCCAAGCCTATACCTAGCCTTAATTCTTATCTAAATCCCTTAGTTCCATCACTTCATTCATTTTTACCCTTATTTTCATATTCACATTGAAATTAAAAAATATTCCTTTTATTAAGCACCCATATCTTATCCACAAAGTCATATGTTAAGCCTCATATGCCCAAAGTCCTTCAAAAATAGAAAAAAGGGGTTTTTTATTATTAATATAAATATTTTTATATTTATATTAATATTTAATCCATTATTTAATTTATGAAATCACATCAAATCATGGGCACAAATCTCAATTTATAATGTGGAAAAGTCAAAGGTTGGATGGAGGGTGCACATACATATTGAGGATTAAAGTAACGAGGAGGTTAATTATGTGAAGGAGGACCGGGGAAAATTATCGTGGTTTATTTGGTGGACATGAGTTTTTACGTGGATCACATCAGAGGTAAAAGCAGTTTGGATTAAACCACTTTATCCCAAGCTCGATATAATAAATGCAAACATTTATCATATGTTTTATGTACGACATTTTTCCAGGAGTGCATTGCAATAATGATTATGGGATTTCCAATAAACGAAATTCCTCCTCATGGTGAAATTGTTTTACAGAGGTGAAATTCACATTTACAAATCAAAGAGATTAATTTTTATTTCCATGAAAAATATTTAAATGGCATGAATTAAATTATGGAAATTTAATTCTACAGGATAGAAAAATATTTGGAAATTATTTTATTTTCAAATATATTATTCCCAAATGTTTAATGAGAATATGGATAAATCCAATTATATTTAAAATATTATGAGTGACATTTCAAAGAAAACATGGCAGAGGAAGGAGCTAGAGCGTCAGAGGAATCTGTAGGGATCATGAAACATTTTTTTCTGAAAACTGTCATTTGTAATCATTATAGAACCTGAAACGTTTCATTTAAGTTATTGTAACTCGTTTCACACTAAAGGAAGTCAAATTGTATAAGTGTTAGAGGTTCTAAGTGTATTAATGGTGGGCATAAGTGCAAGGGAACAATTCTGGTGGTTCTGGACTCTATTATAATTTTTCTGGGACTAAATTGAATACATATGCAGAAGCATTTTGAATTGTTTATGAAAAGATTATAATGGCTATGATATGAGTTTTATCTTGCCTCATTGTATGTATTTATTGTGGTTGTTTAATTCCATTTACACTGTCTTCTGTTTAAATTGGAGAGTTAAAGGCCCAGAATTCGTCTTGTGACACTCTCGGCTTAAGCAATTTAAACTATGTATGTTTCTTCTTAGCTAATTCAGAATCCATTTCTGTAATGCTCTGATGCAGTTATTTATTTCTTCTTTCCTCTTGCCACTCTGATTTATTTTAAGTTACAACTCAGATCCATTTCCTCATTTAGCCTTTATCCTATGGAGATTTCTATCGGCTGATCATTGTTTTCATTCAATTTCATAATTTTGACTCCATAGCCCTATGTGTCCCTCCTCTTCTTGGCCAACAAAATTCATTAAAACCCCTAAAACAAACAAAATCTAGCCACTGATTTCCATAGATATATCAAGTGACACGAGAGAGCCCTCTCTGAGTTGAGCATGCTAGTGCCTCAACTCTAAATCTAGTTGAAACAATTACCTTTGTCATTTGTTTATCATCCAAAACAAATTATAGAGTGAAAACATTTTGGCATCATTGTCGGGGACAGAATTGAAAATTTTTCACTGGGAAGAACGACATGGTTGAGTTCTAAGGTCTGAGAGCAGCAGACACTTAGGCACATATTGGTAATATCCTTTCTCTGGCAACTCCACACATCAAAAAATCAGTTTGAAGGCGATTCCACTAGTAGAAGAATCCAGAAATTTAAATTTTCACTGGTGACTCCACTCTCAATGCATAATATAGCTTCCAAAACATCATTGGCGACTCCACCGTTCGAAGATGAGTTCAATATATACAAGGTATGATCCAATGAATCAATCTCATATTCCTGGCTTTCCAAATCGTATTCCTCACATAAATTGGCAAAAATATTTGCATAAATTCAAAGATGGGAAAGGAAATGATGCTGCCTTGCACTTGATTAGATTTCACATGCACATATGTAAGTTGGGGGTTGAATTTCATGAAGATTGTTTGATGAATATTTTTATGGCTACTTTGGAGGGGAAATAAATATTATGGTATGAAGGTTTAAAACTAGATATCTTATACTCTCTTAAAGATTCCCATATAACATTCTTTAAGCATTATGGAGTATCTAATTCTTGATCCTTGGTCTTTGAAGATTGTTGTGAATTTTGTGAGAATTACATTAAGTACCTTGAAAATGTTTTTGGAAATGAAGAGTGTATGAATGATGAAATCATAGAAGCCCTTTATGAATATTCATCCCAACAACAAATAGTATCCCCTCCTTTGGTTGAAAATGAAGTTGATCAAGAAATGGTTGTTAAAATTCATTTTCCTTCCCCTGAACTTGAAGAATATATTCAACAAGATTTCCAACAAGACAAAGTGTTTCAAAGTTGTCTTTCTTCCCCTATGAATGATGTGGTTGTTTAAACTATAAGTGGCCTAGACATGGACGAGGATTCTGAAACTGCATCTATGGAAATTTCAAGCAGTAAAAAAACAAATAACATAGAGTTTCAAGAAAGTAATAAAACAACATATGTCAGTTTTCAATTAGAAATACAGAAAGATAATGAAGAGGCATCGGTTTTATTTGATTCATTTGAAAATCAAGGTTTTGAAGGTGCATCCATGGGAAATCTAGACTGTGAAATAGTGCATGTTGTTAGGTTTTCACATTTGCAAGAAGATTATGAGCAAGAACTTATTTCCATTCATTCATTTGAAAGTCAAAATGACAATCCTCAAGAAAATTTCCATAAGTTTAATGAAACCAAATCAAAATTGTTTGATGAGAAAGAGGATGCACATAATATGGTTGTGACATTTGAAGATGTTCAAGAATGTATGAATGTTTTTGTTGAGATGCATGGGAAAGTAGACAAACCTATTGCTGCCATTTCATTTGAAAATGTTCTCAAAACAAAAGAAATAGGGAAAGAGAAACAAACACTTATGAAAGAGGCTTGTCTTTCTAGTTTTTCTCATCAAGAAAAAATGATTTTTCAATATCCTGTGGCCATCCTATTATAGTCATCATTGAAGGAGGAGTTTATTTCATTCATAAGCGCAGATTTTGGATTCAATTTTTTCTTTCAGCTGCCATCTTTTACATTTGTCTGCATGTTTAAGAAATATGTGAGCGGAGAAAAATCGGGAAGCTAATTGCTTGATTGGTTGCATTGGCACTTTAGCATTACTTGATTGAGTGTTCAATTCAGAAGTTTTAGAGTAGGTAGGAGTGTGCGAATAATCTTGTTGATCAAGCAATTTTCAGTTTTGACTTCCAGTAGTATGTATAGTCATATTTTAGCAGTGTATTCAGTGTTTAGTATCCAGTTGAGAGGAGTGTGCAGAGTTTGTTTTTCAATAGACACTGTTGACGGAACAAAGTAGGGTACACGCACATGTTTTGGGGGTAGCCCAATGGATCAGGCACAAGGTATACGAGTTCTTTTCTACATCACAGGGAGGATAACATCCCTAGTTGGAGCCAATGTTATCACCATAACAATTTTCAGATCAGGATCCAAATTTTGAAAATTTAGAAAAATTCTAAATCACTGAGGAAGAATGATATTTTTGGGGATCAGGCTATATCCAGCGGCATATAGAAAAATATAGCGGAGGTGAAAAAGGTATAACTCGACAGACCATTGATCTTGAAGAAGCTAGGATCAATGACTAAGGCACATATCAGGGAATGCAGCAGCGCGGAAGATAATTATTCGAAGGCGGGCCGAGGAAACCGTTATGGTTTCGTTCATGGACGTGTGGCAAAACCAGAGGTACATCGGGGAAAAAAGAGGTCTACTCAAAACCATTTTTTCCAACCCCCGATATCGAAATTTGATGGTGTTATCACCTGCTGATTTGCATTTTATTTTTCCAAAGTAGCTTGTCCTTGTGTTATCTGTCCACTCAAATTTTCAAACTTTTTCACCAGCTCTGTCAAGATTCCATCACCTAAATCCTTCACCCAATGGATCATCCAAAGCAGTCATGTGCTCCACAATTCAAAAGTTGGCAAATATCCCAAGCCTATACCTAGCTTTAATTCTGATCTAAATCTCTTAGTTCCATCACTTCATTCATTTTTACCCTTATTTTCGTATTCTCGTTGAAATTAAAAAATATTTTTTTTATTAAGCACCCTTATCTTATCCACAAAGTCATGTTTTGAGCCTCATATGCCAAAAGTCCTTCGAAAATAGAGAAAATGGGTATTTTTTATTATTAATATAAATATTTTTATATTTATATTAATATTTAATCCATTATTTAATTTATGAAATCACGTCAAATCATGGGCACAAATCTCAATTTATAATGTGGAAAAGTCAAAGGTTGGATGGAGGGTACACATACATATCACGGATTAAATTAACGAGGAGGTTAATTACGTGAAGATGGACCGGGGAAAACTACCATGGTTTATTTGGTGGACACGTGTGTTTTTACGTGGAGCACATCTGAGATAAAAACAGTTTGGATTAAATCACTTTATCCCAAGACCAATATAATAAATGAAAACAATTATCATATGTTTTATGTGAGGTGAAATTCACATTTTACAAATCAAAGAGATTAATTTGTATTTCCATGAAAAAGATTTAAATGGGAATATGCACATGAACGAAGACTTGGATAATTCTTTATCCAAAGGTTTTAAGAAGTAAAAGAAGAAGATAAAAGGTATTTTACCAAAGACGGTAAAATGGAAAAAACATAACACAATAAATGTTTTTCATGTGAAATGGTAACAATAAATGTTTTTTACAGTGAAATGGTGAATTGGACAAGCAAGACATGGTCTTAAAAACCACCGGCATGAATTAAATTATGGAAATTTAATTCTACGGGATAGAAAAATATTTGGGAATTATTTTTATTTTCAAATATATTATTCCCAAATGTTTAATGAGAATATAGATAAATGAAATTATATTTGAAATATTATGAGTGACATTTCAAAGAGAACATGGCAGAGGAAGGAGCTAGAGCATCAGAGGAATCAATAGGGATCATGAAACATTTTTCTGAAAACTGTCATTTGTAATCATTGTAGAAGCTGCAACATTTCATTTCAGTTATTGTAACTAGTTTCACACTTAAGGAACTCAAATTGTATAAGTGTTAGATGTTCTGAATGTATTAATGGTAGGAAGAAGTGTAAGGGCACAATTCTGGTGGTTCTGGACTCTATTGTAATTTTTTTGGGATTGAATTGAATACATATGCAGAATCATTTTGAATTGTTTATGAAAAGATTCTAATGGATATGATATGAGTTTTTTCTTCCCTCATTGTATCTATTTCCTGTGTTTCTTTAATTCCATTTACACTTTATTCTATTTAAATTGGAGATTTAAAGGCCCTGAATTCATCTTGTGATGCTCTCGGCTTAAGCAATTTAAGCTATGTATGTTTCTTCTTAGCTAATTCAGAATTCATTTCCATAATGCTCTGATGCAATTATTTGTTTCCTCTTTCCTCTTACCACTCTGATTTATTTTAAGTTACAACTCAGATTCATTGCCTCATTTAGCCTTTATGCTCTGGGGAGTTCTATCAACTGATCATTGTTTTCATTCAATTTCAGAATTTTGAATCCATAACCCTGTGTATCCCTCTTCTTCTTGGCCATCAAACTTTATTAAAAACCCTAAAACAAACCACATCTAGACACCGATTGCAATAGATATATCAAGTGACACGATAGATCCCTCTCTGAGTTGAGCAGGCTATTGCCTCAACTCTAAAGCTGGTTGAAATAGTTACCTCTGTCGTTTGTTTATCATCCAAAACAAATTATGGAATGTTAACATTTTGGCACCGTTGTCGGGGACGAAATTGAATTTTTTTCCCTAGGAAGAATGACATGGTTGAGTTCTAAGGTCTAAGAGCGCCAAACACTTAGGTACATATTGACTGTATCCATACTATGGTGACTCCACACATGAAAAAATTAGTTTGAAGGTGATTCCACTGGTAGAACAATCCAAAAAATTAAATTTTCACTGGCGACTCCACTCTCAATGCAAAATCCAGCTTCCAAAACATCATTGGCGACTCCACTGTCCGAAGATGAGTTCAATATATGCAAGGTATGTTCCAATGAATCAATCTCATATTCCTGGCTTTCCAAATTGTATTCCTCAAATAAATTGGCAAAAATATTTGCCTAAATTCGAAGATGGGAAAGGAAATCATGCTGCCTTGCACTTAATTAGATTTTACATGCACATATGTAAGTTGTGGGTTGAATTTCATGAAGATTGTTTGATGAAAATGTTTATGGCTACTTTGGAGGGGAAAGAAAGATTATGGAATGAAGGTTTAAAACCAGGCAGCTTATACTCTCTTAAATATTTCCATATAACATTCTTTAAGCATTATCGAGAATCTAATTCTTCATCCTTGGTGTTTGAAGATTGTTGTGAATTTTGTGAACATTTCATTAAGTACCTTGAAAATGTTTTTGGAAATGAAGAGTATATGAATGATGAAATCATAGAAGCCCTTTATGAATATACAGCCCAACAACAAATAGTATCCCCTCCTTTGGTTGAAAATGAAGCTGATCAAGAAATGGTTGTTAAAAGTCATTTTCCTTCCCTTGAACTTGATGAATATATTCAACAAGATTTCCAGCAAGACAAAGTGTTTCAAAGTTGTCTTTCTTCCCCTATGAATGATGTGGTTTTTCAAACTATAAGTGGCTTAGACATGGATGAGGATTCTGAAACTGCATCTATGGAAACGTCAAACAATGAACAAAAGAATAACATAGAGTTTCAAGAAAGAAATAAAACAACATATGCCAATTTTCAATCAGAAATACAAAAAGATAACGAAGATGCAGTGGTTTTGTTTGATTCATTTGAAAATCATGGTTTTGAAAGTGCATCCATGGGAAATCTAGACTGTGAAATAGTGCATGCTATTAGATTTTTACATTTTCAAGAATATTATGAGCATGAAATTATTTCCATTCATTCATTTGAAAGTTAAAATGATACTCCTCAAGAAAATTTCCAGAATTTTAATGAAACCAAATCAGAATTGTTTGATGAGCAAGAGGATGCACATAATATGGTTGTGACATTTGAAGATGTTCAAGAATGTATGAATGTTTTTGTTGAGATGCATGGAAAAGTAGACAAACCTATTTCTTCCATTTCATTTGAAAATGTTCTCAAAACAAAAGAAATAGGGAAATAGCAACAAACAATTATGAAATAGGCTTGTCTTTCTATTTTTTCTCATCAAGAAAAAATGATTTTTCAAGATCCTGTTGCCATCCTATTATAGTCATCATTGAAGGAGTTTATTTCATTCATAAGATTATATTTTGGATTCAATTTTTTCTTTCAGTTGCCATCTTTTAAATTTGTCTGCTTGTTTAAGAAAGATGTGAGCGGATAAAAATCGGGAAGCCAATTGCTTGATTGGTTGCATTGGCATTTCAGCATTACTTGATTGAGTATTCATTTCAGTAGTTTTAGAGTAGGTAGGAGTGTGTGAATAAGATTGTTGATCAAGCATTTTTTAGTTTGGATTTCTAGTAGTATGTATAGTCATATTTTAGCAATGTATTTAGTGTTCAGTATCGAGTTGAGAGCAGTGTGCATAGTTTGGTTTTCAGTAGACATTGGTGACAGGATGGAGCAAGGTACACACACATGTTTTGGGGGCAGCCCAATGGATTAGGCATCAGTTCTACTAGTTCTTTTCTACCTTGCAGAGAGCATAGAATCCCCAGTTGGAGCCAATGTTATCACCCATAACAATTTTTAGATCAGGATCTAAATTTCAGAAATTTAGTGAAATGCTATATCACTATGGAAGCATGATATTTTGGGGGACCGAGCTATATCCAGTGCCATATAGACAAATATAGCAGAGGCGCAAAAGGTATAACTCGGCAGACCATCGATCTTGAAGAAGTCCACATCAATGACTAAGGCACATATCAGGGAATGAAGCAGCATAGAAGATAATTATTCGAAGACGAGGCAGGGAAACCATCATGGTTTCATTTGTGGACACGTGGCGACACCATAGGTACATTGAGGAGAAAAGAGGTCTACTCAAAACCATTTTTTCCAACCCTCGATATCGGAAGTTGATGGTGTTATCACCTATTGATTTGCATTTTATTTTTCCAAAGCAACTTGTCCTTTCCATCATATCATTACAATTTCCTTAGATTCCATTTCGATCCGTCACTTTCTCATATGAAAATTTCTCATTTGTTTTTTATTTTTATTTTTCTTTTTCTTTTTCCTTATCAGAGTTTCCTTTATTCTTTGGTGGTGTAGACCCCCTACCTCTATCTCAGCAGGGTCCACTGACCTCCCGGTCAAGGATCATTTTTCCACTAATGAGTCGAAGCGGCTCCTTTGGTTCCCTACTGGAACCTTTGAATCAAATCCACAGGTCCTTCAAAAACCCCACCTTCACAAACATGCACAAGGTGTGATCTTCACCTCCACGTGACCATTGCACTATGACCTCATGCCACGCCAATAGGTGCCTTTTGCAAATTGGGACTTCAAGGATTTCAATGCAAAGCACCCTGGGTCCTTGTCCTTCGAAATGCCAAACCCCGAAAATGATTAACAAGCTTTGGCCCCTTCCTTATCCTTTCTCCATGTGACCACCATCTGTGATCACCGACTGAGCCCAAAAAGTGCTCGTCGCATTTCACATATCAGTGATGGGAAAGGGTTGACCCCTTGTCTTTCCAACTCCCAGTTGCCAAAATTGTGATGGGGCTTAACTCATGTTAGCTCCTCCCTTGAGTCCCCTCCATGTGACCCTATCTTATGACCTAGGGATTATCAACGAGCGCTTTGGGATTTCTCTCTCTGTGAAGTTGTGATGCAACTGCAACCTTTCCCCCTTGGAATCTCGAAGTCCAAAAATCTGAAATCCTATGTTGCAGATCGATGGTTCAGATCCTCTTATGATCTAATGGTTCATATCCTTTCATTGTTTTGAGCATCACAAGTTCTTGGCTCTCTTCCCTTTGACTCCTTCCAATGGTGAGTTAGCAAAACGTCAACCACTTTCCACGTGTCCTCTTCGATGGACGACCCTGATTAAATCAATGATTTTCCTTTCACGATTTTTCTATGGTCTTCACCTTCGTTCTCCTGGTGTCCAAATCCCCGATGGATGTGGATCTTTTCCATGTGTCACCCGAGATCCAACGACTATCGTTCCTCTACGCTAGATCTGATGGCCCAAATCTGTTCTTCCCTTATGCACTCTCCTTTCTGCCTGGATGTATATTTGGCAGTCCAGATATTCTCTCCCTGTGTCAATCCAATGGAATCTGTGCTCCTCCTCCTGAGATTTCACTCCTTCCTTGCACTGGGATATTTTCTAAGTGTCAAAGGTTTCAACCTTCAATTCTCCAATGAATCCAGAGATTTTGAGTCTTATCTACATTTTTGGGAACGCTGTCCCTCTTGAGCTTTGTGTGAGGCTTGGACCTCAAAGTGTCCTTGCATGTCGTTCATTTCTGTTAAAAATCTATGCGCAAAGGTATTGTTCCACCTGATATTTATTGCTCAATATTCTAAGGGACTCGACCCTTATCTCTCCCTTCAAAGGGGAATTTAGTGCCCTCTTGGCAACCTCCTTCTCAAGTGGTCCTTCCTGAGCCAAAAAAGTATTCAAAAACTCTGTGAGTGTCTTTCTCCTTGACACTTCTCCTGTCTCTGAACTCGAAATAGAATTCTTATGCGCACTCTATGCACTCGCTCAATGCCCTCCTCGTCGAGCTTCACATAACCCTCATTAGTTTTGTCTTCTCTGTGCCTTCCTCTGCACAGTTTTGCCTCCAAGGTGTTCATCAACCTTGAGACTTCTTTCCCTTGAGTCAATGAATCCCTCTAGTGTGCCCTCCTGGAAGCTCCTCAGTTGAATTCCGCAGAACTCATATGTCCACTCAACACTGGCTTAGAGAGACCTCAGTACTCTGTCATGCAACCTCTTGCATGGAGCCACAAAGAAACCAGACTAAAAATCATTACAATTTTCAATATTATTATGTTAGACCTTTCTCAAGCATACAGAGTTGTGCTACGAAGAGACTAGAAATAAATGATCAGTGGATATATAATGAATGAAGAAAGTTGTATAATGTTACTAGGAAAGGAAGGAGCGATGATTAAAGTACCCCAAGAACCTAGAAAACACTTTTCTTTCAAGAATAAGGACAATGAATTGATGTAATATTATATAGATGTCAGGATTGGAAACTATGCTATCCTAGACATGGAGGACAATGAAATCCTAGAGCAAGTTCAAGGTAGGGGGAACCAATTTTTTTTTTCAAGGCTAATGGAGGATGTCATTAGATGGAGCCTATTCTAAATCTAGGAACAGAGTTAGAATTGTTATTTTGAGTCCAAATAAGACTATGCATTCCCATGTTGTAAGGATGGATTTTTCATGCACAAATAACGAGGCATAATATGAAGTTTTGATCCAGGGGATGATCCTTGCACTGTAAATGAAAATAGAACATATCATTGTAACTGGAGCCTCAGAGTTGGTCATCAATCAGGTTACCCAAAGGTATAAAAAGAACTAAAAAGACTTAAGCTGTATTTCAAAAGAGTTAATGAATTGATGGAATATTTTAGCTCCTTCAACATCACTTTCATTCCAAAGGAAAAGAATCGCAAGGACGATTCACTAGGCTTAGAGGCCTCATTATTGAACCCAGACAATGTCCAAAGGAAAAAAAAATTCTAGGTAGAAATAGCTTTTCGACCATCCATGCCCAATAATGTTGAGTACTTGCAAGTATTTCAAAACGATGAAAAGTTGGAATTTTTTTTGCTAAAGGATGATGATGAAGAAGACGATAACCCGAATGCCATCCCAAAATAATGTATACAATATGAATCTTTGTTTACAAAATATGATCATTCCAATAATATCCTTGAATAAGTTTCAGTTCATAAAGTGCAAGTAACAAGAAAAGTCAATATCTAAATGGACGAGTCCCCGAAATATGTCAACTTGGGAGTTGATTGCACCATTAAAGAGGTTGATCAACATGTTTTATTATTCAAAGAATATATTGATGTGTTCATTTGGACCTATGATGATTTGAAAGCATACGATAAAACTATATTCCAGGATATCATTCCTTTGAGGGAAGAAGTGAAACCAGTGAAACAAAAAATACAGATGATGAATCCCAAGATGAAACATCCGGTAAAAATCAGATTGGATAAGTTTAAGAAGGAAGTGATAATTTATCCCATTAGACATTGATCTGGATTTTATGAGCAGAATGAAATGACTACAGATTATTACCAGATGCTTAACACAGAATAAAAAAGATACAGTAAAATTGGTTTTCTATTCAATAAGGAAATAAGCTGAAACTATAAAATGCAGCGGAAAACAAACTTGCTGGAATGGTGGCGGCTTATCTCTAAGAAGAGATGTGACGGCTACGCTCATTCGAAAGAATATCATTACAATGAGGCTCTCAAGTCATTTTTAGAATAAACAGGAGTTTCAAAAACCTTAAAAATCCAAAAACCTAACCCTAGGAGATGAAGCACCAAAAGTCATGTGGGCCCCGTTTGGGTAAGTCAGTACATCAACTTCCCGGGGTCGTAACTTTTGCATACGATCTCCGTTTTAGGAGTATGATAGCCCATTGGAAAGATCTATCCTTTTTGCAATTTTCCTTGTGTCTGCATGAACTGTAGTCTCTTATGATCAGTGTGGATGACTGTCTCCCTCCCAAGAATGTAATGTCTCCACTGGAAGCAGGCTTGCATAATGGAGTACATTTCTTTGTCGTAAGTAGGGTAGTTACGGACAAAATCTGATAGTGTTTCACTACGATAGGCCACAGGGTGGTCGTGCTGTGTGAGAACGGTACCCACAACATAGTCAGAAGCATCAGTCTCAATCTCAAAGGGCTACTACAAGTCTGGTAGTGAAAGTACTGGGGCTGAGCACAAGCGTTGCTTCAAATCATCGAATGTTGCTTATTGTTGGGGCTGGAGCCATGCAAATTTTTCCTTACCACCACCCCTGGTTATTTGGCTGAGGGCCCATGAAATATGGGAGAATCCCAACACAAACCTGTGGTAGAAATTGGCAAGGCCCAAGAAGCTCTGAAGCTCAGTGAGTGTGGTTGGGGCTGGCCAGTCACGGATGACTTGGATCTTGGCTGGATCCACATGTACGCCATGTTGATCAATGATGTAGCCTAGGTAATGGACCATGTCCATGCCGAAGAAGCATTTTTCCAAGTTGGCATATAGCTTGTGCTGCCGCAGGGTGTGCAGAACCTACTGAATATGATGCAAATGTTCGGCCCAAGTCTTGCTGTAAATGAGAATGTCATCCAGATACACCACTACAAAAGTGATGCAAAGAGGTCCAACCTATCACCCTGCAGGGTCTCTTTACTTGAACTCCTGCTCACAGGATCATTCTCACTCTCCCCTCTGCTAAGCCGAAGCGACTCTTTAGATCCCTTGCCGGAATCACTATGCAACTTCCTGACCCAGTCCACAGGTCTTCTCTTCACCTGTCTCGGCTTCTGCACTTAGCCGTACTTATCCTGACTCACTATCGGGGTTTCGAGGTTTCAGACTTTACACTGCCACAAACCACTGTCCTCGTGAATCCCCAATCACCGATGAGCTCTCGGCTCTTATGCACTAGCCCTCTTGGCTAAGCTTCCACAATATGACCACTACTCCTGTGTCTGTGGCCTTACCTCCCTCACGGTCTCACGACTTGCTATATCAAACCCTTGATTTTCCAACTCTCGACACCCGATGTGCCGAAGTGCCGAGGTGCACAAGAGTTGACCTTTCAACGTCTCTTATCTTGCCGAGACTTCACACCTCGCAGGATCTTGAATCCTGATGCCAATAATTAGGGACTTCTCACGGCGAGATCCCGAGGTCTTCGTGCCACCTGGATTCCACTCACCGGCTTGTTATGGCCCACGCAGTCCTACCCGAGGTGTCTAAACGCGTGACCTCGTTCCCTCATGACTTTGCGATTTGGGGTGCCCAACACTTGGCCCTTTACCCTGCGAACCTCCGAGTTTGCGAGATCCTTAGATCTCTGACACGTGTCCTCTTCGATGGATGATCCCAATCCTCTCGCTCCTTTATGTTCTCGCGCCTTGCGACTTTGAACACACATTCCTCGACCCTTCCACTTACGAGTTCCGAGATGCGATGTTCCACCTGTCCGCTTTTCGACTTCTGTGGCCCCACACCGTTCTCGAGTGTCGATATCCCAAGATGACATCAGATAGGCCCCAATACATGGAGCTCTCGCCTCCTCGCCCCTTGTGAAGTTGAATGACTTCCTCTTCCAACCTCTGGTGCCCGATTTTCCAATGTGGGTAATCTCGTGACACACATCCACTCCCAAACGAATGGCCCAGATCCTCGTCGTTGTTTCCACCTGCTGTGGCTCCTCCTGGACGTAAATCTCCTCGACGATCCAGATTTGTTCTACTGCTGATTGAACCATTGTCGCTTCTCCTCCTGAGCTTCTGTACTTTCTTCCCTGCACTTGGGAGAATTTCACTCTTTCAAAGGTCTCACCCTTTGTTGTCTTTCTCCTCTGCGAGCTCCTTGACTTTGAGCCTCGCGCACTATGAAACACTGCTCTTCCTAAGTTTTCTTCTTAAATCTTTGGAGATATGACCTCTACCTCCTGTAGAGTCTTCGTGCATATACCACGATGTCTCTCCTAAGCTTCTTCAAACACTCAGAACCCTTGAGGGATTTTATCCTTCTTCTCCTTTAGATGGAGAATGAAATGGGTGCCCTCCTGGCTATCCTTCTGCTCAAGCCTCTTCTTGACTACTTCTGGGTATTCAACAACCCAGTGAAGGTCCTTCAGTGGAATCTCCCTTCACAACACATAACTCAAAAAGTTCTCTTCACCTCTGTACCTATCTGCACACTTCCTTGATGCCCTCCTGGTGGAGTATCTTCTCCTGTGCACCACTGTACGCACACTCAATGTCCTCCTGGCGGAGCTTCTCAGAACCCTCAATGATTCTGGTCTTCTGAACTCACAACAGAGTTCCTTCTCTATGCACTCCTTGCACTTGTGCTCAATGCCCACCTAGCAGAGCTCCTATAGAACTCCTCAGAGCTTCTGTCTCCTTCAACTCTCAACAAAGTACTTCCTCCAGCACCTCGTGCTTATGCTCAATTCCCACCTAGCAGAGCTCCTACAGAATCCTTAGTGATTCTGCCTACAACTATGTTTCAGCTACACAGCCTTACCTCCTAAGGTGTTTAGCAACCTCACAAGTATTCCTCTCCCTTAGTTGTTGACTTCAGTCCTGTGCCTTCGCACGTCTTTGTATGACTCCTCAAAGTTCAGAAGTGCATCCTCAGTGCACCGGTATTCATAAACTGCAATCCTCTGTCATACCCTCCTGGCATGAAACCTCAAATACCTTCAACCTAAATTCAAACACACTCCTGAAGAATGCATCCACATAACATACATTCACAGCGTATACAAAGAACACACACAGACATGCATATAAGATGGAATAATGTAGGAAAAACTGCTCTGTTATATTAATAATGGCAATGCCTATATTTTACAATGGTGTTCCTCAAGCTCTCTCTGGCTCTCCAACTCAACACCCTCATTCTTCTTTTCTCAAAATGAGATCTCAAATCTCTTTTACCTGAGGGGCTCATCGAGCGCTTCCCTCCAGGTTCACCTACTCTAATAAATTACATTCAATGGTTGTCTAGTCCAGAATCTGGGTCCAGATCTCAGTCGATCTTGGCATTAAAGTCGATCTACCTAATGCCTGCTCAAAGGCACGGCTTCTATGGCTCACCAGCCTAAGCATTTAATTACATTGAATTTCAAATTTCAAATGAGGCTGCGCCTCTCTTAAATGCGCGATTTGAATTCACGGACGTGGCTGGCTAGCTGGCTGGCTTACATGGAGAGATGCTCCTGCATCAAACTCCTCAACTGCAAAATCATGAGCTCCTTCTCATGAGCTTCCCCTCTAGGCTGTTGGAAATCCTCCTGGATCCCAAATAAGTCTTTGGAGCTTTCCATTTGCTCCATTCTACTATTGTTGCTACTGCTTCCGCTGCGCTGCTGCTGCTGCTGCCTTTTCTCTGTCCAAATTCTCTTCGTTGGTAGTCTGCGCTGATCTCACCATCACCTCCCTGATTTCCTTGATCACTTCATCCAGCTGCTCCAGTGGTTGGCTCTGCTTTTGCAGTCTCCTCAGCTGCAGAAATTTTTGGCCATTGGGAAGATCACTATGATCTCCCATGCCATCTTCTTCATCTTCATCTTCATCTTCATTTGTGGCCTCAAGTTGCCACTCTACTGTAGACTTCAACTCTGCAGTCTCTTCTTGACTGACCTGCTGCTTAGTCATCTTCTTCCTTGACAGCTCAAATTCTACCAGTTCTCTTGATGGCTCTGGATTGTTCAACCAATCCTCCGGCATCTCCAGCTCCATCTTCCATGGAGTGATAATTCTATCTGCTCGCTCCTTGGGTTCTTTTGCTGCTAGCTTCAGTGCCACAGCTTCTTTCTTTTCAGCTCCCCGGCTGAATATGTTGAGACATTCCTCAGAATGCTCGCTTTCTCTTTCTGCTTCTACTTATTCTTCTACTGTTAGCTCCAATGCTACATCTCTCTCAGCCTCCTAGCTGAAAGTAATGAGCCATTCCTCAGAATGATCATCTTCTCCATCTTCTGCAACAAATTCCCCTGTTGTAGTCTCTCCAGCTTCAACGCTAAATGCGTTGAGACATTCCTCGGAATGCTCACTTTATTCTTTCATTTCTTCTTGGGCATATTTCAAAGTCTGCTCCAATTCCTCCTCGACAGTCACCATCAGTTGTGACTGTTCTTTTGCTGTTGCTGCACCTGCAATACAACTTTCTGCCTCCTCCTGGGTAAATGGTAGGAATACTGAAATTCCCCCAATCATCAGAATATCATTCTGATCTTTCACCTCTTCCGTCAGCTGCACCTGCTGATCCTTTTCCATCTTCTCTGAATTTATGAGACCATCAGACAGTCTCATCTTCTCTGTCATCTCCTCCATCTAATTCCAGCTCACTTCGGAGTCTATGAGACCCACATATAGTCTCATCTGCTCATCCCTGGCCACTTGACAATATGGGATGCTCCCGCTGCTTCCTTGGCAGACTATGAGATCAATTGATCCCATCTTCATCAACACTCCTTGCTGAATTGAACTCTCCTCCGAGTCCATGAGACCTTCAGATGGTCCGAAATTCTCATCTCTGCTCACCTGGCAGTTTAATACGCTTCCGCTGCCTCTCTGGCAGTCTTCGATGCTTCTTCTTCCCTCCTGGTAGTCTTCGAGATCCCTCAGCAATCTCTTATCATTTCCCAACTGGCAATGTAAAATTTCTCGGTTGTCCTCATGACAGTCCATGAGATCCTCAGCTGATCTCAACTTGTTTCCCACCTGGAAAATCAGAATTTCTTCTTCTCTACCTTCATGGAAGTCCTTGAGATCATTAGTTGATCTCATCTCTATTCCCTTTCCCACCTGGCCATTTGGAAACCTTCCACTTCCCTCCTGACGGTCTATGAGATCCTCAAACGATCCCAATTTATCTTCTTCATCATCCCAATCATCGAGACCCTTTCCAGTCTCTGGCCAACAATGATCAATCATCTCTTCCTCTGTGGCCTTGAGGTTTTCAGCATACCTCAACCATTTTCTCAACAGCCTTTGCTTTCTTTTGACCATCATCTCCCTGACTGGCCATTTCACTTTTGGCGTCTTCATGGGCCATTCATACACCCATCTCGACTTTTTATTCTACCGCATCTTCATTTCGAGATCCTCCATCTCTCGCTTTATGTCAGCGAGCTCTTTATCCATTTCTGTTGCGCTCATCATCTCTGGCCTCTTTCGTTCAATAGGCTTATGGCCTTCAATAGCCATTTCACTGTGTCTATCTGCCTCCCTGAAAGATCTGTTGCTGTCACTCCCGCAATCCTGAGTGCTTAGCTTCATCTACTTACAGTCCTGCTGACTATCTATGGACTACTGCCTATCTGCAAGAAAGTCCTTACAGAGTCCTCTAGCGCTTTGTCTTCTTCCTTCTCCTCTGTTTTCAATATACAAATAGATTCCCGCTCTGATACCAACTTGATGCAAAGAGGTCCAACCTATCACCCCGTAGGGCCTCTTTACCTGACCTCCTGCTCACAGGATTGTTCTCACTCTCCCCTCTGCTGAGCTGAAGCGACTCTTTAGATCCCCTGCCGGAATCACTATGCAACTTCCTGACCCAGTCCACAGGTCTTCTCTTCACATGTCTCGGCTTCTGCACTTATTCGTAGTTATCTCGACTCACTATCTGGGTTTCGGGGTTTTGGACATTCCACTGCCACAAACCAATGTCGTGAATCCCCGATCACCGATGAGCTCTCGGCTCTTATGCGCTAGCCCTCTTGGCTAAGCTTCCACCATATGACCACTACTCCCGTGTCTATGGCCTTACCTCCCTCGCGGTCTCGCGACTCGCTATATCAAACCCTTGATTTTCCAACTCTCGACACCCAATGTGCCAAAGTGCTGAGGTGCACGAGATTTGACCTTTCAATGTCTCTTATCTCACCGAGACTTCACACTTCACAAGATCTTGAATCCTAACGCCAATAATTCGGGACTTCTCGCGGCAAGATCCCAAGGTCTTCGTACCACCTGTATTCC
Organism: Picea engelmannii; assembly: GCA_009831015.1. Classification (NCBI taxonomy): domain Eukaryota; kingdom Viridiplantae; phylum Streptophyta; class Pinopsida; order Pinales; family Pinaceae; genus Picea; species Picea engelmannii. The sequence continues at coordinate 603,122 of ML779753.1, read as the reverse complement.
ACTCGCCGGCTTGTTATGGCCCACGCAGTCCTACTCGAGGTGCCGAAACGTGTGACCTCGTTCCCTCGTGACTTTGCGATTTGGGGTGCCCAACACTTGGCCCTTTACCCTGCGAACCTCTGCGTTCGCGAGATCCTTAGATCTCCAACATGCATCCTCTTTGATGGAAGGTCCCAATCCTCTCGCTCCTTTGTGTCCTCGTGCCTCGTGACTTTGAACACACATTCCTCGACCCTTCCACTTACGAGTTCCGAGATGCGATGTGCCACCTGTCCGCTTTCCGACTTCTATGGCCCCACACCGTTCTCGAGTGCCGATATACCGAGATGATGTCATCTAGGCCCCACTACATGGAGCTCTAGCCTCCTCGCCCCTCGTGAAGTTGATTTACTTCCTCTTCCAACCTCTGGTGCCCAAGTTTCCGATGTGGGTAATCTCGTGACACGCGTCCTCTCCCAAACGAACGACGCAGATCCTCGTCACTGTTTCCACCTGCTGTGGCTCCTCCTGGACATAAATCTCCTCGACGGTCCAGATCTGTTCTCTTGTCGATCGAATGGTTTTCGCTGCTCCTCCTGAGATTCTGTTCTTTCTTCCCTGCACTTGGGAGAATTTCACTCTTTCAAAGGTCTCTCCCTTTGTTGTCTTTCTCCTCTGCGAGCTCCTTGACTTCGAGCCTCGTGCGCGTATGAAACACTACTCTTCCTGAGTTTTCTTCTTAAATCTTTGGAGATCTGACCTCTACCTCCTATAGAGTCTCCGTGCATATGCCACACTGTCTCTCCTGAGCTTCTTCGAATGCTCAGACCCCTTGAGGGATTTTATCCTTCTTCTCCTTCAGATGGAGAATGAAATGTGTGCCCTCCTGGCTATCCTGCTGCTCAAGCCTCTTCTAAAGTACTTCTGGGTATTCAACAACCCAGTGAAGGTCCTTCAGTGGACTCTCCCTTCACAACACAGAACTCAAAGAGTTCTCTTCACCTCTGTACCTATCTGCACACTTCCTTGATGCCCTCCTGGCAGAGTATCTTCTCCTATGCACCACTGTACGTACCCTCAATGTCCTCCTGGCGGAGCTTCTCAGAACCCTCAGTGATTCTGGTCTTATGAACTCACAACACAGTTCTTTCTCTATGCACTCCTTGCAATTGTGCTCAATGCCCACCTGGAAGAGCTCCTACAGAACTCCTCAGAGCTTCTGTCTCCTTCAACTCTCAACAAATTCCTTCCTCCAGCACCTCATGCTTATGCTCAATGCCCACCTGGCAAAGCTCCTACATAATCCTCAGTGATTCTACCTACAACTGTGTTTCAGCTACACAGCCTTACCTCCTGAGGTGTTCAACAACCTCACAAGTATTCCTCTCCCTGAGTTGTTGACTTCAGTCCTGTGCCTCCGCACGTCTTTGTCTGACTCCTCAGAGTTTATAAGTGCATCCTCAGTGCACCGGTATTCAGAAAATGCAATCCTCTGTCATACCCTCTTGGCATGAAACCTCAAAGACCTTCAACCTGAATTCAAACACACTCCTACAGAATTCATCCACATAACATACATTCACAACGTATACAAAGAACACACACAGACATGCATATAAGACAGAATAATGCAAGAAAAACTACTCTGTTATATTAACAATGGCAATGCCTGTATTTTACAATGGTGTTCCTCGATCTCTCTCTTGCTCTCCAACTCAACACCCTCATTCTTCTTTTCTCAAAATGAGATCTCAAATCTCTTTTACCTGAGGGACTCATCGAGCACTTCCCTCCAGGTTCACCTACTCTAATAAATTACATTCAATGGCTATCTAGTCCAGAATCTGGGTCTAGATCTCAACCGATCGTGGCATTAAAGCCGATCTACCTAATGCCTGCTCAAAGGCACGGCTTCCATGGCTCACCAGCCTAAGAATTTAATTACATTGAATTTCAAATTTCAAATGAGGCTGTGCCTCTCTTAAATGCGCAATTTGAATTCGCGGACGTGGCTAGATAGCTGGCTGGCTGACATGGAGAGATGCTCCTGCATCAAAAAGTATTGGTGAATGGTCGCAGGATATCGTCCATCATCCTCATTAAAGTGGCTGGAGCATTTTTCAGACCAAAGGGCATGACCAACCATTCAAAAAGGCCTTCCCTTGACTTGAAGGAGATCTTCCATACATCTGTCTATTCTATCGGGACCTGGTGGTAGCCAGACTTCAGATCAATCTTACTGAAGTATTTGGCCCCCATGAGTTGATCAAGGAGGTCGTCGGTTCTGGGAATCAGGTACTGGTTTCTGACTGTGATTTTATTTAGAGCCCGATAATCAATGCAAACTCGTCAGGTTCCATCTTTCTTCTGTACCAGCATGATTGGGCTCCTGCAAGGCGATGAGCTAGGATGAATGTGCCCCTTGTGGAGAAATTCTTGGATCTGTCGCTTGATCTCCTCATTCTCTAACAGAGAGTGATGATAGACTGGCCCATTGGGTAGCGGTGCGCTGGGGTTCAAATCGATGGGGTGCTTGACCTGGCAGTGCAAAGGTACCCCGGTAGGCAAGGAGAAGATATCAGAGTATTCTTCCACGACCTTATCTACTTGCTTCTACTATGTGGAGAGGTCGGCCGCATAGATCCTGGATGTGGCTATGATTTTTATCTCATTTTGAGAGCATATCATGAAGAAGACAAACTTCCCCATCTGAGAGATGACCTTCCTGCATTGCTTAGCAGAGATCAAGGAAATAGCACTAGGTGGGACAACCTCAGGTATCCTGTACAATTTCCTATTCAAATTAATAATAACACTACGAGGCCTAGACTCATATACAACATGACGTTTCCATAAATAAAGTTGGCCCAAAAGAACATCAGAAACTTCAAGAGGAGCAACATCACACAATACCTCATCTTTGAAGGGCTTGATGTCATATGACAGTCGACACTGTTGGCTGACGCGAAGATCGCTTCCTTGGCGGAGCCATCCAATGGTGTAGGGTTGTGGGTGAGGCGTTGTCAGTAGGGCCAGCCACTTGACGACCTCTGCTGAGATGAGGTTCTTCTGGCTACCACTATCAACAATGAAGTGCAGTGGGGTGCCTTTTACCCACATCTGGGAATGGAAGAGGCGCTCTCCTTCTTCTGGCTCGTCTGGTTCACCATGTTGGAGCTTGGTGGTAGCAATGGTGGCTTTGGGTTCCGTGTCAATGATCCTTCCTCCTCTTTCTGGTTCCAACTCAGAGTCAGAACCTGCATTTGATTCAGAGGCTTTCACTTCAGACACCAGCATCTGCTTTGAGTGGTAGTTAGCAGTGTTATGCCAAGGGCTCTTATGGAAGTCGCACCACTTCCTGGTATCTTTATTTGTCTTTCCGGTGTCCTTATTTACTTGTGGCTTGGACTGGTTGTCCTGATATTGTGCATCTTTGCTCTATCCTTTGTTCTGTGGGTTGGGGCCGCCCTTTCCTGGATTTTGTTGTGAGGGGTTCCCCGACCCAAATTGTCGTGTCTTTTGTTTGAGCTTCTACTCGATTTTGACAGCATATCGGTAGGCCGCGCCCAAGGATGAGATGTATATAAATTCCATTTCGGTCTGGATGTATCTATGCAGAGCACCGCGATACTTGAGCACCAGATGTCTCTCTGAATCTTTGATACCCAACTTGGTGCGCAACGTATGGAATATATTTGTGAAATCTAGCACTACTTGGTCTCTTTCTTGCCGCAGTTTGGTCCATTTGGTATACAAGTCGTCATAACTTCCGACAGGGTAGTATTGTTCCTTAATAGAATCCCTGAAGGATTCCCAGGTGGCCATGAATGTAAATAATGAAGGTTCCTCTGTTTCTTTTTTCTCACAGAAAGTTTCCCACCAATCTTTGACATGGGGAATGGCTTTGAGGAGCGCAAAAGTAATCTTTTCTCTATTCAAAAAGTTATGGACAGAGAAATACCCTTCTAGTAGATTCAACCACTTGTCTATAGCATTTGTGTCTATCTGACCTTCAAATATAGGAATATCAAAGTTTATTTGTACCTTGAAGGGGGCGGTGCCTCTGCTCGAAGAAGATGCGCCACCTGTTGGTAATCACCGAAGTATTTGCGCAAAATTATCCATCATCTCATTCCTCTGTTGCGTGAGGGATTCCTCAATCAACAGTTTGAAAGGATCTCTTGTCCCATCATATTTCTTTTCTCCTTCCATGAGAGGTCGCTTGGGTGTGCGAGATATTTTTTCCTCAAGAGAAACAAGCTCGAGACCCAAATCTTTGTACTCTGACCTCTTTGGGGATATGCATTAAGACGACAAGGAGAAGACCGCTCTGATACCACTAATCCAGATTTTATGAGCAGAACAAAATGACTACAGATTATTACCAGATGCTTAACATATAATAACAAAGATACAGTAAAACTGATTTTCTATTCAATAAGGAAATAAGCTGAAACTGTAAAATGTAGCGGAAAACAAACTTGTTGGAATGGTGGCAGCTTATCTCTGAGAAGATATGTGACGGCTACGCTCATTCACAAGAAGATCATTACAATGAGGCTCTCAAGGCCTTTTTACAATAAATAGGAGTTTCAAAAACCCTAAACATCCAAAAACCTAACCCTAGGAGATGAAGCGCCAAAAGTCATGTGGGCCCCGTTTGGGTAAGTCAGTGCATCAACTTCCCGGGGTCGTAACTTTTGCATACGATCTCCGTTTTAGGCGTATGATATCCCATTGGAAATATCTATCCGAGGACTACAATATTTGCACAAAATTTCATGATGAAATTTTGCGACCACAGAATACCCCAAAAACCGTCGTTTAGGGCCTCAAAACGGCTCCAGAAGTTCAGGACCCGAAAAACTGCTAAAAATAGTAAATTATTAAAATTAATAGAAAGTTGTTTTGAGCCAGCTGGAAAAGGTGGGTGGCCACTGATATCCACCTGGATCAGACATTCATACTGGCTTTCAAATTAAGTGATTATAAGGAAAAATATAGGGGATATCCGGATGTGTGTTGACTTTAGAGACCTTAAAAAAGAAATCATAAAAGATAATTTTCCTTTTCCTAACATGGATTTTCTTCTACACCAAGTTATTGGATTGACCTACATGTCCATGTTGGATGTATTTTCTAGATATAAATAGGTCTTGGTGGCTGAGGAAGATAGGGCAAAGACAAAATTTATCACGCCATGGGAGACATATGCATATGCTAGAATGCCCTTCGGTTTGAAGAATGTTGGAGCCACATTCGAAAGGGCCATGGATCATGCATTCAACGAGTTAATAGGAAAGTTTATGGAAGACTACCAAGATGAATTGACGGTGCATTCAAATAAAAGTGAGGATCATATCTATCATTTAAGAAAGGTTTTTTAAAGATGTAGATTATACCACGTTTCTCAGAATCCAAAGAAATGCTTATTCGTTGTGACTCAAGCCAAGTTGTTGGGCCATATTGTATGAAAGGAAGGGATTTAAATAGATCTGGAAAGAGTTAAATAAATAAATGAGCTCAACCCCCCAACATTCGAGAATGGAGTCTAATCATTCTTCGGTAAAATCAAATTTTTATGAATATTTGTTCCTCACTACACAAGTCTCGTAAATCCGATTAATTTGTTGCTAAAAAAGGAGGAGAGGTTCGAATGGAAAAAATATACTCAGGAAGCATTTAAAAATATCAAAGGAGTAATCATCACTGCTCATGTCCTCATCAGTTTGGATTTCCAAAGAAACTTCATTATCCATTCTCACTCAGAAAATAAGCCACGAAGAAGAACTCTCGATAAGTTTTATGAGAAAAACCCTACACGACTATGATTTGAGGTATTCAAAACTCGAGAAACAAGCCTTGGCTCTTGTAAAAGTAGTAGAGCAGTTTGAGATGTATATATTAAACTCTCATGTTATAGCTTATGTTCCCTTAGCGCCAGTGAAGATGATTTTAAATCAACAATTGAGAGAAGGAAAATAGGATAACTGGTTGGAAAAGATACAAGAATATGATATTGAGATTAAAATTCTAAAGGAAATAAAAGGAATTTTTTTATGCAATCTTATCGCGAATGGGGACTCAGTTGATGGGATGATTTCAATCTCAGTGGGAGAACCATTCACTGATTCAAAATGGTAAAAATATATTATATTCTCCTTAAGGTCTGGGAAATTTCCTATCACCATGAACCTCGAGGAGCGAAGGAAACTGAAGATGAAGGTGAACCAATACGTGTTGATTTTTGACATATTGTTCAGAAGAAATTTTGATGGTATACTGCTAAGATGCATCAATTAAAATCAATCCCAAGAACTAATAAGAGAATTCCATGAGGGAATATGTGGTGGACGCTTTGCACCTACTGCAACTGCCCACAAAATAGTTAGAGTAGGATTTTACTAGCCATCAATATTCTGAGATTCGTATGCCACAATAAGGAAGTGTTTGTATTGCCAACAGTTTTCAAGAAAAATGAAGAAATTTGTGATGCCTTTGCAGTCTATTGTGGTAGAACACTTGTTTTCCCAATGGGGACTCGATGCGGTTAGAAGGATTAATCCAAAATATAGAAAGGGGCATGTGTACATTCTGATATCTATCGATTATTTAACAAAATGGTCAGAAGCGGTGGCACTCAAGAAGGTTGATGTTGAAGAACTGATTAATTCCCCGAAGAAAAAATTCTATCGAGATTTGGTGTCCATGATAAATTTATCACAGAAAATGGTTCAATCTTCATTGGGTCAAAATTCATGGAGTTTTTCGGACAATATGAAATCATCATGGGTCAATCATCAAATTATTATCCACAAGGTAATGGTCTTGCTGAATCCATAAACAAAACACTTGTGCAAATACTGAAGAAAACTGTTGATAGCAACCAAAGGAATTGACATTTGATGCTGATAGAAGCATTATGGAAAAGAAGAATGACCTTGAATGATGGCACAGGGATGTCTCCATATCTATTGGCTTATGGGAAAGAGGAAAAAAATATGATTATCCTCGATCTCAATGCATTGATCTCTTTGGTTAATACCGAAGATACAAAAGATAGTTCACCCATCCAGAAGAGAATCAACTAGTTGTTGAAGTTGGAAGAGGAATGAAGAAAATCCATGAATCAAACTTCTCAGAGGCAGCAGAGCATGAAGAAATACTTTGATCAAATAACAACTATGAAGAAATTATAGAAGGGAGAGCTGGTGCTACTTTGGAACAAGGCCAAGGATAAGTCGTCCATGCATACAAAGTTTGAAGCTCTATAGATCAAACCATATGTCATCGAGAATATATTGGTCTTTAACCCCTATATGCTCCAAGACATGAAAGAAAAATGATTAATTTTTCTTGTCAACATACAAAATTTGAAAAGTTTCTTCTCCTAAGACTTTTTCCTTCTCATTGTACATAATTTTTTTTGTTTAGTTTGTATATTATTACTCTGAATCCATAGCCCAATGGGAGAAAGCACATGGTAACGAGAGATCCTGCATTCTTGACAACCCATAGGGGGTTATCATCCCATCGCCTGTCGCGCTATCCTATACTTATCCAATTTTACAATCATGGGTTCCCAGGTTGGCAGGGTCAAGCTTTCATATCCCATGTTTCGTGATATATATTTTGCATCCAAAAGATCCACAATATACATTTTGACCATGGGACCCCCCACACTCCTAGGTATCTCATCTCTCCTCTGTTAAGCTCGATCGTTCTCATTTCAACACTTAGTCATTTTTTGACCTTCTGCAATCTCGAGTTCCTGGGTTCCTCGGTTCTAAAAAATATCAAATCCTATTTCTCTCCTGTCCATCCCCCAACTTCGTGCATTTCCCAATACACGTTTATTATTATTTAATGCTAACAACTCATTGTGAAGGTTCCATAAAAAATTTCATTAATACGTGAAGGGATCGAGGAGATCTCCTGTTAAAACACATTAAACCTAGATTTGCAGAGGATTATATATCCCTCTCAAGCGTTAATTATAAACATTATCTGGAGAAAATGAATGTTTCCATAAACTCATGGAAGCAACTTGACAATAGTTCTGTGTAGATAGATTGAACATTTTTGGGTGGAACGACTAGAACTTTCAGTGGTCCAGAGCATATTCTTACTAGTCATCCCATTCTTCCCAGAAGGAAGTAATCTAGATGTCTGGAATTTCTCGTGCATGCTGTGTCCCAGAGGTTTTTGACTATAAGGATTTGGTCTCCTGGTGCGCCAAGAGATATATTTCAAGCTAGAGGATCATTCAATTGCACGACCATTCCCATGTCTCTTTGTCGCCTCAGGTATTTCATAATATGTTGAGACTTCCCAAGACAATGCTTAATTTCACGGTTGAAGATTGCAAAGAATTATTAAAGAAGCATGAAAATGGTTTGGAACTCTTACCTGAGTTCCTAGATAACCCAACGGTCGTCCCTGATGACATCACGAGATTGCAGGTTGGTTCATTTAAAAATCCTCTATGGGAAATTGCTTGGATGTTCATGAGGTTAACAGGACAAGAAATTACATCCAACATTTATCGCATGATTATTTACATTTTATATGTTACAGTCAAGGAACAAACCATCTTAGATTGGGGCAAGTTCATTTCCATTGAAATCTCTTCCCAATTGTCACAATACAAGAAGGAGAAGAATTTTTTTATGTCATCTTATTTGGTTTTTGTGATAGCACATTGTTGTCAGTTTCTGATATTATCTGTGTAAGAAGGTAAACTGTGAATTCAATCCGATAACCTCATGGTAACCAAAATTATGGAGGCACAAAGAATCCAAACATTTTTATGAAGTTTTTAATGATTTTGTCTCAATTTTTAAAGGTTTTTTATTTGGAAAGGATACTCCCTGGATGTATGAACGTGAGAGTAAGTTCTTGGATAGGAAGGGGACACTAGAACAAATGGAGAATTACAATTTCATAAGGATTTTCGGTTCCAAGGAAAATCCTTCCTTCCTTCCATGCCACATATATGAAAAAATGTTTGTTACTAAAATAGCAAGACAATACAACTATTGCTTGCATTTTTTCCATGAAAAGAGAAAGAATCAATTCATACCTCTTCCTTGGAAAGTTAGGGACCTCATATTCATAAATATGAACAATCTTGATGAATTTGCAGGCCACTTTCATAGTCTGAATATAAGATATGTTGAAAGGGTAAAAGGGTTCAATTCTAGTGGGATTTTTGTAGAACATCTATTGGAAAATGTCTTCAACAATTCTTTAATTAATGTTATTCTCAATGAATACAAAGACAATGACTTAGGCACTCCTGCTTGTGACGTTGGTGACCTGGAAATAATACTTATCACCAATGAGTCATAAAAACATAAAGGAGAAGGTTCCAGTGAGAATAGTGCCCAATCCCCAACTTTAACTCCAAAGAGTACAACATCTCAGAGAAGTGCTCCAACGACCCACCAAATTAAGAAATTGACCCAAAATTCTTCAAGCGGAGGAGGATATAACAAACCTCCTTCGGGAAAAAATTAAAGCTCCCATAAAATTCCCTTGAGGAAGAAAAGAAAAAAAATTGTGCAAGAATAGGAGGGACCTTGAGTCAAAAGAAACATCCGCAGCCTCTCCCTAGAGGAAATGAAACTCCAGATTGACATTGAGAAATTGTTCCCTAACGTTGATTAGCCAAAGAACATGGCTCACCAGAATCCGCTGATGGAAATAATTGAGAACAATACCTTTGATGAAGAAGAGTCTTTTTTATTTCAGAGCATTGTTTTTTACAAGTCCAAAATTTTAATTATTGAGAAAAGAGATGTAAAGAATAAAAAGAGGAAATCTCGTTCAGAGGTTAACCTATCGAACATGCGGCCTTCCCAAATTTCTCAAATTTACCGAGCAACTGAAGATGCTCTAGATGATTCTATTGGAGGCATTGAAGAAGAGAAAACCAAGTTAAAGGAAAGATTCAAAGATTTGGAATAAGATTTGATGCCTCTTCGAGTACTTCCTAGTCCTTTAGCAATAATTGGGCCTACAACACCTACAACAAAACTGAAAGGATTTTCAAGTTTGATCACATCATTAAGGGGCTGTGTGGAGAAGAACATTAAGAAAATAATGGAATTAATTATAGAGGCTTGGGAGATCTCAAAGAACATGGTCTCTTTTGGAATGAGGGCACATGCCTTCCTTGAATACTTACAGGCAGATTTAAAAAATAAAGAAGGTTTTTACCTTGAATCAGTCGTACCCTTCAGTTTTAAAGTTACCAATATGACAGAGTTGAGAAGAAGAGAGGACGATCTTCCTTCTCCAAATCGGATTAAAAAACTGAACGCATGCTGGAAGGAAAAGGTTAAAAACTTGAATATCATTTTCCAAGCATGCATACAAGCCATAACAAGAAGAGAATAATTATTCAAAAGAATGACTGAGATAGATCTAGCCTGGAGCAACAGTGAGGTCCAAGACCCCAAATTGATTCTCAAATCATTGTTCCTAACTAAGAAACCCTTTGACGAACAAGATGAGATATTTAAAGGGTTTTCATTTGAAAATTTCTATGGCATTCTTGAGTATAATGAAGATGACATAGATAACTCGCTAGTGGATTACTCAGTAAAAAATCAAGATATTGAAGAGGCTTTGCGTAATATTTCCATTGATCTAAGGGAGTTGGAGGGAGATATTTTCAATATAAAAATAAGGCATGAAATCAACGTGGCACCAATGAGAAGCTACGTTCAAGAGTGGTTTAAAAATCCTATCGAAAAACTGACCGATGAAGGGTAAAAGGCAGTTGAGACTGTTCGTGTAACCGTCGATGAAATAAAGAAAAGTACATCAACAATAAAGTGACAAGAAGGAGATACCATCATAGTAAGTTCATATTGATTGCATTCTTCTTTCTTTATCGAGTTCTTCATCAAGTTACTCCACATCTTTAATTAGAAAGGTTTAACTGAAGATTGATAATTTCTTTTTTCTTTTTACAAGGTCTCATTGTCTTTCGATGCCCACTTTATTCCTTCTAAAAAATTCATTATTATAGATATTTGATTTATGGTCCATGGGAGCCCCAATTCCAGTCTTTATGACAAACGCATTCAAATTTCGGAGAATATGTAATGAACTATATATTTTTTAGAAATTTCAAGAGAGCTATTTTGGGAACAATCTCTATTGTACTTTGTAACTCAGTTTTATAAATATAAAGTATTTGAGGTTGATCTATCGTTATATTTATTTGAGCTACCCATGTATCACTCTATCAAATTTCTCTTATGCATGGAGATCATTTTCTTTTATTTTAATCTTTATCCCAACTATGATGGACATGAGGAAATTTTGTTTATTTATTTTAAATGTGTGAATATGTGTGGTTCCTGATCCATTGAACATTCTTTAAAGAAAATAAAATAGTTTCCATTTTTGCATCTTTATCTTTTCTTTGATTACCACGATGGACTTCTCTAAAAGTCCCACATTTTTAATACCTAGAGTCTCGTGAAATTCATAACACAAGAGTACCACCTTTATAAAAACACAAGGGGATTTATATCCTTGTGAGGTTGTCGTTTCATTCCAAATAGATTCAAGTGTCAATATAAGGGAGGATTTTTCATGTCCCCATTTTTGGATTCCCTTGTTTGGTAGTGGAAATCATTTATCTCTCTTGTCAATAAAGAAAAAGGGTGTCAAAAGGGGTCATTTAATATCACTTACTTAGGAGATGTTATGAATTAAAAGTGAGATTAGATTAATAATTTACTTACCTATTATTAAAAATGAATTTCAATCCTAATGTGAAATAAAAAAAAGGGATAAGGGTCATATTTGATTTAATAAAAAAGGGCATAAGGGTTATATTTGATTTGGTAAAAAAATGAAAAGTTCTAGAAGATATGGAGAAAGGATAAAAGGAGGGGTAGAGCCTCACTTTAGCATTATGATTTGATCTCTCATTTTGGAAGTGCTCTTGGAGCCATTGTATCGTTAGGGTTTAGAAAAATCCTTCCACTATTGGTTTGGTTTTGGTGGTGCAATATCCACCCTAGCTAGAAAAGAGGAGAATCCACCCAATATTTCCATTTGAGCTTAGACAAAGAGGAGGATACGAGGTATTCATTGGAGCTTCAAAATTCAGGTTTAGTTTTCATTTAAAAAAATAAAGTATTTCATAGGAGATTCATGGATTTTCTGGAGTGATGTATCTATTTTCTACAGGTATTTTGTGACATCCCCACACGTAAAGACAAGGGTCTTGCAATGCCTTGCTAGTTTCCAAAAATTATCACACGAGGATCATTACAGACTGGAGATTGTAGTAGGAGGGTTTTGGGAGGTTTTCTTGTTGGGTGAACGCAAGTAGTCTCATGAGTCCGTGCGCGAAACCTATCCTTGTCCCACGATGACCCGGATGACACCCAACCTTGTTCCGCGGGGAACTATGGAAACTATGCAAACTAAAATTGTAGAGAAATTCAGACATGGGATAATGTACCCCGACAAAGGGTTTTTTCAAGTCGGTACTGACTAGGAGGGACAAAGACATCACTATCAACTTCATACGATTTCATTTTGAGTGTTTTCTTGATGTATTGAAACTGCCACAACAACCCTTAGTTTGTATGTCAGATCCACATCTTTATTGCTTTTTTTAGTGATGTACTATAGCTTCTATAACAACAATTAGACCTTGTACTTCTGTTAAAATCATAATAAATATGTTTTGGTTATCTCTTCTATTTTCTATGTAAAGGGATGTATGCAATATGTTTGATAAATTGCCACTCTTTTAGTAAGAAGCTACAACTTTTCTATGTAATATGTAAGGGGATGTATACAATATGTTTGATAAATTGCTACTCTTTTAGTAAGAGGTTACAATAACATTAAGAATTTTTTTTTTTTTTTGACAAAACCACATAATGAAAATCAACAATCCAGATAACAAACATAATATTTCCATCCATCCTAGTTGGGGACATTCAATAGGGTTTGTTCAATTAACGATGTATTCATGGAAAAATACATGCTGATCTATACAAAACTCTTAGCTACCAAGTAACGTTTACATAGGCATTTCATTGTCTTGCAGTTTTGAAATCTTATGCATCAATTTTTTTTATCTTTGTTCCAAGGACTGGAAATGACTTATGCTGGTGCATTTACTTATAGGGAGAACCTAGGTTTTGGGTGAACTATTATCAATTATCCAACTAGCGATGGCCTGCTAAGTTCCGATAGTGTGCTTGCCATTTCTTTTAGAGGTAAATGGTTGCCATTATATGTTTGTCACCTCTGGTTTTTGTTTCATATCTTAACATATTTATTTCTAATTTTTACATTTCTTTTAGGGTGTGTTTGCAGGTGAAATAATGCTTATTAGGGCATGGCCCAAACTGTGCCATGATTCAGGTGAGGAACAAAAAAATCAGGTGTACTAGTTCATTACCCAAATTAGAACTTGGTTCGTTCTTCCAATTCGGGATTATATCCCTCCAAACTCTTTTCATTTTTTTTATTTTTATTATTATCTCGATGTCATGAGTATCACATTGGATTTCAAAGGCATTGTACCGGGTTTAGATAACCTTGTAATAGATTTTAATAAACCATTTACTATTTGTTATATATTCTCGATAAAGACCAGGTTATAATTTTTTTATATCTTCGTTCTATTTATATGATAATATGGGTTGACTCCAACGTCAAGATTATGACTCTTGGAGCGAACCTCTTCGATAATAAGTTTGCATGTATTGTGAATATACATTGTCTTTCTTGGGTTTTATTTTTTCTTTTATATAAAGAAGGTTTATCATTAATCGAATGTATTGTCTCAAGCCGTGATATTATGGTCACTAGTTTTCAAGATTTCCTTTCAAAGGGTTATCATAATGACTCTGGTTATAACACTTCTGTGCTAACACTTCTTTGCCATGGTTTAAACCCTAAGTCCTCTTTTTTATTGTTAAATATTATTTTCATTTTTGTAATATAATTGGGATTCAAATGGTTCTCTTCTTCTGAACACTGTTTCGATACCATAGTTTTGATTCAGTTAAAAGAAAATATCTTTATCACTTGTTATAATATATGATAATCATGGGTTTCTCTTTTGTAGTTTTGTTCAAGTTGTTTATGAACATAAAACAATACACATATTTGTTTAACAAATACTACTAGACTACTAGATGTTTTCTGCTAGTTATACTACTTAGTAGCAGTCTTGTATTTAGCTTTGAACAAGCTATATTGAAATAAATTAAATGCACATAATAATATGTTAGATAAAAATCAATTTGTATTATATTTCTGTGTATAATTTCTTGTAATTCTATCCAAGATTATTTTTGAGTTTTTCCAAACTTCTTGTTTTAAATGTTTCTGCTAATTATACTACTTAGTAACAGTCTTGTATTTAGCTTTGAACAAGCTATATTGAAATAAATTAAATGTACATAATAATATGTTAGATAAAAATCAATTTGTATTATCTTTCTGTGTATAATTTCTTGTAATTCTATCTAAGATTATTTTTGTGTTTTTCCAAGCTTTTTGTTTTAAATGTTTAAAGTTATTGGAAGATAAAAAAAAAAGCATCAAGGTATTTTTTTCTTTCTGGTTGTAATAATGAAAACTTATTTTTGCAATGAATATAAACAATCAATATTATTTTCAAGGTGGAAATATTCCACTCACATTTTAGCTTTAACTCTTACCAATAATTTATGAATAAAAAGAACACAATCTGTAAATATTTAATAGCTACAAAATTTCTCAAGCATTCCCTAGTGTAACAACAATGGAAATTTTACAATCATTTCCTACTATAATACTATAAATCATAAACAAAGCAAAGATAAATAAGATCATAAACAAAGCAAAGATAAATAAATTAAAGAACATATATGAGCCTGCTTCAATAAATCATTATTCCATAGGGACTGAAAATTGTATAACCTTCTCCAAATTTTCTTAGAGTTTTGTTCTTGTCAAACCATCAAAGTCAATGTCTCAGAAGTACTCAACAACCTCTTGTCTCATAACATATTTATATATAATAAATTTCCTAGGTATTTTCAAATCATCCTTATTCTTAACTTTTTGCTAGTTTGTTCTCTCACATCCTACACCTTTGGGAGTAGGGTTCCACTTGTCCCATAAAAAATATTTACTGTGGTTATTTTTATCCTTTTCATTTAACTATGAAATAATGATTTACTCTATGTAACTAAATTTTCTAATCAAATTAAAAATATATTCATTATGATGGTATAATTTCACACAAATCTTTTCCAATACATTCACAACATAAAGAAACATTTAAACATTTAAATGTTGATAAACTGAAAGACATTATTTCAAAGCATGCTTTAGAGTACAAGATAAGGGAACCTGAAAGAACAAAAATCATAAGGTCAAGCATTATACTCTATTTTCGACTTATTCTTTAAAGGATTTGTAGAAGGACCTCCTCTCGGTTAACAAGTTTTTTTTTAATCCCTTTAGCTTCAATGATTTGGGGTAAGTGTTATATCTTATTTAAATTTTTTAAACTGAAAGACATTATTTTAAAGCATGCTTTAGAGTACAAGATAAGGGAACCTGAAAGAACAAAAATCATAAGGTCAAGCATTATACTCTATTTTCGACTTATTCTTTAAAAGGATTTGTCTAAGAGAAGGACCTCCTCTCGGTTAACAAGTTTTTTTTTAATCCCTTTAGCTTCAATGATTTGGGGTAAGTGTTATATCTTATTTAAATTTTTTTCATTTTAATTTTAATGATTAGATTTAAGTGTTATCTAATTGGATTTTTTTTTGGATTTGAATAGTTTGATGATATGGTGATTTATTTATTTTTAACTAGAACATATAGATTTATATTATATAAAAGAGGCCATAATGATTAGTTTTAAGTGTTAACTAATTGGATTTTTTTGGATTTGAATAGGTTAGTGATATGGTGATTTATTTATTTTTAACTAGAACATATAGATTTATAGATTTATATTATATAAAAGAGGCCATGGCCATAGACAAAACTGACCAGAGTACAAAAATTGACCTACTACAAATTGTTTCAGTATTGCAAAACATGAGAGTCATCTGTAAATTGCTTGTTCTTCTGCAAACACAGAGAGACTCTACTATTTCTTCTATCCTATCGACTAGAGACAAAAGATTACTTAGCAGGCTCCCAAATCTACACTTAATTACTATATTGTAAGACATATACATAAAAGACAAGCTGGAAATAGAGTAGCGCGTTTCCTGAGTTCATGTGTGCAAAGGAGAGCTGCTACTGCTGCAAAGGAGAGTTCATGTGTGCAAAGGAGAGTTGCTACTGCTGAGTGACCTCATTACTCTGCTCCTCCTTGTAATTTTGAGCTTGTGTGTGTGCCAAAATAGTTTGCATTCTGTCGTTATGAGCTTCCAAGTTCTCCACCTTCCTCTTCAAGTCTTCTATTTCCAAATTCATGCTTATTTTCAGGATGGTTTGCGAGTACCACTCCATCACCTCCAAATTCTTTATCCTGTGCTGCCCATTCTTCCTAAATATTCTTCAATTGCCGATAGTCCCTATTTTGACGATGAATTTCTCTCGATTGAAGATTAACCATAAACGATGTATATTGTGTGGAATACAACATAATTTCTCTCGATTGAAGATTAAGCATAAAGATTAGTTCTTTAAGAGATGTATATTGTGTGGAATACAACATAAACGTTCAGAGTTACTGGAATCCATAACTTTCTTTCTTAATTTCTTCCTAAATTTCCATCAAGTTCTCCAGAGCTTCTGCCTCTGTCGACAGATTGTGAGGGGGGAGCACAAAACTGATACCTCATGTTCAGAAATCATCGCCTTTTCAAATTTCCACGTGATGAAGGATGAGATCGTGGTGATAAACTCCCAAGCTAGCAAAATACAATCGCGGATCTTCATACTCTAATTTCTGCAACTTCTCTGTACCTGAAGGGCCATGCTCTCCTCAGCTGAACCATCATATACACTAATCCGCCACCTTCCTAGTATTATATCACATAAATTGAGTTGATTTGTGATCTATCGAACCTCCGTTAACACGTATAGTGTTGTACTGTCCACCTTCCACATGTGTATCACATGTGCTTCCGTATTTGAATGCAATATTTTCCTGTCATCTATTAACGTTCGCTTATGGTAAGGGATGATCGAGAGGCTCATTGTCAATGATTTGTAAAAGTCCTTGTGGGAACCGGACTCCTAAGTTCTCCTTGCAATCTTCTTTCAAATTTAATGATCTTGGTACTTGGACTGCCGAAAATTTTTGAATGTGTTTATCAACCTATTTATTGATAAATTGTGAAGCAAGAAATGAAGAGAGAAAAGAATAGAACAGAAAACAGTATATTGGAATGTAAGAAGCACTGAAGAGGTTACAATGCAATGGGAAATAGCTGAGCTAAATAGGCTCAAGCAAATCAAGAATAGAAAGTATAGTTGTCCAGAACAGCTCGCAGCACTGATTATGCCTAAGTGTTGTCTCTGAAAATAAAAAACTGACTTTCCTAGTGGCTCTGTAAAAATATCAGCAAGTTGATCTCGAGAACCACAGAATTGTAGTGCAATATCACCATTATTGACTAGCTCGCGTATGAAATGAAAACGAGTGTCAATGTGTTTGCTTTTCTTATGAAACACATGATTTTTGGATAAAGCAATTGCTGAAGTATTATCACA